>JALJCO010007056.1:0-381124 GCA_023101725.1 Atherinomorus stipes
GACAGACACTGACAGACAGACGGACAGACAGATAGACAGACAGATAGATAGACAGACAGACAGACAGACAGACAGACATGTAGACAGACAGATACTTAGATAGACACTGACAGACAGACAGACACTGTGAGACAGACAGATACTTAGATAATAATAACCAGAAAATTTCTGAAGAAATTTTGAATGCTGCCAATCTGCTACCCACGTCGAACAGAGCGGCAGCCATGTTACAAAGATGGATTAACAGACAGAAAGACAAAGCTGTGAGACAGACTGTGACACAGACAGAGAGGAGGAGACAGACTGTGAGTCGAACAGGAGACTGCTAGATAGACTGTGAATGAGACATAGACTGTGAGACAGACTGTTAGCGAGACAGAGACTGTGAGATACGACTGTGAATGAGACATAGACTGTGAGACAGACTGTTAGCGAGACAGAGACCGTGAGGCAGAAAGACACAGACAGACAGAAAGATAGATCATCCACAGGACTGACAGGAGGCCAAGACTGGTGAACAGAGGGTTCAAGGGGAGAGGAAGACTGAGAAAGGAAGCACAGACATGTTTGAATATAAAGAGAGAGAGTTCTAGTATTGAGGACATGGTGAGACACCAAATAAGTGGACAGAGGGACAGTGATGATGTATTACAGTGTATTTGAATCTCAGTTTGATCATACATTGGTTTATAGATGAGGAATTAAGTCAAAGGTGAAACTAATTAACACAGCAGGGAGAACTGCTTGGGTTGTCATGACAACGCAGCACCTGTCTGTGTGTGTGTGTCACAGAATGTCAGTTAATTTCAGTTAGAAACTTTATGCCTTAGTTTTCTATGGGAAAATGCCGAGTCGTCCACTGCGAGAAAACCGTAACAGATATCAAAATAATTTTTTCACCGTGAGCGCCATGAGGCTTTCAGGAACTCAGGAATGTATTTTATTTTATCCTAAGTGGAACAGAATTTAAATGGTGACAGTTTTAAGAATCAGGGCTTTTTGAGCTTTCCGTCTAGATTACAATGGAGAGATATAGGAGCAAAATGGTGACTTTCTAAGATTCCGAGAGCCGTAGTTCGAAAACGGTGCGTCTAAGCAAAAAAATGTGCGGAAGGATGAAATGAAGCCAACAAGATTTCCAACGTTTTGATGTAAAAATTATGTCTGTACGATGAACGGTGTGGGAGTTATGGCCATTTGTTTCAAAGTTGGAAATGCTTCAAAAGTTAGAGTGCGGCTAGAGTGCGGAGGGATTTTGGGATTTTTGGGATTTTTTCTAAAACGTAACTTACCATTGTGTCAAAACCGTAACAGATATGTACATGTCCTTTCACATGGTTAAAGTTTCAGCTTTCGTGACCCGTTTAAACTTTGAATGGTGTTTCTATGTTATGGTATGGCTGAGCTATAGAGGTCAAAAGTGACCTGGGTTCTTGTCTGTTTCCGACCAAATCCCATTCATTCCTATGGGACTGAAAATCGCAGTTTTTTGCGAATTGCGTGAACACCGTTTGAGTTTTGCGCGGACAAATGACAAGCACACCGATCCCGGCCGAGACGCACGTTTTGATATAACTTTTGTGGGGGTGCTGGCAAAGCCCTGGGACTAGTAGGCCGTCGAAAAACAGGGCGGAAACTGAATAATAATAATAATAATCCGGAATAAACGGAGCAATAGTAATATGTTGCCAATGCTCTATAGAGCATTGGCAGTATATTGCTCTAGAGCAATATACTGCCAATGCTCTATAGAGATTGGCAGCATAATAATAATACGGAATAAACGAGCAATAGTAATATGTTGCCAATGCTCTATAGAGCATTGGCAGTATATTGCTCTAGAGCAATATACTGCCAATGCTCTATAGAGATTGGCAGCATAATAATAATCCGGAATAAACGGAGCAATAGTAATATGTTACCAATGCTCTATAGAGCATTGGCAGTATATTGCTCTAGAGCAATATACTGCCAATGCTCTATAGAGATTGGCAGCATAAAAATGTTTACCACAGGGAGCAACAGTTAAAACTTTCCCAAATCAAGATCATTAGTAAAATAACACGTCAAATCCCAGTGGAGTTAAGAGAGAGAGAAGAGGATGCAGGGCATGGGTAAGGCGGAGAGAAAAACGGTGGAGATTTAAACCGTTTCTTCCAACTGTTGTGATGGGCAATGTGAGATCGCTAGCTAACAAGATGGACGAGCTTGAAGTGCTAACAAGGTCTCAGAAAGAGTACAGAGAATGCAGTATCATGTGTTTCACCGAGACATGGCTGCATGAACACATCCCGGACTGTAATGCGTCTGTACACGGCTTCAAAACGGGTCCGTGCAGACCGCAATAAACAGCTCAGCGGGGAAGCTAAAGGGAGGTGGAATTGCAGTGCTGGTCAATCAGCGCTGGTGCCATCCAGGACACGTCACTGTCAAGGAGAAGATCTGCACAAGAGACATTGAACTGTTAGCTGTGAGTTTCCGTCCATATTATTTACCCAGAGAGTTTGCCTGTGTTATTCTGGTAGCGGTTTATATAATACCAGGTACCGCACCAGAGACAGCCTGTGATGTCATCAGCTCCGTCGTGGCTAAACTACAAACACAGCATCCAAACTCATTCATGGCGATCTCTGGAGACTTCAACAACGTCTCCTCTCTGCTATGTTACCAACTTTCCAGCAGTTTGTCAGCTGCTCCACCAGAAAAAATAAGATGTTAGACTTATTTTATGCAAATACAAAGAATGCATACAGCTCCTCTGCCCTGCCTCCTTTAGGAAGATCAGATCATAATCTGGTTCTTCTCACCTCCACCTACAAGCCCATCGTCTCGCCAGCAGCAGCCAGTCATTAGGAGGACGATTAAAACCTGGTCTACTGAGGCTGAAGATGCTCTGAGAGGGTGCTTTGAGGCCACAGACTGGAATGTCCTCTGTGAACCTCATGGAGATGACATCAACACCATGACTGAGTGTGTGACAGATTACATAAACTTCTGTGTGGACAACATCGTTCCAACAAGAACAGTGAGGTGCTTCCCCAATAACAAACCCTGGATCACCAGTGACCTGAAAAAGCTGCTGAACATCAAAAAGAAAGCTTTCAGGGATGGAGACAGGGAGTTACTGAAGACCACACAAAAACAACTGAAAACACAGACTAAAGGCCTTTTCACACCAGGACTGATGCAAATAAACGGCACGAAAATGCGAATAATTCGGGGGAGAAATATTAGCGCATTTGTCTGTACACACCTGCTGTGACGTGAAATTACGAAGATGCAAAAACAAACTCGCATTTGTTACTCCAGAGGAACGTGAGCACATGTAGCAGTGACGGAGGGAGAGGTGGCTGCAGGTAAACTTCTGGATGCTGAAAAACAGCTGATCTCACCGTGGAGATGCCAAATGGGGATTTTAAATAGAACACATGTAGCTCATAACCTCAAATGGCTACAAAATATAGGGAAAACACTGCTACCCCCCAACCCCCGTTTGCCAAACAAGAGTGCTGCGACACAAAGGTGATAACACCTGAGCCATAATGATGCAGTAACAGCGACAAAGTGACACGTCTCTTTTTTTCCTTTCTCTTTTTGCTTGGGACCAGCTCTGTGACGGTCAGAGCGCCTTCTCTGATTGGTGGATTGTGTATCTGCCGGATGCGAATATTAAGAAAATCGACCTCAGTTCGAAAAATTAAACGTCGCAAAATCGCAAGGCGGAATTTTGTCACTGATGTGAACGCTCCCGTCGACTTAACGTTAATCACTGCATTTACATGCAGCCAATAACTCTTTCATAACCGGAAAATTAGCAATAACCCGGTTGCGCACGGCCATGTAAACACTAGCAAAAACCTGAAAATGCTCATTTTCGGGTTTTAAAAAACCAAAATATTACCCCTGGGTTACTCCTTTTCTAACCGGAATATTTGGTCATGTAAACGCTTATTGGAATTTCTCCATTGAAAGTAATATTTAATTGTGTTTTGCGCATGCTCTACCTGCAAGTATTTTTGTTGTTTTAAATAAACGACAGGGATTATTTTGTACCAGCGATCCATCAGTGCTCTGCACAGCTTGCTAGTTTATATATAACCATGGCAACACGCATCCCGAGAGGAGCTGCTGTGCAAACAGTTACTTCACAGGGCTCCATCACTCATCTGGCAAAGTTTGGTGAAGGCGTGACAGGAAAATTCCCTGACTCCAGCCTGAGTCAGTTAACTTCATCACTGCAACCGTTCCCACCAGCCCTGACTGAGACCTTCATCTGTCCGGGGGACTGGTGGAAACGCAAAGCATGGATGTGCAGCTCCAGCTCCGAGCTGCATTTCCAGCACACGTTCTCTCCTTCTATGACCCGACAAGTAGCTACTGCTGGTGGGTCAGTACCAGCACTCCGGACTGCAGTCAAGCCAGCCGCCTCTCGCGGATCCGCAGTCAAGCCAACCGGCGTTATTTCGGCTGTAACTCTGAAACTTGGCTGGCCTGACCGCAGTGGCTCCGGATGGTTCATTATCCACCATCATCATGACGTTCTCCGTGCATCGTGGTTTGGGTCGAGATATTCCAATTGATTTCAGTAATCATGTATACAGGAGTAACTCTGTCTGCTCACGCATGGAAACGGATTATTCCTGATCTTTCAGAAACCGGAATATTGACCTTAACCCGAATTTTGATGGCATGTAAACGAAGTCAATTTGATTCAAGCTTTTGCCGTGCAAATCTTTTGGACGAAATATTCGGAGTAGGTGTGTAAAGGCCTTAAGAAGTGCAAGGAGGACTACAGGAAGAAGTTGGAGAGCAGCTCCAGCAGAACAACGTAAGGGATGTGTGGTCATGAAGAATGAAGAAGATCACAGGCTTTAAGTTAAAGGGGGACCAGACTGATGGAGGTCTGGACAGAGCTAATGAACTGAACATGTTCTTCAATAGGTTCAGTTCCCCCCTGCTGTCAACCCAACACACCACATACCCTCCATGAGCCCACAGCTTTCCTGTCCCACCTCCACTCTGTCACCCTGCACCTCAGTCATGGACCTGAACACAGCCTCCTCTCCCCCACATCAGGAGATCCTGAGACCTCCTCTTCCTCCACATCAGGACATCCTGAGCCCCCCCCCTGTCCACATCAGGACATTCTGAGACCTCTTCTGTCTCCACCTCCAGCCTGACTGTCTCCTGCAACCAGGTCAAGAAACAACTAGAGAAACTGAACCGGAACAAGGCTGCAGGTCCAGATGGTGTCAGTCCCAGAGTTCTCAAGACCTGCTCAGAACAACTATGTCCGGTTCTCCAGCACCTTTTTAACACCAGCCTGAGACAGAACAGAGTTCCTGTGCTGTGGAAAACATCCTGTCTTGTTCCAGTCCCTAAAAACCTCAACCAGCTGAACCAAATGACTACAGACCAGTTGCTCTGACATCTCACATCATGAAAGTCCTGGAGAGACTCTTACTGGCTCACCTCAACAAGCAAGTCAACACCTTTCAGGACCCATTACAGTTCGCATATCGTAATGGGCTTGGGGTTGAAGACGCCATCATCTTCCTGCTTCAGAGAGCCCACTCTCATCTGGACCAGTCAGGCAGCACTTTGAGGGTCATGTTCTTTGATTTTTCAAGTGCATTTCATACTATTCAGCTGCTTTGCTATGTCAGAAGCTCCATAACTTCCAGGTGGATCCCTCCACAACCACCTGGATTTACGACTACCTCACAAACAGACCACAGTTTGTGAGACTGAAAGGTTGTGTGTCTGAGATGGTGGTCAGCAGCACTGGAGCACCACAAGGGACTGTACTCTCACCATTCCTCTTTACACTGTACACCTTAGACTTCCAGTACAACTCTGATCCTGTCATCTGCAGAAATACTCTGATGACTCTGCAGTTGTGGGGTGTATCAGTGATGGACAAGAAGCCGAGTACAGGGAACTGGTCAACCACTCTGTGAAATGGTAACAATCAGCTCATCTTAAATACCAGCAAGACTGGTAGAGGAGGTGGAGGTGGTGGAGAATTACAAATACCTTGGGGTTCAACTGGACAACAGTTTCATCTGGCATTTCGTCTGGAAATGCAACACTGACTACATCTACAAAAAAGGTCAGAGCAGACTCTACTTCTTTAGGAAGTTGAAATCATTCAACGTCTGCACCAAGATGTTGCAGATCTTCTATAAGTCTGTTGTAGAAAGTGCAATCAGCTTTGCAGCCATCTGCTGGGGCAGCAGCATCAGAACCAGAGACATGAAGAAACTAAACAAGCTGATCAAGAAAGCTGGTTCTGTGCTGGGGATAACTCTGGAGCCGCTGGAGCTGATCGTTCAAAAAAGAATGCTGCACAAGCTGATGAAGATGATGGAGGATTCTTCCCATCCTCTCCACAACACGGTGAAGAGTCAACAGATTGTTCAGTGGGAGGCTGCGTCAGGTTCGCTGTAGGACAGAGATACAGAAATTCATTCTTGCCAGCAGCCATCACCCTGAAGAACAAGACTGACTGACTGGGTTATTATTGTGATGTTATTACTTCATATGTTATATTGTTAAAAACAACAACAACAACAACAAAAACAAAAAAAAAAGAAAGAAAGAAAAGAGTGAGCTTCTTGAAATGTTGAATTTCCCTTCTGGGATAAATAAAATATTTTTCATTTCATTTTTTCATTTTCATTTCATTTCATGTGCCGGCTGGCCTCCGTGTCATCAGAGCAGAGATGTTGTGGACAGAGTTGAAGGGAGAGTGTGACTGTATTCGCTTATCCACAGCATTTCCTGATCATTTTCCTAGATTACACCACTCTTCAAAAGACCACTAAGTGAGTCAGGACCCACTCGTAACCCAGAAGGGAAGCAGAGTGCAACCCAACCAGCAGGCTGCCACCTTAAAGGAGCCCCTGTCACAAACTGTCAGTAAATTAAGAACTATTTAAAAGAAATCTATGTGCACACTAGGATCCAATAGAATGACAAGCAAACACTTATGAATATAATTGAAATAAGTCAACTCATCGTGCCCAGGTCTGACGACGTGACTTTCTCATGGGGGCTGAGTATTTGAACCTCCCACAAGGCTGGAAGGCGTCACGGCTGTTCAGATGGACCAGACCGAAGAATAAGTTTGGCAGGATGATGTCTGGAGTCACCAAGAAGTGGAGAGATGCTCAAAGACTATGGCGAGGCACTCACTAATCCCCTGTCCCTAGCTATCTAAAGGAGGTGTCAGGCCTCCCCTCCAAACCAGCAGGACGCAGCTCCCCTAATCAGCTGTCTTCACTGCCGGCAGCACTAAAAGCTGCGAACAGCACTCACCCGCTTTGGTGCCACACCGCAATCACAGCTCAGGGTAACCGTTTCTCTTGGGGATGTCCCAATCTGATCACGTGATTGGAAATCGGGCCCGATCACGTGGTTTCAGATTCAATCGGAATCGGCTATTACATCCAGATCAGGTATCGGAAAAATGTTTTCTTTACATTGACACAGCAGCAGCAGGCTGCCGTGGCCAACGTTGCCCCTCTCTTTGCTGGGAGATGTGCCCCGACGGCAGCATCTCTTTTTCCTCTGCGTGATTCTCCTGTCAGTTATGGTATTATGACCAGCGGTTGGTTTGAGTCTGCCTCATATGAACCTCTGGAGTCCCACATGCAGCCCAGTGCTGTATGATGCAGCATCATCGGGCAGTACAGGGTTAAATGTAACGCAGCAGCAGCTGTTCATCCAGACAATAAAGTGAAAGCGGCTGTAGCGCTGAACTGAGCAAAGTTCTGAAAGTTTGATCCATTTGTCAAAGCATGCGACAATAAATTCATCATAATATGTAACAATCCATTCATATTTGGTGACACAACGTGACGATGTGCTGGTCTAACATTACTGGTCTAACGTTACTGGTACAGCGTGTGCACCAGTTTGACAGGGCTGCTGCTGTGTGACGTGACCAGCCACAGGCTCAGAGTGACAGAAAAAAAAAAGAAAAAGAATGCTGGTTAAACCGTGTCTGCTGTTACTTAGTGGGTAAAAATGAAGTACACATTAAATTATCTGTTGTTTCAGTTTATTTAAAATCTACATTGTTGGTTTTATTTGCTGTCTAACAGATAAAGAACTGAACGTTCCCATGCTTTAGAGAAAAAACCAAATAGTTTCCTTTGTGATTTCCACAGATATTCATAAATGATCAATTCCTCATTAATTGGGTGTTAGTTGGTATAGAAATGTATGCTAAATATCGTTTTAAAAATGTGATTGAAAGAATGTAGTTAATTAGAGGTGATGTTATAATAAAGTAAAATAAGAATAGATAAAAGGAAAATTTATAACAAATGTGACATCTCTTGACTCCCTAATTACACCTTCAAGCTATGATTTAAAGAACTCAGTAACTTTTGCACCTCAATAAATGCTTTTCGGAATTCCTGTGGGGCTAAACAAAGTGTTTACGGAGCGATTTGGTGTTTCCCCCCCTCCTGCCGGTTTCTCTGGCCTGTGAACAGCACTTGCAAGTCTGCCTGAGCCGACCCGACACAGAACTTGCGACAATAGAAACCGCTGTGCGGCACTCAGGTCCCCTATCTACCGAGCTGCTTCCAGCTCTGATTTGAACCAGACTACCAGCGCTAATTCAAAGAAAACATTTCTTTAACTTCCCACTACCTAAACACGGCTCCTGGCTCTCATAACCAACTCTTTGCTGGACCAGAGTGAAGAACCGATTCACGTAGCTGCGCTGCCTGGGCGCCGGGTGAAGCATCACTGCTTCAGGCTCAGTAATCACTTGTCATGTCCGCATAAAGTAAATAAAAGTTTGTATTCTTACCTGCTGCCCGCCAACACCAGAGAAAAATATAATCCACGGCATATTTACCCACAAAAACGCAGGTAAAACGTCCCATTGCAGGAGAGACAGGACTTTGCTTTGAGCAGAGGGAGACGAGGTGCTGCTACCAACGTAGCAAAGTAGCATCAACAAGCTAGTAAACGCTTACAAATATATCCAGGGATCAAAATAGAGGAAAGACAGGTAGAGAAGCCGTCTGTGTGCTGTGGGGGTGAAGGGGGGTACGAACTTTACGACAGTGAAAGGACGCCACTAGGGGGAGCCCTGAGCTGAAGTTACTGAGTTCTGCTTTAAATTAAAAAGGATTCAGAATCAGATCAGGCTGGTGTGTTTATGACCCCCCTCTCCGACCAGTGGTATCACCACGGCTACAGCATGCTGTAGGGAAACACTGTATCTCTCTTTTTCTGTTTAATTTTTATTTCATTACAGAAGTATCGGATCGGGTCTCTGTATTGGCCGATCCTCAAAATCCAATGACTCAGACTCGGAATTGGGACAGAAAACCTAATCGGGACATCTCTAGTTTCTCTCATCTGGCTCCCACACCAAACTCTCTCCAACTTTCTCCTTCCTCCTCCCCTCTTTATCTCCTCAGGTCACAGACAATTGGGTTCAACCACTCTGCACAGGTGTTCGACATCACTGATCAGGTCTCCGCCAACAGACTCACACTACAGTACCATCCAGACAAGATGCCGCTCCTGCACCTTGTCTCTGGGTAGAAAAGATGTCATCCGTTTCGTTGAGAGACCAGCCGACCAGATCCATGGTTGAAGTTTTAGGATTTAGGAGGAAAATGCAGAGAGGCTCCAAGATGCAACAGGACAAAGATGCAGGCGGGCAAGAAGGGCAGGGAGGGAGCAGAGAGCACGTCTACACTCACTGTGAGCTGGATGAAAAGAAGAAAAAAAGGGGAGGGGGGGCGTGAGGGGGATGAATTTTTTTATAACTCATCCATTAAGTTGTTATTTTATCCTGAAATTACACATAAGTAAGGGCATGTCTTTTTGACTGACATGCGGCAGACAAGCCGGCGTGCCGACCGCTTGCTCCTTGAGCACTTCAAACACTGTTTTTGAGTGTGTAGTGTGATTTATGGTGTCATTTAGGCAAAAAATTCAGTGCACTGAAAGAACCAGGATGTTGCCCTAATAACGGCCAAAAATGAAGTGCAAAATGAAGCACATTACTCGCACTAAACGGACGCCATCTTGCTGACGTAGAGGAAGAGGCGCTGGCTTTTGAACTGCCATCAGAGTTGAATAATGGCGGTGAACAAAGCGGTGGCAACCACTGCTGCATCGGAGGTGGTATTGTACTGATTTAAGTAATGTTTATGAAATGATTTAGACATAATTCCGTTATTGCCCACTAACGAGTTAGCACACGTTAGCGGGCAATGCCAGTCCGTCACTTCCTGCAAGTGCAGTGCTCTACTTGGGTCAGCATTTGGCTACAATGGTGTGCACTACAGACGAAGTACACAGTGCGGATGCACTGAATTCCAGTGCACTTGGGCAAGTGTGCGGTTTGAGACAGGCTCCTAGTTAGCTCCTTGTTTGCTCTCAGTCAGTGGCGGTTGGTCATTAGAGGGCACCAAAGCGCCCAACACTCACCAGTCCCCTCAAAGAAGAAAAAAGAAATCAATTAAAAATTAACATTAAAATAAATTGTTTCTAAATATATAGGTATATTTTTTTAGTTCAGCAAGATAAATATTATGAAGTTTTAAGTAAAGTTGTCATGTTTATCTGTTTTCTAAAGTTACAGATTGATCACGTTTCCTCTGTAGGGTGCAAAAATCTTTACCCAAAGACTCCCATATTAAGCTGTACATGCGCAGTTGCTTCTCTGGTTGGAAGCGCCCAGAGCTGAATGATAAACTGTTAATAGACCTGAATTCAGCTGGATTTACAGATCCCATCCCCCCACCCTTCATACGCCACAGGGTGACGTCACTTTCGTCTGAAGGGAAACGAGTTTCAGCAGGAGTTTTAAACAGATAAGAGAAAAAGAAGCAAAGTGGAGAAAGACAAACTCAGTAATTCCATGAAGTCCATTAAACAACACCATTTAAGAGGAGGACGTTTCAGGAGAAGCTCGGACCTGATCAGCCGGACCTTGTAATCAATTAGCAGTCCAGAGAGAGACAGCGACAGTCGGCTAACTGGATGTAGCGATGCTGCTTCATTCTGCTTTCAGAGTTAAACGCCAGGATCAGAGCCAGCGTGACTCAGACAGTCACGACTGATTTAAAGCACTTTTCAGAAAAGCAAAGAAATATGAACAAAATGGGATCCACATGCAAAATGCACTTTTACATGTGGAAAAATCGGCTGAGACTGGCCCAGCAGGTACTGATGGAAAGATGATGAAGCCCCTGTTAGTGTACTTGTGTAATAAGCTTAAACCTGCACCATCCTCCACTCCTGTTATTCTGTCTGACTCTATAAAGTATGAACAAGGTGACGTGATACAAAACCAGCGTTATAATGGCCAAATTATTGTTTGATAAAAACAATCATAAATCAGGTGAAAAATATAATGTAAGAAATGCAATTTATTTATCTTTATTAAGTCTGTACTGTTTTCAAGTACAAGTAAGGCTGACCCCATACTCAAGCCATACCATAATTATAAACTTCTTTCTACAGGTTTAATAATCTGGATGTAGATATCAGCAACATGAAAATCAGTGCTGCTGAATTATGCTGTTCATAAACTCAGTAATCTCCCTGTGACAACATTACAGTGTTATAGGACGTGATAACAGTTAAATCATTTAAACATCATACAAGTATAAATAGCTGCATGCTGTGATGTCATGTTGCAATTCCAATCTTCATCACAGATTAATTTCTATAAATGACTGAAATGTGGTGATTTAAAATAACCCTGAACTGGTAGCGGTACAGAAAATGAATGACTGACTGACTGAAATGTGGTGATTTAAAATAACTTTTGGAACAGAAATGTTTCTTTGTTTCCTTAAATCTTCTCTGGGCTCAGTCTGAGTGTAACGCAGGTTAAAGGGACTTGAGGCAAGATTAAGAAAGGAAACTCACGACTGGAGCTTCAGGTAACTGCAGCCACGAGCCAAGCCGTCAAGGGAGCACAAACTGAAGCTATAATGTTGTTTACCACGCTATTTCTTCGTAGTTACACTTTTTAGTGTCTTTCAGTTGATCTGGATCATTTGCTGACGGCAGAAGAATCCATAACTATCGCTTACTGTGTTTTTATTTACCGCGACCATCTTCTTCCTGGATCAAAACTGCGGAAGTAGCGTCATTTGACGTCACGTGCACAGGGCAGTGCGGGAACTTCGGACACCGAATTGCAGCGCATTTTGCAACACACAGCCTGTTCAAGGCAACGGAGAGAAACACGGGTGGAAACGTTTTTTTTTTGGTATTTAGCGCTTCATCACCCATTAGTATGAAAAAAATGGACATGCATGTTTGTTTTGTTTTTTTTTCATTCCTGCCTCTAGTCCCTTTCATCTAATAAAGACCAACGCAGTCGAAGCAGCTCATGCGTGTGCACGACATTACAGTACTCACTTGTTGCCAGAAGAGACACACTTCTGGAAAAAAGCTGGAACTTGCACTGTATTCCTTTAAAGGCAAAAGTTTTTACGGAGGGGAATTTGGATATCTCTGTTTATCATTTTAAAATTTAGTATATACTGTCAGCAGCCCGAAAAAAAAAAGAAAAGAAAAATTACATATTTTTGGGATGAAATGTTCTATAAATAAGGCTGTGAATGAGAAATAAAAAAAAAACCTTCTGTAAAAACTTTAAGAATACAGTCAGGAGCAGAACTAGAAAGTTGGTTTCTGTAAGTGCTCCTGAAGTGGAGATTCTCATAACTTCTTTTTTGTTCTGAAACACTACTTACAGACATCAGATAAAATCAGATTCATGAGAGCAACTAAGCAGAACATTTATAGCTCATGAAAACTGATAAATGTTCAAAACAGCATAGGAGCTTCATCTGGACAGCATCTCTGTCACATGTTCTTACATCTACTGCTGGCAGATATGAGAAAAACACCTGCAGATATTTGGATGTAAAATTCAACACATTTTTGTAATAAAGCATCATTTACAGACATCAGGTCCAGTAAAATTAATAGAAATAAACATACAGAACTTCCGCTGTATATCACATCGTGATATCCAAGATCGAGAAATGAATCTCCTCTTTCCATCATGATGACTTTCTATTAGGTTTGAGGGGAAATGCAGCAATTCACAAAGCTTTCCTCTTTTTGGGGGGCTGCATTTCCAAATTTTAATTCAAGTTAGTTACGGCCGCCCGGTTACTAACCCTTTGTCTTTCATTCTACAAATCATCTGCAAATCATCCTGCTTCACCCCACCTGTCTGATTGGTCTGGCTCCCCACCACCATCATTTCTTCCCTCACCTGCTGATTAGCACCAGAAGCTGCTGGCTGCTGGAGCTACAAAAGAACCCAGCACACCCTCAGTCAACGGCAACTGCTTGGCCTGGCAACAGTTGTCCTTAGTTTGTTTGTTTCATTTGTGGCTTTTGGTGGCTTTAGTTTGGGTATGTTTCATCGGTGATTTCCAGGTGTTTAAGTTTGGTTAATGGTTTAATTGTTGGATCCCCTTTTCTTTGTTTGTAGTTTGCACTGGTAGTTTGGAGTTGGGATAGCTAGGCCTTGTTTTGTTGTTTAGTTGGGTTTTGGTTACACGTCTTAGTTTATGGTGCTGCTCGTTCCCTTTTTGGTTCATAGCCTACGTTTGTGTTTTTCCCCATTTGGTTCCCCTTTTTAGTGTTCGGCTTTGTCTGTCTTTTTGTTTGTTCCTTTGAGCAGCATCACTAACCCCATCTCCTTTTCAGTTACAGTTTTCCAGGTTTTGTGTTTATGCCTTAATTCACCTCTGAACAATACTGCCCTACAAAGGCAAAGAGCAGTAACTACGCTAACATTGAAACTGAGAAAAAAGGCTTCAAAGTTTAACACTGCCTATTCAAACATGTTGTAGATATGTCATTGACTTAGTGATTTCTCTGAAATGGGGCAAAGTAGGAGCAAGTGGTTCTGTTACAAGATAAAGAAGATGTTAAAAAGGGCGTTTTCAGTAAAAACTTAATTTTGACCAAATATGTAGTTACTGCTCTTTGGCTTTGTAGGGCAGAATAATAAACATCTTTACTCCACCTTTTACCATCTGAAACCAGTCTTTTTGTTTGCATCCCCAACCCCTAGCAGAGCTGGGACATAACAAAGGGCTAAGAGACTGTGCACATTCATGTAAAGGCAACATCATGTCTTGTTGCATCCATGGAGGAGAGGGGAAGATGGACGCAGTCATTCTGCAGTGATCTCCTTCACAGAGACACTTCAGAATCAAACTGCTATAAAACCATGATTTCATTCACTGATCTCCACCAGGACCTGCACCGCGTCAGTCCTGGGTGGCTGTCGCTCAGTGGGGTTGGTGGCTGCTGGTCTGTGGTCTCAGCCCACTGGGGCCTATACCCTGAGACCACCCTCTGGGTGGATGCATTTCCATCTCTGTGGGTGGCTGCTGGTGGCCCGGGTCTCGGGCCGTGTGGGTTTCCTCCTCCTTGCAGAGACGAGGTTGCGTCTGCATGACTGCATCACCATTGAGACCTTTATTCTGCATGTTGACACTGTGATGCTGCTCCCCGTTGGGTGTCTAATAACTACTTCTGTCTAGGTTTTACCTCTTTTCTGCGTAGTTCTGTGTGTTTGTATGATCTTGTGATCCTCCAGTGGATTTCTTTAGTTAAGTTGTTTTCAGCTAGGTTGCCACCTGCAGGTCTTCCTGTAGGAGATTGCTAGTTTTGTTTTCCAGCAAAGACCACGGATTGTGTTTTTTGATGGGTTTGTGTGAAGATCCAACTGTTGGCTGTGTAAGTATATCCATGTTTTTTTCTTTCTTCTCTTCCCTCTGTCTTTTTTCTGTTCCACTCCTTATTCTTTCTTTTCTTAACCTTTGTTTCCCTTTTGCCAGGCTCAGCAATATTATGCAAAATGCAATTAAAAACAAGCATTATATTGAATAAAATTAAATAAATTCAGAATATCAAGAGGAGCCTTATATTTCTAAAGCTCCTCTTGGCAAAGCAAATCTGTTCAACACAACAACGCAGCCAGATTATCATTCTGGTGCTACCATGCTGGACAGGACTAGTAAAAAGAAAAGAGAAAAACAACTATTAAACTGTTTATTTTGGATATATATTTTTTTACATTAATCCAAAAGGAAGCATCTAATGATACTGCCACCTGTGGCCAACACACAGAACTGCAGCACTCTTCTGCTCGTTCTCGTTGCGCGTGCTCGTACAAGCACACTTAGAGCAGAATTATCCGCCACAAAGAAGACCTTGGTTCACAAAAACGATGTTCACCGAGGTAAGAGAATTAATTTTCTTACATTTATTGTTTGAGAAACTAGCTTGTCCACAATATATATTTGACACTCGAGAAAATTAACTAAAGTGGCCTTGAAAGAATAGATGATCAGAGTTAGTATCTTTTATAAGTTATAACTTAAACAGACAATTTCTACCGTGTCACAAAGTGTTTTTTTTGTTTTTTATCAAAAACGTCAAACCTTTGCTAACCAGTAACACAAAAAATTAATTAGGCTACCGTTGTTTGTTGAGCCCATGCCAGGAGAATTACCTGAATAACTTATTTCTAGTGAGCATCAGCTACTCAAAATGTTGAACTTGGACATCTTTTCACCAGGTTTTTGCCCATGTGATTTATTGTTATATTTAGGAACAGGAAAAGCAGGACCGCACACAAGATCCAGCTCCCAAACTTTTTAATGTCACCAATTCGTGATGAGTGACATTTCGGGCCACAGCCCTTCTGCTGCTGCTTCTTTTTGGTTGGTCCAACACAAACACTTGTGGGGGATGTGCACGACCCAGCTGTTTCTTATATTTATACATGCTCAAGTAATGTCTAATGACATAACAGCTACACAATGCATCACACTTCATGATCAACTTGTTTTGTGAGATTTAGAAAAAATCAAATAATAGCTAATTGAGCTTTACATGGCTTTGTGCAACAAAATTAGGCAACAATACATCGTGTTGCATAACTTTTATATTTCTAAATAGTACTTTGACACATCATCTATGCAACAAATTATGTATTTACCCAGATATCATTCAAAATCGCCTTTAAAATTTGGCTCTTTAACTACCCTTCCTCCCTGGGACAGCTCAGAGGGAATAGACTTTCCTGTGGAGGACAGCACTGACGGGAGCAACAGCAATGACAGGGGTGCAGGAAGAGGGAGGGCAAGAGGGAGAGGAAGGGGGAGAGGCAGAGGTGCAAGTAGAGGGAGAGGAAGGGGGAGAGGAGCAAGATTTATCAGTGAGGAAGACAGACAGAGGGTTGCTGAGCTGCGTGCTGCCAGAAATGCTGAGATGCAGCTTTGTCTTATCTTACATTTTCAAAATAATACACGCTGACATCAACTTGTGTGGTCCAAACAATTATTGTGGTTGTCTTTTCAGTTACAAATACAACAACTGTCTGTGGAAGAGAAGGATGAAATCCTTCAGTTGGTGGTAGGTCGTCTTCCTGGAGTTCTTCTAGACATCATGGAATTCCAACAGGCAACACCGGGACTAGAAATACCACACCAGGGTCAGCCAGCTTGGTGCACCTGCTACAACTGCAAGATGATGCCCACAGATGTGGAGAACAAATGCTGTCGACAGACTCCAACAAACTGCATCATCAGAAGTGCTCATATGGAGCTTTACTGTCTGGATGAAGGCAACTTGCGCCTGGCACGCCAGACTTGGAATAAAATCCTTTCCTTGCATGACAGCCAAGACCCTGGGATCGATAACAGGGAATATCGGTACTCTGCTTACCGTCAGTTCACCCTCTGGCCGCATGGCCGTCTGGGTGCTGGGAATGGATTTGTCATTCCAAGCTGCTGTGTCTGGCGAATTCGACACAAATACCCTGACCCTTTTGGAAACTATGTAGGCCAGGGGTAGGCAACTCCAGTCCTCAAGGGCCGGCATCCTGCAGGTATTTAGACTTTTCCTGCTGCAACACACCTGACTTCAATCAAAGGGTAATTAGCAGACTTGTGCAGCCAAGCTCTGGACATCAGGTGGTGTGTTAAAGCAGGGAAGCCCTGAAGACCCGCAGGATGCCGGCCCTCGGACCGGAGTTGCCTACCCCTGATGTAGGCAATACGGAAGCCCCCTTCAGGGATAATTAAAAAATATGTATAATAAAAACAAGGTTTCATTGTAATCAAAGATTCATGGGAGCTAAGGGAAGTAAGATTTGAGACATTGTTCATAATAAAACATTTTTGATGAGAGCCACTTGTCTTTTTGTAGTACTTCTTTCAGGGTGCTAAAGACATGTCCTACAAAGACACAGAGCTGTGGTATAACATCAAAATTATTAATAATGATACACGTTGTCCTGAGAAATAAAATGTAAAATTTATAAATAGTATATCTTCTGACATTGTCACATTGCTAGAAATAAAATAAGAATCCAAAAATAACTTTTAAAAAAAATGGAAGAAAAAGGATTCCACTATGAAACCAATACATGGAATCTTTGGAATATTTTCTTTTTCTTACTGGAATGTTAAAAATTTCTCCAAGTCCTTCAGCCAACTTCTGTTTAGCACAATTTGGACAGTGAATCATGTGTGGGAGAACCAGGTTGAAAGACCTCTTTATGCAAGGAATCCTGATTGAGAGGGCCATGCCATCTGCCAAGGGCCCATCATGTTCTCCACAGACATGGTGCAGTAGACCTCGCCAGATGCTCTCCAAAAATCAAACAAACAAAAAACAAAAAAAGAAAGAAAGTGAAATTGACAGAATTTGGAATGCTATACATATCTCAGTGAGGGATTGCATACATAATATGATTGAACATGATGATAATGGTTTTTGAGTAAAAATCTTAAAGAAACCAATAATTTCTGTGAACATTTATCTGTACCATACTAACCATGAACTCCTCCCGGTTACTTGCAATAGACAATAGACAAAACAATAGACCATTAAAAAGAAATAAAAAAAATCTGCAAACAAATTTGATAAAACAATTAAATATATTCTTACGCATCAAGGAAGCAATCTGGACATGAGCATCGGTTACAATCTCTTTGATGTCAAGCTCACTCATGGGGAATGACAGGAGGGAGGGCCGCGCAAAGGGGAGGGATGTGTAGGAAGAGAAGGGTGGGGAGGAAGGTTGACGAGGGTGTGTATGGAGGAAGAAGTAAGTAGGGAGGAGCGGGGTGCGTGTGTGTGGACAGCTCACGGTGTGTGTGGGAGTGAGAAATATGGGCTGGAAGAGGGAGGAGATGTGGGTAAGTGGTTGGAGGAAAGGGGGATGGGGAGGGAGGCGTGTGCTTGTGGGTGTCTGGTGGGGATGGGTGTCAGGGGTTGAAAAAGGAAAGGCGTGAGTGTGTCAGGTCATGGGAGCACTGGGGGTATAGGGAGGTGGGGTTGTATGTGTGTGGGGTGGGGGTAGGAGTGCATGTGTTTAGGTAAGGTTGGAGGGAGGGGCAGGTTGGTGCATGTGTGTGGGGGGAGTGCATGTGGGTGTTGGGGGTATCGGGAGGTGGGGGTATGTGTGTAGGGTAGAAGGAGGAGGGTGTTGGGGGTGGAGAGAAGAGTGAGTATGTGCATGTAAGGTTGGAGGATGGAGCGGGTTGGTGCATGTGTGTGGGGGGAGTACATGTGGGTGTTGGGGTTTTGTGTGTGAGGAGTGTGTGTGTGTGTCAGTGTGGTGGTGGTAGCGGTGGTAGCGCCCTGGTGTCAGGCGTGTGGGGCAGGGACATCGGGGTGGGGGCTGGCCTGTGCCTGGGCGCCCAGAGGCACCCCCCCCCCGTGGGGTCCGCAGCTGTTGGTCTTGGTTCACTGGGGCCTGGGCCCCAAGACTGCGGGGGGCTCCGGCTGGGGCCGCCCTTTGCTGCCCTCTGGGGGGATGCATGTCCGTCCCTTTTGGGGAGGATGGCTGGGGTCCAGGCATCTAGGTGGCTACTGGGGGCCCGGGTCTCGGGCTGTGCGGGCTTCCGAGGTTGCATTTGCATGACTGCATCATCATAGAGCACCCTTCATTATGCATGTTGACACTGTGATGCTGTGACGCTGCTTCCCGTTGCACTGACAAGGTTTTACCTTTTCTCTGCGTACTTCTGTTTGTATGAGCTGATGCTACTTAAAGGTGCCATGACATCAAATTTAACTTTTCTGGGGTTTTGAGGGTTTTATATGATCTGTTGTGCACTGATGAGGCCATGTCAATGTCCAGAGTGAGTATCAAAGTTCCTGTTTATGGTCTGCCAGCTTTGTGTCTCTGTTCAGAAACGGTTGAATCAGACAGCAGCTTATCATTCTACGTAATTCATTTGCTCCAATTAGAGCACACTAACAAGCATACAGCCTCCCCCCCTCCTCTCTCCTCATGGTCTATGCACCTCCACGCTTCGCACTTCAATAGAAACACTGCTGTAAATTTGCAAACAAATGAAAGGCTACAGAATAGCCAACACTCGGGCACTAAACATGACAATTTATAATGGCACCCATCATCACTTCAAAACGTAAATGCTCTGGCTTACTAGGTTTCGTTTTAGGCTAGCATGCTATCGCTAACCCTAAAAGAATGGACTCGTAGACATACTACCAGTAAATGTGAATTGAGAACAACACAGGGCCATTTTCAATTGTCAGTGTTATCTTGCCTACCTTTTCAGTGGAAAGAATGCCATTTCAGGGTCCCTTTTTATTCCCAACGCAGCTCTGAGCTCCTTCCAAGACTCAAATGCGTATTGACAAGGTTTTTTACTTTCTTCACCTTACGTGGAGTTGCCATTGGTGTCTGATTTGAGCTGGATGCCGGTCGCTTCTGAGTATCCACAAAATCCATCTTTGAAATTCGCTTTGATTGTTTGCTAAATTGGACCCATTTAACATGATGTGCTTGACGTCACATCGGCTGAAACAGGGCGGGAACTTCCGACCAGAAGTACATTCATGAAAATAGTCTACAGGCTTATAGATGTACCGGCGAACTACTGAGGCGTCAGTCACCTCATCAAACAATGTTTTAGTCATAAAGGGTCAAATAAAAATGCTATTGTAAAGATGTATTTCAGTAAAAACCTAAAAAATGTCTCTTTAAAGAAGGGGAAAAAAAGAAAATCTTTCAATTGACCAGGTAATAAAGAAACAGGATTTTGCCTACAGTGTCTTCGATCAATGATGTCCTGCAGCACGCCTACCATCACATAATTAATTGAACAGCAAATGAATGATATTTTTTCTACATGAAATGAATTGTTTTTTAAATAAATTGATGACAAATTTAAAGACACACAACGGAACTTTCAGCAGTTTTCTCAGCCCCCTATCGGCGGCTAAACTAGCATCCATCTTGTTCGTACCTGTACTGTAAGCTCACTCCAGCCAGTAAAAGACAGTCTTATCTTGACTCTTGTTCTGTCCCTTCCTCTGTTTCTTTTCCTCTCTTCCTCCGGTGATGTTTCCTTGCGTTTCTTTACCGAATTCGACATGATGCGCATTCAAAACACGTGATGTTGATACCTGGTTTACATCCGGTTGCTAGTGAGTGACGCGGTGCTGCAACCAATAGTTGGCTGCAACGTCACGGTCGCGTCCCGGATGGGAATCTTACATACTGCTGTTTCTGAGCCCCGGGACGGCTCTGGGCACTGACGGCTCGAAAATGCGCATAATGAATGTTGGTGTGACATCAAAACGAGTCAGAAACACAGATTTTTAAGGTCTAAAAGTTCCGTTGTGTGTCTTTAATAGCACATTTATGTATATAACTCCAATTTTAAGAAATTATTTCATGATATATTTAATCACTTCATTTTGGTACTTTTATTCCTCCATACGATACAAGCCAAACTTACAGAGGATTGAAGTTTCAAGAAGCAAATTTCTGCAACATTTATACATTCATTTACTCAGAGGAAAAACATTTATTTTTCAACTGTTTATTGACACCCATGCAAAAACAAATAATAAAAACAGATAAATCACATGATATGCATCTTCCACACACTGATAAATTAGATATAAATAAAATAAATAACAAGTAAACATTTAAAATCATGAATCATATTTCACTGTCAGTATCAACATTTAGTTTTTTTCTTTACAAATAGGGGTGTAACGAAACGGTTAACAACGATTCAATTCATGGATGATATTGGTTCATTTATAACAATACGATCCTAATGAATTCAGTGACTTGAAATTGAATCAGAAACCACGAATGGTTATGAATCAAATCGTTGTTAACCGAATGGTTACACCCCTATTACTAATGTACCTCTGTCATAGTGTTTGATTCTAACTTTACTTTTGGAATTTAATCAGATTGATTCCTGAAAACGATTTACTCAGAAATATCAGCTTGGTGAGAAGTTGTATGGTTCAGTTACAGAGTTCAGACTTCATCACGAATGTGAAAGGAAAACATTTGGAGAAAACATGAACAAAGTTACAGCGCAGGCTCAGACTCCACGGACACCGAGACAAAGCTTGGAGAAGATCCTGCTCCAGCCCACCGAGGAGTTTTCTTCACCTTCGGGAAGCTGTATCCGTGTTGACGTTTCCCTGCAGAATGAGAGTAATAGACAACATGAGAGGATACAAGATGAGAGGAGGTTGGATGAGAGATGACTGGATGAAAAGGGAGAAAAGGAGAATCAAATCAAATCAAATTTTATTTATATAGCACTTTTCATGCATAGCAGCTTTACAAAGTGCTTCACATAATAAAAACAACACATTACATCAACAGTCCCCCAAGTTTGTCTAAAACAGCACACATACACATCCCCCTGGTCCTTGTCAGAACACGTGCGGCTGAGTTCTGAAGTAGTTGTAAACTAGAAAGGCTCTTTTTAGGAAGACCAGAGAGCAGGGCATTACAGTAATCTATTCTACTGGAAATAAAAGCATGCATCAGCACCTCCGTGCTGGCAAGAGAGAGAAATGGGCGGACTCTGGCGATGTTTTTAAGATGATAAAATCCTGTCTTTGTGACATTTCTGATATGTTTGATAAAATTCAGCTCAGAATCAATAAGAACACCCAGATTTCTTACACACCGAGAGGGTTTAAAAATCTGCAGTTTGCATGAAATGATCTCTCTCTTGACTTCAGGATCGATGATTAAAACTTCAGTCTTGTCCTGGTCGAGCTGTAAGAAGTTCTCTGCCATCCATGACTTTACATCTAAAATACAGTTTAAAAGGGTTTTAACTGGCTCCAGGTCATCAGGAGACACGGCGATGTAAAGCTGGGTATCATCAGCATAGCTGTGAAAGTCAATGCCGTTTCTCCCGATGACGTCCCCAAGTGGTAACATGTAAAGATTAAAAAGTATTGGGCCTAAAATTGATCCTTGGGGTACCCCACATTTTATCTTATGGGTCCTTGAAGAGCATGTGTCCAAACTTACAAAAAACTGTAGATCTGTGAGATAGGAGTAAAACCATTTTAAAACAGTACCTGAGAGGCCCACTAAACTTCTCAGTCTGTCTAATAAAATCTGGTGATCTACTGTATCAAATGCCACACTTAAATCCAGTAGCACCAGAACAGACAAATTCTGTGTGTCCAAATTACATCTCAAATCATTAACAATCTTTAAAAGGGCCGTCTCGGTACTGTGGTTTCTTCTAAAACCAGAATGACATTTTTCTAAAATATTGTTTTTATTCAAAAACTCATGTAATTGAATAAAAACAACTTTTCTATCATTTTACTTAAAAACGGTAAGTTGGATACGGGTCTGTAGTTATCAGGAATGTTGGGGTCTAAACTACTCTTCTTCAGAAGGGGCCTCACCACCGCCGTTTTAAAGGCTGATGGGAAAACACCCATCTGAAGAGAGCAGTTCACAATGTTTAAAAGCTCATGTTCAAGGATGCCATAAAATGTCTTTATGAAGGGATTAGAGGAGGCTGGGTGAGGCAGTTTACGAGGAAGCCAGATGAGAAGATGTGGGATAAGAGGCTTTTTTTAACACTTGAAGTCATTGGGGAATTTTTGGCCTCCATTCTGGTTGTCCTCTTTACGGAAATAATTTTCATTTTTCCTTTACAGGACAAAACAAATTCTCTTTCAAAAACTGAAACAAAAAGATTACATATTAAGATTTTACCCACTTCTTTTGCTCAGATTTTTCATTTAACTGCAGCTCTAGGAATACTACCAAATATGTAATCATTTTAAGTATTTTGTCTTTTTAATGCTAATTTGATTACATGATATCACTGTTTTTATAAGAAAAAACAATCAAACAAACAAACAAACAAAAGAAAAACATTTAAATTACATGTTGGAGTTTTGTTACCGTAAGTTTAACGTTTTTTGCATTTGAAGATCACTTCTTAATGCAACAAAGATTTAGTTTGTTATGCATTTATAATTTTACCCCCAAACATTTAAAGGGACTAGAGGCAGGAAGTGTGAAAGAATAAACAAGCATGTCCAGTTTTTTAATGCTAATGAGTGATGAAGTGTTAAAAATCAAAAAGAACGACCCCACCCATGTCTCTCTCCATTGCCTTTAACAGGCTGTGTGCTGCATAATGTGCTGCGATTCAGTGGCCGAATTTCCCAAGCTGTCCTGCGGATGTGACATCATTGACGTTGCATACACATCCCCGACAGTTTTGATACAGGAAGAAGACGGTCGCGGTAAATTCAAACACTGTAAGCAATAGTTATGGATTCTTCTGCCGTCAGCAAACGATCCAGATCAGACTCCAGAAAGACATGCATTGTGGAACATGAGCGGTAAAGTTCATCCGCTTTTTAAACGGACTCGTCTTTTCAGACATGCCGCTTCGTTGTGGAATTATCGCGACCGGGGTGTCCTTCAGACATCAGGAAATGTTGCGGAAAAGTCAGCACAGCCCCACTCTCCCTGCAACTCTGTCCTGTGCATTCAGCCAAAACGATGTGCCGCAACATTTACGCTCTTATGACATGGGGACCGGCCGGTATATGTCTGTGACATCTCCGAGGTAAAAGAGCAGATCGCATGTCTGAATGCAGGCGTTATAAAGGACAGAGTCCGCAATATTACCGCTTTCCAGTGCAAGTCTGAAAGGGGCTATAGTTTCGTGAACTCACAAGAACACGCTATAGGCTATAAAATATACTAAATGATGTTGTTTTTATGGACGCTACCCACTCAGGACACTTGGATTACATTGGACAAGCAGTATGGAGGAATATTGCCAAGTTTTTGTGGACTTTTATGGACCTTTTTTTTCAGGCACCAGTATTTCATGAATGTCTATGAATATGAAAGAGCTTTTCAACCAATAAAGTCCTGTAATTTTGTCTATCAATGCAGACAACAGCCAAATGTTCAAATGTGTTGGTATAAAAGCTTGATCAGGGGTTGATAGATGGGATTATTTACCTTTATTACCTCCTGGCACTCACATTTCATCCGTTCTAGTTTCTCGTGGAAATTTTCTGGTGAGATGATGTGATTGTATTCAGCCTTCCTTGAAGAGAAACATCTTTTCTGCAGGGACAAACATTCATGGGGAATAACGTTAGCAATAAACTTCTCTAGAATGAAAAATAAATCTTCTATCACATTTATGGCTATAAATATAGTACCAGTTTTCTTTTGTCATGTATTTATTGTGCCCTTTTCAGACACTGACTTGGGAGCAGATCTACTGGGGTTCCATGGGGTGGCAATTGCCATCCCGAAACAAAGCCTTACCACTCCAGTTGCCACCCCATCTGGCAACTTGTAAATTGAGATTCAGATCATAGCAATTTGTACACGTACGAGCAGTGTTGTATAAAGTACCCAAAAGCCATACTTGAGTAAAAGTAAAAGTACCTTACTGGAAAATGACTCAAGTAAGAGTCAAAGTTGCCTGCTAGAATATTACTTGAGTAAAAGTAAAAAAGTAGCTAGTATTTACTGTACTTAAGTATCAAAAGTAAAAAGTACTGTTAATAAAACACAATCAGAAATTTGAGTTTAACATTTTCTTTATTTCTGTTTAATTTAGTTTTTAAGTTTGCGAATTTGCGATAGTAATTTGCAAAGTTTAAAGAAGTTTCAATACCTCCTTACATAAACCCAACCATATAGAAAAATACTATACACACAAACATCCTTACAGACCTGCATGCATGCCTACCAACACTCATAGCCACGTCCATTCAATTTAAAATCATTCCTAATAAACTCTTGGTGCTTGCAGGTGATGCAAACAAACATAAAACTTGGTTGAACTTTAACATGACTGCAGTGGGACAGCACTTGAACTGTCCATCCAGTCATGACTGAACCCTGAAAAACTTTTAGTTCAACCTCAAAAGAAGTTGTTTCTCAAAATGGTGAGAACTCAGTCTCGCTCTTCTTGGACTGAAGACCAGACCAGCGATGCTAAACAGCCGTCCACCTGCTGCTGAGGCAGGTAAAGGTGTGTTTAGCTTCAGAGACAGCTGCACAAGGGCTAGGGCTACTAGTCCCACTACAACAAAACAAAGATTGTCCATTGGCTATTAAGTTCCTTATTTATGTTACGTATTTTGTAACTAGTAACTAAGATGCTCAGGTAAATATAATGGAGTAAAAGTATTGATTTTTCTCGCAAAATGTAGTGAAGTAAAAGTAAAAGTCATCAGAAATAGAAGTAGTAAAGTAAAGTACAAATATAAAAAAATACTACTAAAGTAAAGAAACAAAGTATTTTTACTTAGTTACTATACAACACTGCGTACGAGTGAGAAACTCCGATGTCTGACCGCATTAAATGCAGCATGGGGCTGTGCAACTGCAGCCAAGATACTGCTTTGTTTTGAAGTTAAGTGGTGGGAAAGGGAGGAGAAATGTCCATCTTGCAAATCCAGGTCATGGTGTGAGGGGCCAGTGCAACCCAAAAATGAGATTTTTCCAAAGACCCTACAAGGAGGAGCCAGAAGAAGCTTCTGCACTGCCTGGTATCAATCCAATCCTTGGCTGGACTACTTGCAACTAATTCATGCAGCTTACTGTTTACCTGTTATGAGTTGATAATAATGTCCATTACTTTTGTTTCAGTTAAACTTACTTCCCACACAATGCATTCATGTTCTTTGTAGAATATCTCTGTCCATGGAAGTTCTCAGATACATTTTTATTCACTTATTTTATTTTTTTGTACCAATGTTGTCTCAGATGCTGCTAGGCATATATATGAATACATATACATGTGTATGCATATATATATATATATATATATATAATATATATATATATATATTCATTCATTTTCTGTACCGCTTAGTACAGTTCAGGGGCATGGGAGTCTATCCCAGCAATTCTCAGGCGAGAGGCAGGTACACCCTGGACAGGTTGGCTGTCTGTCACAGTAATCATCTGCTTCACTTGCCACCCCAGAAAAATTCCTGCCTTACTTTGCCACCCCATTAGTATTTTTCTAGATCCATCACTGGACACTTTCACTATAATAACAGCAGGGACGTGCTTAGGACAGGGCTCAGGTTGCCCAGGCAACTGCCCATTTGCCCTCCTTGGCTAAAATTGCCCCTCTCAGGGAAAAGATGGGATTAAAGAAAATAATTTGAATGGGCTTTATGCTCAACTCCACTGATTCCCAACTTACGCCAGTTCCTTTATCTCCTGTCTTTCATTATTGACATCTCTGTGACCAAGTAGCAACTGTCACATTATGATCATTGTTGTAGCTGCTTCCACTGATTGAAGGAGGAAACACTCTGACTGCTGCAGACATAAACACTGTGTCTACTAGCATGTGTAACACACTGGACGCTGAAGCGCACCGAAGCGCAGCAGTTTAATTTAGGCGCCCATGTTAACAGACGGCGTCGACCACATCAGGTGCTTCACGGTGCACCACGGCGTGGCACGCAGCATCAAAATTGACGCATGCCATGAAGCGATCATTTTGGCCTCTGTTCTATTTTCTGTGCAAGCCTCAGCCGAATTTGTCAAGCCAGGCAGTAAGTTAAGCAGGAACACAAGCCAAATTTATCAAAATAAAACAATTTTCAAGGTAGAACACAGAGATAAATTTTAAAACCCAATTTTTAAAATGCAGCTTGCTCGAACCAGTTTTCTAGGATCCCCTACCCGTCACATGGCAGGTAAAGAGGACCCTGAGAACAAGCAGCTGAAAAAGTAAAATGATTTATTGGTTGTCTCCAAAACATGTCCTGGGATTCCTAGAAGGGTCAGATAGCCTCCTGAAGGCAAAAGGAGGGATGTCACTGGTAGCTGTATGAAAATCTGGCACTTTGAAGGAGGAAAACCAGTCCTTAAATAGCCAGCTGCCAGTCATCAGGAGAACGAGTCCCAGGTGTGGAGGTCATGCCTGCAGCGGAGGTATGACACTGCCCTGCCTTTAACCGCTGAAGTGGAAAAGTACAGGGCGTTGTATGACCCTCAGCACGGATTACAAGGACAACAGCAAAAAGTACAAGTGTTGGCCATTGCCACAGCTGTTGGATCAACAAATAAGTATATTGTTTGAATCATAAACCCTCTGCTTGTACAGTATAGTACAGCAGAGAAGCAGGACTTCCTGTCGCCTGTGTGCGTCTGATGTGGACAGAAAGAGGGGCAATGGCAATGAGAAAATCTGCGCACTTTAGTGCGCTTCCGTTTGCAGTGCGTCTCCAGCGTAAAGCTCCAGATAGATGCACTGGCACTGCTGGGAGATTATTTAAATTCTATCAGGAAATAACATGTTTGAAGGGACCATAATTTCCTGAGCCATGAAGCCTGCAACTGATATTAGACCTTTCTTTACAGCAGAGCTTTTATCATTGTCCTGAACTGGACTGCGGTCTCACTGCATCGGCTGTTGAGCGCGCTCCTCAGCTCCTCAATGAACAGGTTGAGATGTCAGGGGAAGATGCTGTACCATTCCAATAAGTTGTAGAATAATCATGGCATGTGGTGTTCTTCACATTCCCTCCACCTCCACTCCACGCCATCAAGAGATTTTCCTTGGTCTGCTTTATAAACAAAATGAGGAGCTCACCTCTCCTGTTAATGTGAAAAAGATTTCCTGACGCACAACTTCTAAAAAGTCAGACAGTAACAGGTGCAGTCGATCCCGGCCTTTTCTGTGGCAAGATTTATTTATTTATTTTGATCAGATCTTTTTTGGGTCATTATGAACTTTACCTGGAGATTATGTGTCTCAGCAGCACAATATCATCGGCTTATGGCTGCACACGTTCTAACTTTTACTTACTTTCCGTTTTGCATGGATATAACTTTTTCATTCGGAGCTTATTTTTGTTATTGTGTAAATACTTTATTTATTCAGTGAAGGTTATTCTATTTGAATTCCACTTTATTTTTGACATTTACACTGTGCACACAGGCTGTTACACCCTTTTCATTCTCTTTTCCGATTTTAAATTGTTAAAGGGACTAGAGGCAAGAATTTAAAAAAAACAAACATGCGTGTCCATTTTGTTAATACTAATGGGTGATGAAGCGCTAAATACCAAAAAGGACGAGCTCACCCATGTCTCTCTCCGTTGCCTTGAGCAGGCTGTGTGCTGCAAAATGTGCTGCAATTCGGTGTCCGAATTTCCCGCACTGCCCTGCGGATGTGACGTCAAATGACGCTGCATCCATGTCCCCGACAATTTTGAAACAGGAAGAAGACGGTCGCGGTAAATTCAAACACTGTAAGCGATAGTTATGGATTCCTCTGCCGTCAGTAAACGATCCAGTTTAACTGAAAGACACTAAAAAGTGTAACTACGAAGAAAAAGCTTAGTAAGCAACATCATAGCTTCAGTTTGTGCACGCTCCCGTGTCTTGCCTCAAGTCCCTTTAAGCCAAAGTACAAAAAACACAAATTAGGTTTATGCCTGTAGTGTTAACTGAAAGATAAAAATAATATTAATGAATTGTTTTACACTGACATACCTTGTAATGTTCTTTCTGTTAAATATTTTATTAAATAAGATAAGGACTTTAAACAAGCAGACATTTTTTACAGCCCAATCAATGATATAGAAAAATAAAAGTTGATGGAGACTGTCCTGTTGTTGTTATCTTATGCCAAGTGAAGAATAAGATTTATTAAATAGCGTGTTTTAGCTCTTTTCTCCGGAGCAGAAAAAGATGCAAATGAGATATTAGTTAATGAGGTCGATGATTGGTCGACAAATATCTCATTTGCATCTTTTTCTGCAATTCTTTGCTGATCTATGAGGTTTCCTCTATATCATTGCTATCTTGATTTCTGACGAATCAGGTCTGGAGCTGATCGACAAACAGGGCACACGGATTACGCCTGCTAACTGGCAAAATGGTCCCGCTATCCATTTGCTGCATATGGGCGTTTCTGCCAAAACGCACTAAATATTGGGAGGAGACTGCAGACAACTCAGCTTTGCACACGCAATGTGATTTATCAACCGTGCAATGGAAAGCAGGCGCAAAAAATTTAGTATATTTTAGCACGTCTGAAAAGCAGATATTAGCCGGTAGCTTTGTGCACTGATGACTGGAAGAGTGCTGCCTGCAGGATTGCAAACATGCAGCATTGGGTCAAAATCATTTCTCATGGGGTGTGAGGGAAACTTATCAAGTTTTCATTATCTAATTAAATAACAATCATCATCACTATTTAACATAGGTCATTCTAGACAGATGAATCAGAACATCTGCAGATGCAGCATCATAGTAGTTAAAGCTGACATTAATTATGTCTTTTTATTTTATTTTATTTTTTGCCAATGCCATATTGTTTTTAAAATGTAGATCAGCTCCTGTGTGCCCTTCCTCTCCAGACCTGGTTGTTCCTCAGGTTGCTGACCTGCATATAGTTGGCACCCACCCCACAGAAAATTCAGTGAAAATAACCAGTAACACCGCACAAACTAATTATACTATTTTTTTACTGAGTTTTTTTTTTCTGTTTTTATTTTATTTTTATTTTTTTTACATCTCTGGAACTAATATCTCTATCAGATAGAATTTCATTTTGCGTTTGCCACATGCTCTCCTGAACTTTCCATGGCAAAGCAACAGTGCACGCTAAATCCTCATTTAAATACTGCTGGTTGCGCCTGTTACTGATTGCGTGTGTGATCTTTGTAGATCACCTGCAAACGTTGAAGAGACAGTGCTTGCAATTTGTCAGCGCTGCAAACAAATCCCCACTCTTTACTCGAATACTTAATAAATCAGGGCCTTAGTCGGGGACACCTCTATATTGGAAAATTTGATTAGTTCAGGTGTGCCAATATTCTCCCATAATATGAAAATAACAGGGGCTAACGAAGATTAGCCTCCCAAGCAGTGGGATAAAGGTAAGACATGTTTGGACTTGCTGTTAGCTGACTAAAAACCACCATTTTGCTACTTTACTGTAGACTGAGACCTTACCGACAGCCAATAAGGAGCTAATAGTCAGCCACTGGCCGGCAGGCCGGCTTCCAGTCTGCTGCATGTCAGTCAAAAGGACACGCCCCTAATTATGTGTAATTTCAAGATTAAATAACATCTAAACAGATGAGTTATAAAAAGATTCACCCCCCTCACAGTTGACATGAAGGTAAACTTAAGCTATTAGACCTAAAATGATTTTTTGAACCGGGCTGTAAACATGTTTATATCTCCTGTGAAGTTGGCCTTTTTAACATCAGAGTCTAAGGGGATTTGTTCTGTTTTGGAGCCCCTAGTGGATGATGAAAGAATTACAATTTTTGTGCAACGCGGAAGTGGGCTCACTGTTCTCCAGCGGAGTTTGCCCCTTGGTGCTAACCATTCAGCCTAAGGGATATTCCTATGGTCATGTAGCCAAGACGCAAGATCACTCAGAGGCACAGTGATAGGACTGTCAACTGCCACACCTCAAATAACTGAAGTTCGCAATAACATGAGTGACTGAGCTGATTCAACGAAATGATATGAGTTTGTGGAAGTTAAACAAACCTGATAATCTGAGTTTTCTGTAAGAGGTTGTAGAAGAAATTTGATAAATTTCACATAATTTAGAAGAGAAAATTCATAAAATCTTTTGTTTTCTTCTCGTCCAGTTTCCTTACACAGTGGTTCTCAAACTGAAGAGGCTGGCCCCCCAGGGGTAGTGCTCTGTCAGGGGGCCCAGCCAGGTCTGGTTTTTGGTACTTCTAACTAAAATAATGTAGGCATACTCTCTTTAAAGTCCTGATGAAAAAATGCTGATGACTCAACTTTTTCCCTACCTCAAATCCAGACCATTTTCTCATGTATTTCATGGTAAATGTTTGGGTACATGTGGTCACGGTGGTGGGATGGGGAGGGGGGCTTGACATTATTATTTCCAATGAAAGGGGGGCCCTGCAAAAAAAGTTTGAGAACCACTGCCTTACACTAAATGAAGAAGACTGACTAGTTGTTGCTCTGTAGCAGGAACTTGGTGTGGACGTGGTTTCAACTAAAATAATGTCAGACAGTCAAACTCTCTGTTAACCTGTCGAAACTTCTGGATAACTGTTTTTTTCTACCATCCTGACCACCATCCTGCAGTGAGACCACCATCCTGCAGTGAGACCACCAGCCTGCAGTCAGACCACCAGCCTGCAGTCAGACCACCATCCTGCAGTGAGACCACCATCCTGCAGTCAGACCACCAGCCTGCAGTCAGACCACCATCCTGCAGTCAGACCACCATCCTGCAGTGAGACCACCAGCCTGCAGTCAGACCACCAGCCTGCAGTCAGACCACCAGCCTGCAGTCAGACCACCATCCTGCAGCCAGATCACCATCCTGCAGCCAGACCACCATCCTGCAGTCAGACCACCATCCTGCAATCAGAGCACCATCCCGCAGCCAGATCATTATCCTGCAGCCAGATCACCATCCTGCAGCCAGACCACCATCCTGCAACCAGACTACTGTCCTGAAATCAGACCACCATCCTGCACCCAGACCCACCATCCTGCAATCAGAGCACCATCCCGCAGCCAGATCATTATCCTGCAGCCAGACCACCATCCTGCAGCCAGACCACCATCCTGCAACCAGACTACTGTCCTGAAATCAGACCACCATCCTGCAGGCAGACCACCATCCTGCAATCAGACCACCATCCCGCAATCAGACCACCATCCTGCAATCAGACCACCATTCTGCAGCCAGATCAGCATCCTGCAGCCAGACCACCATCTTGCAGTCAGACTACTGTCCTGCAGCCAGACCACCATCCTGAAGGCAGAACATCATCCTGCAGTCAGACCACCATCCTGCAGTCAGACCACCGTTCTGCAATCAGACCACCATCCTGCAATCAGACCACTCTCCTGCAGCCAGACTACTGTCCTGCAATCAGACTACCATCCTGCAGCCAGATCACCATCCTGCAGCCAGACCATCATCCTGCAGCCAGATCACCATCCTGCAGCCAGACCATCATCCTGCAGCCAGATCACCATCCTGCAGCCAGACCATCATCCTGCAGCCAGATCACCATCCTGCAGCCAGACCAGCATCCTGCAGCCAGACCACCACCCTGCAACCAGACCACCATCCTGTAGCCAGACCACCATCCTGTAGTCAGACGATCATCCTAAAGTCAGACCACCACCTACAGCCAGACTACTGTCCTGCAATCAGACCACTATCCTTAAGTCAGACCACCATCCAGCAGCCAGACCACTGTCCTGCAATCAGACCATCATCCTGCAGACAGACCACTATCCTGCAATCAGACCACCATCCTGCAGCCAGATCACCATCCTGCAGCCAGACCACCATCCTGCAGCCAGATCACCATCATGCAGTCAGACCACCATCCTGAAGTCAGACCACCATCCTGCAGCCAGATCACCATGCTGCAATCAGACCACTCTCCTGCAGCCAGACCACCACCCTGCAGCCAGACCAGCATCCTGCAGCCAGACCACCACCCTGCAATCAGACCACGATCCTGCCTCCAGACTACTGTCCTGCAGCTATAATGCTAGACAGGACAGATTTATAAGAAAAAAATGTAAATTTGCAGACAATGAATTACTTTAAATTGGTTGATGATTCCAGTATTCATCTGACTTATCTCACATTAGTTAGTGAAAGGGCTCCCTTTTAGTTAAATTATACAATTTTTGTGTTTAAGAGGTGTTTGATTAATTATTTTAATTTATAACAACAACAGATCATAAGGTGGTTAATTTGACAAAAAATAAAACATTAGGACAACAAATATGCCAAAATGCAATTTACAGTGCAGTCCTGATCATCACACGTCAACTTACCCAGCTTTCATTGAAGTTCATCAGGGTTTTGCTTAGCTTTCGCATTTTAACGGAACCAAATCGGGCATACAGGATGTCGAGGCCTCTGGTGAAATACTGAAGGAAGTCCGATTCCTGTCAAAGAACCAACACATCATTACAAACTAACTTTGGCAATATCACACACATCATCAACAACAACCAAATGTTAAGACTCCAGGATGTCACTGATACATAAGATATGACTTCATAAGTTTATTTGGACCTGGAAAACCTCGAGCTGGCTTTAACTGCTAAGTTAGGCCAAACCTGCCCTAGGCCTGCAGCATGGCTGCAGTAAATACAGATAGACAAAGAAAACTGTTGTCAGCCTCTGATGTCTTATCACTTTAATTCATATCACATGAATAAGTCAGTTTGTAAGTTTTTTAACCAGTGACATCAGGCACATAAACCAGTGACCAGGCATATCATCCAATGACACCTGACACATAAACCAGTGACCCAGTTTAACCAGGTAAAGACCAGAATCTCTCATATATGTTTCTGTAAACAGTGATAAACCAGGAATTAGAATATATTGATATAATGTCTTAATGCTTTATTACTTTCTAAGAATTTTTAAATTCACTTTGTAACAAAAAAAAACAAAAAAACAACCCAGGAACATTGTTTAAAACAGATTATTTCTTCACTGAGATGTCAAATCATGCCATTTTTTCCATTCCTGAACATAAATAATTGGATTCCATGGTTGAATGTTCTGTTTTATTGGTCTAAGACTTTTCACCAAAATTTGCTCAAATTTGAAGCAGAATTCGGTTGCAGAGCTCACTTTTACAGATTTCTCTCATGTTTGTATTTTACCCTTTCATAACATCTGTGACACACTGTACGATTGATGATAATTATACATATCATTAGCCTAATAGCATAGTTGCCTAAGTGATATTTTGGCCTAGTTGTGATATTTGGCTAATACTTACTGTCTTAACACTGCTGGTTAATTCTGGATCATTCCCTATACAACCTCAAATATCACTTAGGCAGTTATACAATTAGGCTGACAATATATTGTATAATAGATATTAACTTTTTAGGTAATTTCCTTTAAGAAATTAATATTTTCCTTTAATTTTAAAGTTTACAGAATAAGTATATGACTCACCCCCATGCTGATGTTCAGACACTGGCATTTTGTATTCTGGGAGGGAAAAAAAGAGATAAAATGATTAAGTATTTCATTCATCATGTGGCCCGTCTGTATACAGAGTTCAGTTCACCTTGCAGATGGATTTAAAGTGGACTCATTTCTACACAAAGCTGACAACAATGTGATAAAAATGCACATTCACAAAGCAGTGAAATTTGTTGATGTGAGATAAGGGCAAAACAGAGAGGAAGTGGTGACGGTATGAAGATGCTGCAGCTGTCTTCTCTGCACAATGAAACGCTCCTTTTCCTGTCTAATCATTCTGCTTCTAAAACATTTTCTCAAGCATTAAAACTGAACATTTCAGCATCACAAAACAAACAAATAAAGCAACTCGTGTCAAATACCAGATATCTAAATCTTAGCATCTGAATCCAAAATGAGCTGAAGAGATTGAAGTTTTCACTTACAGTGCTGTTCACCAGGCTGCAGTTCTCAGGACACATCTATGGGCCCACACAGGAAAACACAACAGAGACGTCAGAAGATGAGCAGACAACTATACGTCCACTTATCACTCTATTAACTAACCCACGTCATCACTTTTCTCTGTGGCTGATATGAACGTGAGAAGCTTCTCACACGTCTCCAGTTTGTTGGTGATGCAGGTTTTCAGTAAAGATGTGCAAACATCAGCTCACCTTTTTAAATGTGCCCCCCCATTAAATGACTCAGAATACTATTGCCATTATCGCCGTTAGTGAATCTTACCCTCACATTGTCTTTCAGGTCTCTCAGCTGGTTGTCCATCTCATTTATTAGAACACCTTGAATACAGAACAGAGGGATTTAAGTTATGGAGGAGAAGTTACTAAACAAGACATGACTTTACTCTTGCACTATTCACCAGCTAGAAGACAAGTGGCTGAATGAGCTTAGAAATAAAAACATGCTGAGAGAGGATTAGATGGATGTCAGAGTAATTGACATTGTCCCAACCTATTGGCACAGAAGATGTTTGATGAAACAAGATGAGCAGAGGCAGCAGCAGCAGCATCCATGCAGCAGAGGAGGTGGAGGACCCAGTCATGGTTCACACAACTTCCAGAGAAATATATATTAATTTAAATTAAAACCAGCTTTTGAAGCTTTTCCAATTCTCCTTGGCTGGATTCTCAAGCTCAAGCTGAGTCACTGTAAATATGCCAACACCTGAGCAAGGTCTTGTGCATCAACTGTCTGTCAGAAGGTGCTTTAATACGGCAGGTTTGGTCATTTGTTAACTTTTGGGAAATCCCGACGTAGTTTGTCCATTGTTCAATCACTTTCATTCAGAGCGTTCCCACGCAGGATGTCCTTACTCAACAGGACCCTGACACTATGGCAAATGTGCTGCAATGTTAGCCACATATCAGTGAAATCTGACTGCTTATGACTGTTGCGGCATTTCCTCAGCTCTCTGCAGATCTGGCAGAGAGGAAAACATGTCGTGCACGTTCTGTTCTGCAGTCTCAGAGTTGTGAACAGGGGTCAGTCCTGATGGGCAAATATCCATCGTCCACCGGAGTCCCTCTTCACCAGAAACTTTAGTTTTACAGTCACAGGACAGAAAGTACACTTATTAACACCTCTGTTATTCATTTCCCAAAAGCCTCATATGTATTCAAGGTGTCTTGATGCCTTCCACCCTTTAACATCAAAAAATCTTTTCCCTCTAAATATCTGTGACATTTAATGCAACTTATTTTCATTAAAGAAGTTTTCAAATAATAACTACAAATGGGAGAGGATGCAAAGGCTTAAAAAGACATGCTGGCAAACAAAATACACATAAAATTCAAGTTTAAAAAGAAAAAAAAGCTTAATCACCTCTGTTTACAAACGTTGACTCAACTATCACAGGTGATCAACAGATTTGGGCAACCTAGAGGGTGTAGAAGGCTGCAGGAGGACCGACAGGGACCTACCTATTAAAAGCCTTACAGGCAACGATAAACTTTCAAATCCATCTTAAACAATGGAGGGGAACAAGTACAGGAGAGGGTCGTTCATGCTTTCTCCTTCATGTTCAAAGACAAGGTGGGGCCAACCCTTCCCAGAGACAAGCTGGGCCAACTCTGGCCAACATATAAAGAGCTGCAGTATTCCAGTTGGGATGTGATGAAAGCATAAATCCCCTTTCAAAGTCCTTAAAACCTTAAAAAGGATTTCACCCTCTGCTAATTTAAAAAAACAAACAAACAAACAAAAAATACCAAACAAATAACAATAAAAACAAAAACAACCTTGTCCACCTCCATGGATAGTAGTACAGTTCATTTGGGGCAGTGTGAAAGCTCGTTTCTGCACTGGTGGGAATTAATCTCTACACTGCAAAATTTAGTTGTCTTAATACGAGTTTAAAAAAAACACTGAAATTGAGAAAAATCTGATTATAATCAAGTGAAATTGTCCGTCCATGCAGTAAGATAATTACACTTGGTAAGATTTCTTGAAAGAAGAAAAAATATTGAGATTCTAGACAGGGATAAATATCTTAAAACTAGTTTTAAAACTTTCATTTCAAGTCCCTCATTTAGTGAAAAATCCCTCAAAACTAGTCTGGTGATGCTTCTTTTGAGTGTTGATTCTATCTCATTTTAAAGGTAGAGTCCGAAATTTCCCCCTTGAAAATAAACGTTAGACTTGTGCAAGTGAAATCCATCTCAAACCGCGCCTTTGGGCCTCTACTTAGGTGCAGTGGTGAGTCTGAATGCAACTCCGTCTCCCCTTGGCTGTCATTCGCTCCTTCGCTTTGTTATGGTCTGGTCGGGACGTCTCTGGGTGGAGATTTCTGTTTATATCGCCAGCCAATGACAGAACTAAGGACTGTGTGGGAATAAGCTCATGATTGGAGCAGACGCCAGCCACTCAAACTCTCGAAGGAAAAAAAAGAAACAAAATCAGTGGATACACCGAAGAAAGGGTAAAAGCTTTAAACAGTGCAGGTGGGAAAACCAGGATAAATATTGGTTTTTTTTTTCCCCTCCGAGGGAGGGAGGAGAAAAAAGAAGGAGAATAGGGGGAAGAAGGAGGGGGGGATGAGGGGGGGAGGGGGGGGGGGGCGGAGGAAAAAAATTGGTAATAGAAAAAAGGGGGGGGGGGGAGAATTGAAGAATCAAACAAAAAAAAAAAAAAAAAAAGAAGATATTAAATAATAAAAAAAAAAAAAAAATTTTTGGGGGTGGGGCCCCCTCATGGAGGGGGAGAACAACACCCACCAACAACAAATTACATCCACTGATTGGAGGGGGGTGAAGGCTTCTTTTACAAGGGGAGGATTGGATGGATAAGAAGAGAGGGAGAATCAGTACGAGACAGCGCCCCCCCACCAACCCTCGACTGCAATTACACCTCCCATCCCCTGTCAGTTTTTCTTGTTTTAAGATCTTTTCTCTGAAAATGAGAAAGCAACATTAAAAAATAAGCATTACCAGACTAGTAAGAAACTTGAAATGAGTGTTTTGCAGCTTGTTTTTGCAGCTAGTTCCCATTTGTCTTGCGTCTAGATATTTTTTCTTATTACAAGAAACCTGTGTATGAACTGTTATGGGAAGTCGTAGAAAAAAGTTTTTACAGCTGAAATTGGGAGTGAAAGACACAGAGTGATCTGAAAAATTGTCTTAATGAGATAATTTAACTCAATATGCATAAAACATCCAATATTAGGACTCACTAAGTAAGAAATAAAAGGCATATACTCTCAAAACTAGATTAATAATCTTACACATTCTGGATTTGTCAAGTATTTTACTCTCAAATTGAGACAGTTAAGACTGTTTTTGCTGAATACAAGGCTGTAAGACTTGGTCAGATGGACTGTTTTTGCATTGTTTATTCCAGGCCGTTTTCACCTGTGGGTCCGGCTCAGGATTGGGCAGTTTGGTCCGGCAAATCCTGATCTTTGTTGCATTTCCTCTGCAGCCCTTACTTGGTAGACGAGGTATCTGCCAGATAGTGACAGATGTGTCAGCTACTGAGTAGCTGTGCAATGCCATTGATGAATGAAAATAAAGAAAAGGCAAGCCAGAAACAAAGGAGGAGAATGGTGAACATCCAGCGGTCTATGGCATGTGGCTTTAAACAGCAATAAATCTGCTTTATATTTACACATGGATACTCCTGCTTTGTTTTTATTACCATCATGCTTTCAACCAATCAGTGGGTCCCCAAAAAGTTGGATGATCAGATGGGATAGTCTGGTGTTCTTCACAGTATTTGCCAGCAGAAACATGAAAAAATGCGTGCCGACCCTACTTGTCCGGACCCATCATGTACTGAGCTGGACCCATTAGTTAAAATCAGGGCTTAAATGTCCTGCTCCACATGGTGAAGCAGGGGAAGGGGGCAGAAAGGTGAAAACAGGAACAGAGAAAGTTCAGGTGAAGATTTGAGCAGAACTGTGGACTGATTGTGGTTAATGGATGAATTTATTAGCAAGGCCTAATAGAAGGGAATTGCAGATCAAAATGGAAAGTAGCAAGACTACGAAGAAGCCAGAGATGAGGAATGAAAATATGAATATTCAGACTGAGTGACATTATTAATGTGGGATTGGAAATACAGAGTATTGTCCAGAAAGACACCCAAAAGTCTGTCAGATTGGTCTCATATAGACATCTTCTGGTTCCTATAAGAAAAAAAGTGTTTATTACTGTTATGTTTAATAAAATCTGTGGAAAACCAACATCGTAGTTCACTGAGATGACAAGGCGTAAGGTGGAACTGGGTTTGCTGGAGAGATAAAGCTGGATGTCATCTGTATAGTTGTGAAAATTTGTACATTTACAAAAAATGCATATATATTCCCAAGGAGAATTAATTTGAATTCAGCTTGATTTCCACAGAGCCAATTCACAACAAAGTAATCTTTTCAATGATATACAGGACATACTTCCCAGGAAAAATGCAAGTAAATCCTGGGGTACATCAGTGATAATCAGGGCTGAGAGGTGAAAGATTTGAGGTGAGATTTAAACCAGTTTAAAAGTAAAATCAATGAGAAATGGAGATTAATCTTCAAAAATAGCAGTGTGAGTAAGGTATGAAAGGATGAGGATGGTAAAGAAACCAGAATTAGAGGAGATCAATGCTGATGAAATCAGCCTGGAATTGTTCACACAAGTTGTTATTGCTTAAATTGGAGTGGATCTGAGTTCAAACTAAATATATTGTCCCAGTTTCTTAATGAGATGAGTTTCAGGTCCCTTACTGATCTTTTGATGAAGTAAAGAGACTTTATTGCTTTTCACACCATTCTGTTTTATAGTTTTTATTATCCCATTACATTTTTCATGAATTACCAACTGAGGAAACAGCTGTAGTTTTACAGTTTGGCCTAAAGTCTCACACAGAATTTCACTGGTGGAAGAATTTGGTGAACCTGCTCGTTCATTTTCCCCTTTGATCTGTGTTCCTCAATATGGGAAAAAGTATTTAATCTTTTTTTTTTTCCCACCAGGTTGTACCAGTTGTAGTATGGAAGAAATAACGAGAGCAAAACTTAATGGGTCATACTTTTAAAGCTGATTTTTTTCTTTCTTTTTTTTTTTTTTTTGAGAAATACCAAAACAGATCTCTACAAGTTTCCACATCAAACACCATGAACAAGGCTTTCCCCAAACTGCACCAAACTGAGACCTGAAACCGGGGGAAGCTCAGAAAATGACAGTGATGCAACAGGAGAATTACAGCAGTGGTTTTCTTGGAAAGTAAAACCACCCTGCCACATCAGAGACAGTCTGTGCCTTCAGTCAGTGCTTTGGGAGATAAAACCACTGCTGAAAATGAGAATGTTGTCAGATAACTTCTCTGATATTCTCTCTGCCTACTCAAAAGATCATGCATGGAGCACTTAGGTCAACCATTTCAACCCAAACCTTCTTTCCTGAAATCTTGGGAGGTTTTCTCTGATGCAGTAAAACTTGAAGCTGTCAATGCGAGGAAAAGAGAGAAAGCTGATAGGAGTAATATTACCATTCACTGCCCTCTGTTCCACGTCCACCTTCTAGTACCTGGTTGGATCAATTTTAACTCTTGGGCCCTCATTTATGAAAGGTTTGCATGTACTAAAACGAGTGCTAACTTCATTGCACACGCAATAATTGGATGCAGCTGAATTACTAACAGGGCACAAGGAGGGTTGCACCTGTTAAACAGGCAAAATAGCACCCACAATCCATTTTGCGTGTCTGCTGTAGATGAATATGCAATCTGGGATTTTCTGCCAGAACGTGCAAAGTATTGGGAGGAGACGGTGCAAACAGATTAGCTTTGCATACGCAATGGGATTTATAACTGTGCAACAGACGGCAGGCGTTATTTTTTGCGTCTAGTCAATGCTGCAGGACTGCAGACATGCAGAATTGGTTCAAAATCCTTTCTCATGAGCTGTGAGGGAAACACATTGTGTTTTCATTATTTAATCAAATAACAATCAACACAGCAGACAACACGATTAACACAGACTCTCCTCTGACCTCTGGCATCAACCAGACACTCTGGTCCAGACAACTGCTGCTTACTGGATATTTTCTCTTCTTCAGACCATTCTCTGGAAATCCTAAAGATGGTTGTGTGTGAAAATCCCAGTAAATACTCAGACCAATTAAATCCCCTTTCTTCCTCATTCTTATGTTCAGTTTGAACTTCAGTAAATTGTCTTCACTAAGTCTACGTGACTGGATGAGTTGTGTTGCTGCTTTGTGATTTGCTAATTAGATATTTCATATCAGCTGTGAAGATGCCTGAAAGTGCAACTAAAATAGCTGTTGCAGAGCAGAAACCAGAGTCTGCATATGCCCCTATATATCCCTTCACAGCTATAAGTGATACCTGTAATACCAGATCTGCTTTCTAAAGTATCTGTGATTCCAGACAGAGTGAAAGAGTCACTGACTCAAGAATCAGCAAGGCAATGAACTCCAAAGAAAGAAACAGCAGTTAAATCTGAGGTTCCTAACACACCAAAAATAGTTACAGCCATCAGAGAACCCAAGCAAACCAGCATCAGAGTCCATAAAACCTGTCTCCCCACAAACACTGCCAGGACTGATTCATTTAAACAGCAGACAGTCAGAGCACCTGCACACGTATCAGCTGTAAAGGTTCCTGACACTACAAACAAAATTTTAACCAGAAACCAGAACCTGTAGTTACCCTTTTCAGCCAGCATCTTCATCTATCATGCTGGCTCCGACCACCCCTACCTCTCCCTGCTCTGGGGAAACCAGCCCCATAGAAAGAACCAGAGGCTAAAGAGACCTCCTGCTCCTGACAGCACTTTGGCAACAGGATGACAAGCTACTGAATCAGGTGAAGAAGCCAAATAACCTGGATAACTTCCAAGGAGATCCAAAACCTAAAAACAGTGATCGTAGAAGACGAGATGAAATGAGATGTAGCTGAGAGTTCCTTAGCTTAGCTACAGGAGGATACAGCTCAAGTCCAGAACCAGCTGACTCAAGCTCAAGTTCAGCTTTGAGATCAGACTCACAGGAATGAGTCTTAGAACCCTCTGACTTAGTATAGCACTCACTCCTGAGTCAGAAACGTCCACTTCCACGATGAACTGGCAAGCTGGGTGCAGTGAGTGGAGGATAGGAGCAGAGGTAAAATGTTTCTTTAAGCGGGAAAAGGCTCCAGCTGCTGAATCGTTCAAAACAAACCTGTTTTTGGAAGACATGAGGGTGTGCAGAGGTGAAGCTATGGAGCTGTAGTTCCTGATGAATCACCCATAGACATTTGCAAAGCCCAGGAACCTCTGAAGCTGTATGTGATCCTATTTGGGGAGCTAATGAAGCCTAGAAAAGATATTGGCCGCGTTTCCCAGTTAAGATTCTTCTTTGGATTAAAGAAGGCCTCAAGGAAGCTCTTCCCAACAAAGGATCGCAAAGATACGCCCGTTTCCCAGATTGCTTCTTTCGCGCGTTCTTATTTCCTGAGAAACGTCTTTGCTACGCTACATCTTAAGAAGGTCCTAACAGAAGCTATCCACTTCCGGGGGTGCTGAAAAAAAAGCAATCGAGGTCAGGTATACCGATCGACACCATTCATTTAGTGTGGAGGTTATTTTCCGACGCTGATATTGAGCCCATTTATACGTTTATGTGTTTGTGCAAGAAGACAAACTGTTAAAAATATGCATGTGATTACCAGTGATTGCAAATATTCATTGAAAAGCTCATTGTATATTGTGTAATTGGCCAAATTGTGCTAAACAGGTGTAGGCGATTGGAAATTTACAGATGCCCTATAAATAATGGTCATTCTGACGCTATTCGTTGACGTAATGGCTGAAGGGAACCCCACCAAGAGGATGAAGCGCTCTCCGGCCTTCACGCCAGAGGAGATGGCGATTCTGATTGAAGAAGTGGCAGGTAAAAAAAGCATTCTCTTTGGAGGGACAAAGGGGAAAAAAGACATAGAAGCAAAGGCCAGGGCATGGCAATCAATAGCGCTGAAAATGTCCCCATCCAGCCCTTGCAGTGTGCGCGACTGACACCGACGCCTTGCTGAGTCCGGTTCCATCCCCCACTACCTCCAGAAAGCTCCCCACCGCGTAGAAACGCAACGCAGCCAGGCACTGCACCTCTGGGCTCAGAGCAAAGTTGCACCTTGTGGGCCTCCTGATGTGTGGAGCAACTATTTGAATGATCCGCTCGATTTCGTCGCGCGGTAGCCTGTAACGCATCTGAATAGCGCGATGACAGCACATCTAGAGGACTGAAATGCTGGCGCATGAAAGCATGTACATACACAGTGTCCTCCGTCTCGGCGACGCTGTTGGTTTGCTACCAAAATTTGCTGTAAAGCAGCCATGATGTCTGATACGGGTATGCGTAAATGGCCATGTTTTATTGAGCGAAGCAGGTGCATCTCATCATGAACAGCTGACAAATGCGTAAATATGACGTGAGTCCTCATAGATTGCGTACAATTCCTACAGCAATGTTTTTGTTTCTGTGGTTGATACCCACAGCTTTATCTAACGTAATCTAAGTATAGGGAGGCCTATCTTGCCATAATGATTAAACTTAACCACAATATTTTCTGTCATTCACTCGGTAACTACAGTTTTCTTCCATCATAGATGATTGACATTATGACATGAGTGAGAAAACATGACTCAAAATACAACAACTGATCCGTGAATAGGTCCATTTTTAATAATTTCCATTTTCTACTTTTTTTCATGGGAAATAGTGTCGTTTCCAAAAGTGACCAGTAGATGGGCCTGTTGTTCCCTTAGCAGGGGGAACGTTAAAGAAGGTTCGAAAGAGTGGGTCTGGCCGCTCCTGAAAATAAAGAAGCTCCTGAGTTAAGAGCGCATCTGGGAAACGCAACGTCCAAACAAGGCACCTTTAAGAAGTGACTTAAGAAGGACCTCAGCGTTAAGAGTGTCTTAACTAATCTGGGAAACGCGGCCATTGTTCGTTTTTCACAAACAGGTTATTCTGGGTACGACCGATCTGTATGGGTTCCATAGAAGAGGGTGGAGTCACTGGAGATGGCACCATTGAGTGGAGCGAGCCCTAATCTTGGGGTCAAAGCAAGATTTCTGGTTGGTTTGATTCCTCTACCGTCTCCGTTCCTGCAGTCTCTGGTTGATTCTGGTTGCAATTATCTCCAACTCAGCCGGCCCCTTTGGAGTAATCATGGGTGGAAGCTCATCCTTGATCTCCTCATTAAGTCCCTGATAAATAAAAAAAAAAGAAAGTTGCATAGTGCTCTGTCATTCAACTGACTTTCTGCAGAGTGAGTGTGAAAATCAATTAGGCCTATATATACAGTTACATGTCTCTTGCGTTGCTTCAAAGTTAACAAACACAAGCTACCTCCCTGTCTGTTAAGACAGGGTCAAAGACCCGGATGAGTCCATTGACAAAGTCTTTGTAGCTGTAACGTATGAGGGAGTCCCTCTGTCACTCAGCCCTCCCCCACAACTTGGCCTTGTTGGACAGCAGAAAAACCATTAAAGCAACCCTCACCCGGTCAGTGAGGACAGAGGAGGGCTGCAGTTCAACGTGCACCCCACACTGTGTGATGAGCAGGCTAAGTGGAGTGCAGCTGTAGCTGAGGCAAAAACTCATACTGTACATGGGAGGGGTTCGGAGAGGCCATGGAAAACAACTTCCTGATGGCTTTGAGGAAGTTCTGGTCCACCATCAGGCGGGCGGATGTAATTATAGGGGGGGACACCGGGGACATGTCCCCTGCACATTTCAAAAGGCCATTTTGGTCCCCTGCAGGTTTTTACCGTCCAAAACCATTTTTTCCAAGCTGTCTTTAAACGCACCATGAGCGCATACATGCTAGATCAGACAGGAGAGTGCAGAGCTGAAGGGTGTGTGTCAGGAAAGCAAACCCCCCAAGCAAACCATGTTAGTAGAGGCTGTTCCATGCAGATAATGTTAGCTAAATAATGACTAGTTACAATTTTTCTCCATTGGTTTGGCTCATTTCCGTAATCAGAAATTACTTTCTCAAAACAACACGGACAAACTTCTAACACACATATCAGATGACCAGTCAAACAGCATGTTTAGTTACCTGACAGGTAATCCCATCGAGGGTTTTCTCTGCTTGGAGGTGGAAAGTGTGTGAACATCTGGCTCAAAATTAGAGGTCCTTGCTTCAAGCAATGGACACTGCATGTGAGGACATCACAGCAGATCATTGGAGGGGATGGTTACGGCATGCACACAGTTTCTTCCCTCATTGCATTGCAAGGGAGAACATACACTGTGATGTAGATGAGAATATGTGGCAAAACAGACAGCAACGTGTGGATGGACAGGAGGCTGAGGATAGTGAGAGGGAGGGTGAGGACAGCAAACAACGAAGAACTGTGTGAAACTCCAGCCTTCTTTGCACCACTAAAGGCTGCAAATAGATTTCCTTTTTTGTTTGTGTTTATATTACAGTAGCTACATTATGCTATACACTTTCTTTTTATAATGACTGTGATGTATGGAAGTTATTTTGTGTGTGAATAAAAATGGCTATTTCCTTGGCAGTATGACTGCAACGTGTGATGTCAAACCTTGGAAGCTACTCTTCTTACTGTAAAACCCTATTCTTTTTTTTTTTTTTTTTTTACATAACTGTATTCTGTTAGCTAGACAAAAAAAAAAAAAAAAAATCAGCACAATAATCATTGTCAATCAAGGACTGAGCTAAAACTGAGGGGTGGACATGAGGGATATTTCCATGGTCCTCTACCATAGTGACAAAATACCTAAACATTTTTGCTTGCAGTGCTTACACAATGCTACAGGAATGATGCATTTTGGGTGCTCTGATTATTTCTTTGAGAAAGAAACTTGATTTTTACACAATGATGGACTGTTTAGGGAGAGATATGAGCTTCTGCAGGTGAATTGTGATGTGCTGAAAAATCCGGGTCATTCTGGCAAAAGCACTAAGAGTGGTGAGAACATCCGGTCTGTTTAGAGAAATGAGACAAAGTGATTGAGTAGGATCTGTCCATTTTGGTGGCTCTGACTGTTTGTATTAGAAAGAAATTTAGTTCTGAAGGATGAATGAACTTTTTTGGGAGAGATATGAGCTTTTTCAAGTGAGCTGGGGTGTTGTGAGAACTGTAAGACTGCTCAGCCAAAAGATCTTAGAGTTTTGAGAATGTAATTTCTGATTCGAAAAATGAGCCAAACCAATGGAGAAACTGTAACACGCGCCAATACATCATGTTAAGATAGTTAACAAGAATACTGTTGTTGTTACCTCTGTTACATCTCTTGCTATTTAGTTCATGCTAGGAATAAAGCCAATCCCCCTTCATTTTTATAGAGGACTTGTACTCAAATTGCTTTCCTTATATTTAAAAGAAATCTTTATTGTGTCTTTATATAGAGCCGGTCAGGCCCTGTCCTGCTGCTGCTAAATATAATGTAAGGGAAAAATATTATATACAAACAGGATTTTATACATCCAAACTCATGATAATTGTGAAACTACATATTTATCCCTCTATATATCAAAATTTATGATTGGTGCACCCCAAATTGTCCAACTGTTCATGTCATACATGAATATATTATTGTCAGGTGAAGGATAGTAGGGATGCAGGAGGAGATGCTGAAGGAGAAAAGGCTGGAGGCTCACAGGTGAGGTTGACAGAAGAAACATCAGTCATGAGATGAAGCGTTGTGATAAATGTTAGGTGATAATCTGTATCAGAGCTTTCAAAGTTCAAACACTTGAATCTACATATTTGTCAGATAAAAGAAGCAAACTGGCCAGGTACAGTGTTTTATTGAGGCTGGTGTACTAAAACGTCTGTGTAAATGTGTTAATGTATTATTCTATTGGTAAGAAATAGTAGTGAACGACTAGGAGTAAGTTCATGAGCTGGTGGAGGGACATGAACTAGTTTATTTGGCAATATTTTTGTATCATTATTGAGATAACTTAAATAAACTAGAAGTTGCTCATAGATATCTCACCTTTTGTTAGGTTTATCTTAACTGGATCAGCCGCTGCCAGGTTTATTAAAGGTGCATGAAATCAAAATTTACTTTTTTGGGGTTTGGGGTAAAATGATCTGTTGTGGAATGATGAGGGGATGTGAATGTCAGAGGAGAAAAAAAGATCCTGTTTTGTTGTTAGGTTTTCTCTCTCTCAAAAAAAAAAAAAAAAAGAAAGAAAAAAACATTATAAATAATAATATTCAAAATTAATTCCCCAAAAAAAAATAAAAAAAACGCCCCCTCTCTCTCTTGTATATCCCCCTTTTTGTGAGAAGAGATAAAATCTTAGTGGTGGTAGTTTAAAAAAAAAAATGAAAAAAAAAAAAAATGGAAAAAAGGGAGGGAGAAAATTTATAATATTAAATTTATTTTATTTTATAATATGTTTTATAAAAAAAGCTTTGTGGAGAGATTTAAAAACACGATAAAATATTAAAAAATAAATAAAGAGAAATAAGTAAAAAAAAAGAAGTAGGGTTCGAAAAATCAAATAACGAAAATAAGAGGGGGAGGGTATAAAAAAAAAACATTAAAAAAAATTTTTTTTTTTTTGTATATATATATGTATTAATGTAAAAAAAAAAAAAAAATTTTTATTTTTCTGTCTTCCCCTTAATAATACTTGTGTCCCCCCCACCTTTGAAATCAAATTTTCATCCTTGATCAGGTAGCTCAGGAGGGGAAGCAGTGCACCATCAACACTGTCAACACTGAGGAAGCCAAGTTTGGGGACTCAGGGGTGGACTCTCCTGTCGATGGGGCTGAGGTGGTTAAAAAGCTCCGCGGTGGCAGGGCCGCGAGGGTAGATGAGATCCGCCCAGAGGGCTCTGGATGCTGTGGGAATGTCTTGGCTGAAACGCTTCTGCAGCATTGGGGCAGTACCTCTGGAACTGGCAAACTGGAGTGGTGGTCCCTCTCTTCAAAAAGGGGGATTGGAGGATGTGTTCCAACCACTGGGGGATCACACTCCTCAGCCTCCCTGGTAAAGTCTATTTGGGGGTCCTGGAGAGGAGGGTCCGCCAGATAGTCAAACCTTGAATTGAGGACGAGCAGTGTGGTTTTCGTCCTGGTCGTAGAACAGTGGAACAGCTCTATACCCTCTTCAGAATCCTGAAGGGGGCATGAGGAGTTTTCCCAACCAGTCTACATGTGCTTTGTGGACTTTGGGGCGTTCGACTGTGTCCCTGGGAACTGGGAGTATGGAGTATCGAATCCCCCGGTGCAAGCAGCCTGGTCCCTGTACAACCGGTGCCAGAGCTTGGCCCGCATGTCTGGCAATAAGTCAGATCCATTTCCGGTTAGGGTTGGACTCCGCCAAGGCTGCCCATTGTCACCGATCCTGTTTATAACCTTTATGGACAGGATTTCTAGGTGCAGGTCTTGAGGGGATCCGCTGGAGTGATTCGCAGCCGAGAGTGAAGCAGCTGGGATGAGAATCAGCACCTCTAAATCTGAGACCAGGGTCCTCCCCCGGAAAAGGGTGGAGTGTCCTCTCCAGGTCAGGGGCAAGGTCCTGCCCCACGTGGAGTTGTTCAAGTATCTCGGGGTCTTGTTCAGGAGTGAGGGAAGGATGGAGCGGGAGATGGACAGATGGATCGGTGCAGCATCTGCAGTGATGAAGACTGCATCGGTCTGTTGTGGTGAAGAAGGAGCTGAGCCAGAAGGAGAAGCTCTCGATTTACCAGTCAATCTATGTTCCTACCCTCACCTATGGTCACCAGCTGTGGGTCACGACTGAAAGAAAAAGATCCCGGGTACAAGCAGCAGAAATAAGTTTCCTCCGCAGGGTGACCAGGCTCTCCCTTAGAGATAGGGTGAGGAGCTTGGTCATGCGGGAGGGGCTCAAAGTAGAGCCGCTGCTCCTCCACATTCAGAGGAGCGAGATGAAGAGGCTCAGGCTTCTGGTCAGGATGCCTCTCTGGTGAGGTGTTCTAGGCATGTCCCACTAGGACGAGACCCCGGGGGAGACCCAGGACACACTGGACATGGACATGGTATGTCTCCCAGCTGCCTGGGGAGAGGGGTAAGCAGCATGAAGATGGATGGATGGATGGATGGATGGATGGATGGATGGATGGATGGATGGATGGATGGATGGATGGATGGATGGATGGATGGATGGATGGATGGATGGATGGATGGGTGGATGGATGGATGGATGGATGGAAGTGGAAACGAAAGTAAATCATTAATTGATAAGATAAAAATACATTTAAAAAAAAACAAGACCCAAGTGTTTTTTGCAAATTTGCAACAAACTGAATTTAAGTTCATGTCATAATATTCTTCATGTATGTGCTTTATAAATATTATTTACCCAGTATTCCTCTGTTTTTAAACGTGCATCTGAGTTAAAGGATAGGTTTCTTTTCTTTCAACCTGGACCTTATTTCTAGGAGTTAATACATACATTTACTCACCTCTGAAGTTTCTGCATCATTTTGACTCCTTGGGAAAATATTGCGTTGGTCGCCCTTCGGGGTACATCCGGTAAAATGGCGGAGACCAGGTAGCCTCTCTATAAGACATTATCTGCAGCAAAACTCCTTGATTTCATCAATGCTTTAAGCAGAATGAACGAAAGAATGAGTATTATTGTCCTGTGAGTTCAGAGTTTTGCAAATTGTGTTTCTTTGTAGTCCGGGTAACGAGCTGCTCTTCTTCGCTGTATTGTGGAAGCGCGCATCGTGAATGTGCAGCCCCGAAAAATGTGTACAACACCCTGATAATTAACGGAAAGTTAAATCTGGACTCACGGGACAATAGTACTCGTTTGTTCTTTCATTCTACTTATAGTATTAGTGAAAATCAAGGAGTTTTGCTCCAAATAATGCCTTATTTAGAGGCTGTCCCATCTCCGCCATTATACTGGATGTACACCAAAGGGCAACTCAGCGTACTATCTTCCCAAGGAGTCAAAGTGATGAAGAAATTTTACTGGTGAGTAAATGCATATACAATATATACTCCTAGAAATAAGGTCCAGGTTGAAAAAAAAGAAAGTTATCCTTTAATTTCTGAAGCATTTGCCACATCAGGCTGCTAATGATAAGGCAGTAGCGTGACTATTCTATCCAGGTGGAGCAACAGTCTCTGGTTTCTGGACAATAACAGCCCATCACTAGTTCAGGTAAAACTCTAAAAGTCTCCATGTGGTCGAGGTAGCAGTTTCTGAATTCATGTTAAATGTCTTGAATTCAACGTGTTGGTCTGATTGGGCTGATACAAGAAAGGTTACATGGCCATAAGAACCACCAGGATGAAAACTTGTCAGAGATCCCCAACATTATTCATCATGGGAAGGATATTTCATTAGTTTTAAACAAAGTTCATTCAATAGCACACAGACTTCTTATCTCACTAAGGTTAACCACCCCTTCCAAAGTAGCTGATATGAAATGTTGTTTCTAAATAATAGAGAGAAGTGAGTAATATCTGCAACATGCATTTTCTGCTGTGACGTTTAGGGGAACATACTGTTCTGACTTAATGCTCAGAGAGATGAGATTACACACTGACTTCAGACGTCCAGCACAGCAGAGCTGCTGAACAACAATAACAATTATCATCACCTTTCTCATTTAAACAATCAGGCTGTGGCTCAGCGTTTATTATAGATCAGTTCATGCATAAATACACAAAAAACAAACAGCCCAATATTACAACTTACTCAAAGTACAATATTTCAAAATGTAAACATAGAAATCAATTTTAAAGTTCTTGTGTATTGAGAGCTGAAATATAATATTGTTCTATCCACAGTTTACACACTGTATTACTCTGTATCCCACCTCCTCTGATTCAGGTTTCTGTCTCACTTAATTAGCGTACGAGCCAGATGAGATGCAATATGACAATTCAGACTGGATATGGATCTGTTTTCGTTCCACATTTGAGGTCGGGTCGGGCTGGGTTGGTAGTGGTCTAAATCACTGGTTTAATCACGATATGATATTGTATTGATACAGTGGACAGGCAATCTGATATCTGCCGATATCTCAAATTCAGTCACGATACAATTTTGATTAGATTTGATCAAAGATCCACCGATTGATATAAAACAATATAAAAAAATATTAAAAGTAAACAAGGTCATTGTTTGTTAAGATAACTGTAAGCTTTGCAGTACAAAGCCCCCAGCAGCCACCTAGTTGCCTCTGGGTGGCTGCTGGGGGCCCGGGTCTCGGGTTTTGCGGGCTTCTTCCTCCTTGCAGAGACGAGGTTGCATCTGCATGACTGCATGACCATAAAGCACCCTTTATTCTGATGATGACACTGTGATGCTGCTTCCTGTTGCTCTGACTAGGTTGTACCTCTTCTCTGCGTAGTTCTGGGTGTGTTTGTATGATCTTATGATACTTAAGCCACCTGCAGGTCCTCCTGTAGGGGATTGTTAGTTTTGTTTTCCAGCAAAGACCTTGGAGTGTTGTTTAGGGGTTTCTGTATAGAAGCATCAGTGAACTGGGTAAATGTATCCTTTTTTTTTCTCTCTCTCTCTCTCTCTCTTTTCCTCACTCCTTTCTCCCGGTTACACTTTCTATCATTGCTTCTGTTAACTTTCTTTCATTTTTCTCTTGTCAAACCCAGCAATATGATGTAAAATGCTGTTATAAACAAATGGTTAATTAAAGAAATAAAATAAATAAACACAGGATATCAAGGGGAGCCTTGTGTTCATAAAGCTCCCCTTGGCAAAGCAAATCTGTTCAACACAATAAAGCAACCAGATCCTCATTCTGCTGCTACGATGCTGGACAGGACAAGTTAGAAAAAAAAAAAAAAGCTTTGCAGTATAATCCCCCTGTGTCACATCTATTCACTGCACAACTATAGATGTATTTTGTTGTGAAAATGTTGTGTCAGAGGACTTTCAAAATAAAGCCATTTTCATAATAAAAATGGGTTTAATTTCGATTTTTGGTCGATATTGGGTTTTTGGATCAATTTACGATCGATACATCAATCTATATTGATGTATCGATACAGATCGATGTACTGTACACCTCTACGGGTCGGTCCACATTTTTTTGTGTCTACACAGATAAAAACTGGGACAAGTACCAGGCATCTCTTGCCGCCCCTGACGCGCGGCCAGAGATGCCCAGCCAAGGCGCGCTCAACGCGCCTCAGGAGGAGCCCCTTCTTTTTCTTTTTCCTGTCACCAGTCTGTCTGCACCATGGCAGATGCAGTAAAGATGAGGGGCTCAGCTTTATCTGATAAATAAATAAAGCTAGGGAATGTCGTGGCATTTCTGCTCTGTCTGGTTCACCAGATGATTCCAGGTGTTCTGAGTGTGATGACTTTCACCGTTTTCTCCAGGAGCTGCGCGCTGGCGAGGGGGCTTTCAGCTGTCTGATCCCGCCCAGTTTAACATCCCGCTGTCCCGATGCAGGGCAGCATTATAAGCCCAGTAAATCTCATCGGCACAGCAGGTTATCAAACCACCGCTCAGACACCGGGACCGGACACAGATCAAAGTTTTTCCTCCTCTGTCTTCAGAGAGAGAGGAGATTCCCCTGGTTCTTCTGGGTGTTTCCTATTCTGTCATAAAAAGTGCATGTGTCATTACATTGAGTTGCTCTGATTGGTTGACGCCCCGAGTCAAGATGCCAAAGTTCAGATTTTCCAACTCCGACGTCTGCCGCTCGTGTCGTACGTAACGCGCATCAGACGCTCAAAATCTCAAAACTCGCCGCACGTAATGCGCCTAGACGCACCGCGCCCAATGCGCAAAGGGCAGACATACTTGTGATATACAGCTGTTTTTATACAGTTGTCTTCCAAAACATGAACATAACCATAATCAGGGCTACACAGCATTGCCATACTTGTTTAAATATAAAAAGACTCAGAAGTTTTGATTTTATTATCCAGACTGTAGAGCAACACCTTTGATCTAGATATTTCTTTTCTTCATTTGCGTTCTTGATCTCGGTATTGACAACCCCTTAGTCCCTGTTAGTTTATAACTACTTTCTCTCTTTTTGAATCTGTTTTGTAAAAAAGTATGGTAAAATAAAATTTTTCTGAGCTTTATACATAGTTTTAACAATGTTATATTCTACCAATTCATTAAATGTTAGTGTTTTTAATTGTACAAATGTTGGATTGGTATTATCTCTACAACCACTTCTACTAATCACTCGAATGGCTCATTTTTGTAAAAGAAAAACTGGATCAATGTAGGTTTTGAATCCACTCCCCCCTACTTCAACACAGTATGTCAAATATGGAACACTCAGTGAGTTGTAAAGCAGAAACAAAGCATCGTTTTTTAGACATTTTTTAACCTTATGAATAACAGCTGTTGTTTGGGATACCTTTGTTTTTACATGCTGTACATGGGATTTCCATGTTAGCTTTTCATAAATTAAACCACCAAGAAATTTAATCTCATTTATCCTACTGACTTGCTTGTTATGACAACAGTACAGCTCTAATTACTGAGCTTAATGTACTCAGAGTTTACCACAAGTTATTTTCTAATCCAGAGCTGGCACCACCACCATCAGCAGCAGCAGCAGGCATGGGGGCTGATACAGGTCCTGTTGAGACAAACCAATGGCGTTCCAGCAGCGTTTCAGTGGCGTTTTGGCAGCGTTTTAATGGCATTCCAATGACATTCCAATGGCATTTCGGGAGTGTTCCCATGGCTTTCCAACACTGTTCCTGCAGCGTTTTGGCGACTTTCCGGCAGTGTTCCAACAGCGTTCCAGCTGCCTTCCGGTGGTGTTCCAATGGCAATCCGGCCACAGGCGTAAGTATCTACGATGCAGCCGGTGCAGCTGCACCAGGGCCCAGGCGCATTCAGGGGCTCATGAAGCAAGGGGAAAAAATAAGCAGCTTTCTGTCAGATTTAGGGGGAGGATAAATAAAAAAAAAATGCCTGTGTTCGTGTAACATTACCTCATGCACACCTCTTTACCTTTTCTTTCTCTCAAAAGCACACATACATAAAACCCTCTGAAAACCGAACAAAAGTGACGGTGTCTGATGCACTGTGATGGGCGGCCGCGCAGAGAATGCCCATGTGTATGGAAACAGCTATATGCATTCTGATTGGCCGAGTCCCACCCTCATAAGTAATGAGCCAAAGGTTTAATGCCACATGTTGCTGTTTTTGTGAATGGAATACCTCAGGTGGGTTGGTAAAATGAGAGTAAACCATGGGCCCATTTTCTACTGAGTTGGTTCTGGTTCAGAGCCACGCTCTCCAAACTGCTTTTAAACAGGCACCAGTTCTTTACTGGGCCAGAGTAAAGAACCGTTGTACATAACTCAGCAGGAGGACGGAGCACCTGACGACATGAGAGGGTTTAAATATGGATGTAACCTTCAAGCCAGCGGCACAACGGATAATACAGATGCGGGCATGAAAAAGTTCCCCTTTCTGCCGACTGCCTGCCGACTGCCAGCCACTTACCAGCGACTTGTCTGCTAATTCAATCGCACAGAGAAACACCTGTGTGCCCAGGGGAAAGGATTTCAAAGCATAAATGAATGCCCGGAACAAGGACGTTTCCACATGGCAAGTTCAGACACGGTGCATGATGACGTATTCGCAGGACAAATCGTTCAGCCAGTGATAGTGCAGTAATAGTGCACTATTACTGCACCACTTCTGGCAGAAAAAGGAGGAACTTTTTCATGCCTGCGTCTGTAAAACTGGTCAGAGGAGAAGACCTGATGGTTAGGATTGATTCGGAGATTGCAATCCAGCATTGTTCCGGCAGCGTTCCGGCAGTGTTCCAGCGGCATTCCAATTGTGTTCCGGCAGTGTTCCGGTGTAATCTTTTCTATCTATTTAGCTTTTATTGTGGGGTCAGTCCTCTTCAAAGAAAGAGGTAAAGATTGAAGATGTAAGTGAAGAAAGGGGGAGTGAAGGTTTCTCTGACGGTGGTAAGGAGCTTGAAGGGATCAAGTCAGCACCACCAAGATGGCTTGTACCAGGCTCAGAATGTCCTGCGATGCCCCCGGGTGGATACTAAAATCCACTAAAGTGCATGTTTACCATCCTCAGCCAAAAAAGTCCAACAACACAGCTTCTTTCACAGAGTCCTTTCTTTTCACAGGATGTAATCAGGAAAGCTGAATTGTGTCCAGTAGCTACTATTTCCTTAACGATTACAAAAACTCAAGAGCTTACAATGAAAACATTTTAAGGACATGGAAATACTGTACAGGTGAATCCATATGTGGTTGGTATAACAGGCTCCTTAAGAGCCAACAGCATTCATCTCATCAGACAATCTTCTCTTTTTAGGCTTAGATAGTGACAAGATTCACCTGAGCAGTAAAACAGACAAAGAACAGGAAAAAAAAAACATCAGCCATCACGGATCCCTGCAGATGGAAGCTCACAGCATGGACTGGGACCGGGCAGCTACTTCAATAAATCCAACAGCTGGATAGTGGAGGCGATTGTAATCAGGAGGCAGGGGAGAGTTACAACCACCAGGGACCATGGGGCGTTCGTGCTCCCTCACACCTGGGACTCCCTCCTACACCAGCAGCCGGAGGACGGAGGACAGACGCTACTGGGTCTGGGAACTTCATCTGAACTTTCCCGGGTGCTCAGCTGTTTTTAAGACATGTCACACCAGGAAATCCTGATAGCTCTGAGGAAGGCTGGAGAAGCAAACATCTGAGCCTAGAAAGAAAAGATTGATCCGAAGAAGACTTTTACTGATGATGAAAGAAGGTTCAGTCATTTATTGTCATTCTACTTCATGTTAAACATGACAGAACGAAATTGTACCCTATATATGTATATACACTCACATATATACATATATATCTAAAAGCAGGCACAATTTAAAAACAAAGCATATCTATAGACAGACAATTCACCCAAAAATGGCAAAAAAGTCGGTGTACATAATCAGCGCAGAGAGGCAGCAGATGGCATAAAGTGGTGCAGGTATGTAACTGTATAAATAGACTTAAAGTGCAAGTTGGTGCTTTATTACAGGTAATGATGGAGGTGAGTTCATCCCCAACCTCAGAGAAGAAGCTGGGTCTCACCTTGACGTTTTGGCTTTTGGCTTTTCAACTTCCTGCCAGAAGGGAGGAGGGCAACAGTCCCTTTGCAGGATGGGTGGGGTCCCTCATTATGGAGGAAGCTTTGTTTCTGCATCTGCTGATGTAGATGTCTTCTAGGGTGGCAGCACTCTGTGACCTACTGTGCCACCTTAACCACCCTCTGCAGAAGAAGATAGAATGATAAGAAATGTTAAGAAGATAAAATGAACTTAGTATGTATGATAGGCTTTTTAAATTAGAGTTAGACAAATGCTAAAATTAGCGTTAGTATTATTTTTATTGTCATTATCATCAAGTAAAAAATGTGTTGGAGTTTTAAAGATTTGTTTCCATCATCATTTCATCAATATTGCTGTGTTAACCATTATTATTGAATGCATTATGCGTCGTTTCTGTTTAAAAAAACCTTCTGGTTGCTTTGTTTCCAGCTGTATTTTTATGCTTGAAGAGTGGCTTGTGGTCCAACGACAGGCTTTTTCAGTCCTTATCATGAATATCCGTGACGCAAAAAATGATTGGCTCGCTCCAATGAATGTATGAAGGAAGCTCCTCCCCCCGCTCTGTGTGTGTAACAGAGCACACGAACGAGTTTGTTCCACCATGCTAGCAAACAGTTAGCTAACTTAGCTTCTCAACTCTGCAGCTACAGTCGCGCCGTCTTACTTCTAGTGCGGAGGGGAGGGTTACCTGCCTTCCATGGGCAGGTATGAACCCACATGGGCGACGCCCTTTTCGATGTGACGTGGAAGCGAAAGGCTTTTCCTGATTCGCTCCCCTCTCTGTATTGTTTCTATGAATAGGAAACACAGCCACTTGCAAGCGCAGCATGTGTATGTAACTAGGGGTGACCCTCTGTATTTCAAAAGGAGCAAGTTAAACTGGTTTTCAGTGGAAGGAGATCTTTAAAGGAGTGATGACATAACAGTTAAAAACTAGTTTATGTTGTTGGCATTACTGCATATGTAAATACTTCAAAGAAAAAAAAACTGCATTTTTTACAGCGGAGTATTGTTTTGAAACGCCAGACCTCACTTCCTCAGTAATACAGTTGGGTCCGGTGATGATATGGAGCTTTACCCGGAGACCACGTTGACTTCATTTTGATTGGCTACACCTTATTTGGCTATGACCTTATTTGGAGAATCTAGGTCAAGCTGCGGTCGGAGTTTGCTAAAGGCTAACTGCTAGCAACATGGGCACTTCAGACAGTGTGAGCTACGTTTATCAGACAAGACAGCATTTAGAAAATAAATAAACTTACAGGTAATGACAAGGCTGTGGCCCCCTCCCTCAGTGTTACTGCAGAAGTTTTCTTTTAAATCCATTTGTTTGAAAACCCAGACCTGACTGCACAAAAGCTACTACTAGCTTCATACACGCAGCTGAATCAGACAGGGAGGGGAGGGGGGAGCGGACAGTGCATAAACCGTTAGGAGAGAGAGAGAGGGGGGGCGCTGTTTACTTGATAGTGTGCTCTTATTGGAGCAATTAAATTACGTAGAATGATAGAACTACGTAGAATGATGCTCGTGAATGATAGATCGTGTGTGGTCGTGAAGTGTCGGAAGTGCTCGGAAGATGGACTACGTAGAATGATAGAACTACGTAGAATAATAGAACTACGTAGAATGATAGCCTGCTGTCTGATTCAACTGTTTCTGAGCAGAGAGACAAAGCTGACAGACCATAAACAGGAACTTTGATTCTCACTCTGGACATTCACATGGCCTCATCAGTGCACAACAGATCATATTATACCTCCAAAACCCCAGAAAAGTGAAATTTGATGTCATGGCACCTTTAAGGTTTAAAGGAACAGAAGCAGAAACAGTAACAGGGAGGATGAATGCAGCTGTTTGTGCTGTCTAAGTTTCATTATAGTTACAGCTTAGATAGCTGATAGTGAACTTTTCATGTCTTCCATCTGAGGCGGGACTCGTTGGTCTGAAGAAGCGTGTGGATGTTTAAGGAAAAGTCAACCTGAAAAGTGAGAAAGTTCTTTGTTTGTCAAGTCTGAAATGCTGACTAATTTAAAGGTGGAGAGGGATTCATGTGGCCTGAACGATGCGATGCACGAGATAGGAGATGGAAGCGGCAGAGCTCTTATCTCTCTGCCGTGACAAACATGTCTGAATGCACCACGACCAGGTTTCCACCTGCCTCGTTCTGAAAGTGGAAAAGAATTTATCAGTTTTCCTCTGAACTGCTTCAGTTTAGTGAAAACACCTTTTTCACTCTGAATTCATGTTTTTACTGAAAATTTCATCATCATCAAACATTCATTTTCAACCTGTGAGTGTCGCCCGGGTGTTTGTGACAGCGCCTGCAGCGGTGTTGGCTGCATGTTCCATGTTGACTGACACATTTTTCCTTATCTGGAACGAGCAAAGTTGAGATGAAGGAATTCTGTTTATCTTACAACGACTCTCTCTATGAGTGTAGCAGGGCGACCACAGCAGCCTCCACGCTGCTAGCAGTCATTCACAGACAGCATGGCAGATCTGAGGCTTCCCCTTCATCAGGCTTGTTCAGCGGGGGAGTTCCGCTGGGGAAGGTCAGTGGGGTGACACAGACCTTTCATACGCAGCCATTATCCTTAGAAAGTACCAGCATCACCAGGCTGCTGATTCCAGAGGTACCCGTCCTCCTTCAGGAGGGAGAAATCATGGCTGCTAATGCTAACATAGCATACTGCTGGATTTCTGCTGTTGTTTCCATCATGTAAGAGAGCAAACAAGTTTATTTACACGTCACATTTCAAGACAATTCAAAGAGTTTTACATGAAATATCAAGAAAAAGATATAAGAGAAACGGACTCATTCATCATAAAGAAATGATAGAAAACAACTAAATTAGTCCAGAATGGTTACAAGATACAGAGAGACACATGAAAGAGAAATGTTCCCATCCTGGATGTAAGACCAGGTTGTTCTGGTCAGGGTTCTGGTCCAGTTTCATCTCCACTGGCGGGTTGTTCTGGTGAGGGTTCTGGTCCAGTTTCATCTCCTCTGGAGGTTGCTGGTCTGGGTTCTGGTCCAGTTTCATCTCCTCTGGCAGGTTGTTCCAGTCTGGGTTCTGGTCCGGTTCTATCTACACTGGCAGGTTGTTCCGGTCAGGGTTCTGGTCCGGTTTCATCTCCTCTGGCAGGTTGTTCCGGTGAGGGTTCTGGTCCAGTTTCATCTCCTCTGGCAGGTTGTTCTGGTCAGGGTTCTGGTCCGGTTTCATCTCCACTGGCAGGTTGTTCTGGTCAGGGTTCTGGTCCGGTTTCATCTCCACTGGCAGGTTGTTCTGGTCAGGGTTCTGGTCCAGTTTCATCTCCTCTGGCAGGTTGTTCTGGTCAGGGTTCTGGTCCGTTTTCATGTCCTCTGGCAGGTTGCTCTGGTAAGGGTTCTGGTCCGGTTCTATCTACACTGGCAGTTTGTTCCGGTCAGGGTTCTGGTCCAGTTTCATCTCCTCTGGCAGGTTGTTCTGGTCTGGGTTCTGGTCCGGTTTCATCTCCTCTGGCAGGTTGTTCTGGTCAGGGTTCTGGTCCGTTTTCATGTCCTCTGGCAGGTTGTTCTGGTCAGGGTTCTGGTCCGGTTCTATCTACACTGGCAGGTTGTTCCGGTCAGGGTTCTGGTCCAGTTTCATCTCCTCTGGCAGGTTGTTCTGGTCTGGGTTCTGGTCCGGTTTCATCTCCTCTGGCAGGTTGTTCCAGTCTGGGTTCTGGTCCGGTTCTATCTACACTGGCAGGTTGTTCTGGTCTGGGTTCTGGTCCGGTTTTATCTACACTGGCAGGTTGTTCTGGTCAGGGTTCTGGTCCGGTTTCATCTCCTCTGGCAGGTTGTTCCGGTCAGGGTTCTGGTCCGGTTTCATCTCCACTGGCAGGTTGTTCTGGTCAGGGTTCTGGTCCGGTTTCATCTCCACTGGCAGGTTGTTCTGGTCTGGGTTCTGGTCCGGTTTCATATCCACTGGCAGGTTGTTCTGGTCAGGGTTCTGGTCCAGTTTCATCTCCTCTGGCAGGTTGTTCTGGTCAGGGTTCTGGTCCGTTTTCATGTCCTCTGGCAGGTTGTTCTGGTCAGGGTTCTGGTCCGGTTCTATCTACACTGGCAGGTTGTTCCGGTCAGGGTTCTGGTCCAGTTTCATCTCCTCTGGCAGGTTGTTCTGGTCTGGGTTCTGGTCCGGTTTCATCTCCTCTGGCAGGTTGTTCCAGTCTGGGTTCTGGTCCGGTTCTATCTACACTGGCAGGTTGTTCCGGTCAGGGTTCTGGTCCAGTTTCATCTCCTCTGGCAGGTTGTTCCGGTCTGGGTTCTGGTCCGGTTCTATCTACACTGGCAAGTTGTTCCGGTCTGGGTTCTGGTCCAGCTTCATCTCCTCTGGCAGGTTGTTCCGGTCAGGGTTCTGGTCCAGTTTCATCTCCTCTGGCAGGTTGTTCTGGTCTGGGTTCTGGTCCGGTTTCATCTCCTCTGGCAGGTTGTTCCAGTCTGGGTTCTGGTCCGGTTTCATCTCCACTGGCAGGTTGTTCTGGTCTGGGTTCTGGTCCGGTTTCATCTCCTCTGGCAGGTTGTTCCAGTCTGGGTTCTGGTCCGGTTCTATCTACACTGGCAGATTGTTCCGGTCAGGGTTCTGGTCCAGTTTCATCTCCTCTGGCGGGTTGTTCTGGTCTGGGTTCTGGTCCGGTTTCATCTCCACTGGCAGGTTGTTCTGGTCTGGGTTCTGGTCCAGTTTCATCTCCACTGGCAGGTTGTTCTGGTCTGGGTTCTGGTCCGGTTTCATCTCCAGTGGCAGGTTGGTCTGGTCAGGGTTCTGGACCGGTTTCATCTCCTCTGGCAGGTTGTCGTGGTCTGGGTTCTGGTCCGGTTTCATCTCCACTGGCAGGTTGTTCTGGTCTGGGTTCTGGTCCGGTTTCATCTCCACTGGCAGGTTGTTCTGGTCTGGGTTCTGGTCCGGTTTCATCTCCTCTGGCAGGTTGTTCTGGTCAGTGTTCTGGTCCAGTTTCATCTCCTCTGGCAGGTTGTTCTGGTCTGGGTTCTGGTCCAGTTTCATCTCCTCTGGCAGGTTGTTCCAGTCTGGGTTCTGGTCCGGTTCTATCTACACTGGCAGGTTGTTCCGGTCAGGGTTCTGGTCCAGTTTCATCTCCTCTGGCAGGTTGTTCTGGTCTGGGTTCTGGTCCGGTTTCATCTCCTGTGGCAGGTTGTTCTGGTCTGGGTTCTGGTCCGGTTTCATCTCCTCTGGCAGGTTGTTCCAGTCTGGGTTCTGGTCCGGTTCTATCTACACTGGCAAGTTGTTCCGGTCAGGGTTCTGGTCCAGTTTCATCTCCTCTAGCAGGTTGTTCTGGTCAGGGTTCTGGTCCAGTTTCATCTCCTCTGGCAGGTTGTTCTGGTCTGGGTTCTGGTCCGGTTTCATCTCCTCTGGCAGGTTGTTCCAGTCTGGGTTCTGGTCCGGTTTCATCTCCAGTGGCAGGTTGGTCTGGTCAGGGTTCTGGTCCAGTTTCATCTCCTCTGGCAGGTTGTTCCAGTCTGGGTTCTGGTCTGGTTTCATCTCCACTGGCAGGTTGTTCTGGTCTGGTTTCATCTCCACTGGCAGGTGGTTCTGGTCTGGGTTCTGGTCCGGTTTCATCTCCACTGGCAGGTTTTTCTGGTCTGGGTTCTGGTCCGGTTTTATCGCCACTGGCAGGTTGTTCCAGTCTGAGTTCTGGTCCGGTTCTATCTACACTGGCAAGTTGTTCCAGTCAGGGTTCTGGTCCGGTTTCATCTCCTCTGGCAGGTTGTTCTGGTCTGGGTACTGGCTCGGTTTCATCTCCACCGGCAGGTTGTTCTGGTCTGGGTTCTGGTCCGGTTTCATCTCCACTGGCAGGTTGTTCTGGTCTGGGTTCTGGTCCGGTTTCATCTCCACTGGCAGGTTGTTCTGGTCAGGGTTCTGGTCCAGTTTCATCTCCTCTGGCAGGTTTTTCTGGTCAGGGTTCTGGTCCAGTTTCATCTCCTCTGGCAGTTTGTTCTGGTCTGGGTTCTGGTCTTGGTTTCATCTCCATCGGGCAGGTTGTTCCAGTCTGGGTTCTGGTCCGGTTTCATCTCCACTGGCAGGTTGGTCTGGTCAGGGTTCTGGTCCAGTTTCATCTCCTCTGGCAGGTTGTTCCAGTCTGGGTTCTGGTCCGGTTTCATCTCCGGTGGCAGGTTGTTCTGGTCTGGGTTCTGGTCCGGTTTCATCTCCTCTGGCAGGTTGTTCCGGTCTGGGTTCTGGTCCGGTTTCATCTCCAGTGGCAGGTTGTTCTGGTCAGGGTTCTGGTCCGGTTTCATCTCCTCTGGCAGGTTGTTCTGGTCAGGGTTCTGGTCCAGTTTCATCTCCTCTGGCAGGTTGTTCTGGTCTGGGTTCTGGTCCGGTTTCATCTCCTCTGGCAGGTTGTTCCAGTCTGGGTTCTGGTCCGGTTTCATCTCCAGTGGCAGGTTGTTCCGGTCAGGGTTCTGGTCCAGTTTCATCTCCTCTGGCAGGTTGTTCTGGTCTGGGTTCTGGTCCGGTTTCATCTCCTCTGGCAGGTTGTTCCAGTCTGGGTTCTGGTCCGGTTTCATCTCCACTGGCAGGTTGTTCCGGTCTGGGTTCTGGTCCGGTTTCATCTCCAGTGGCAGGTTGTTCTGGTCTGGGTTCTGGTCCAGTTTCATCTCCTCTGGCAGGTTGTTCTGGTCTGGGTTCTGGTCCGGTTTCATCTCCTGTGGCAGGTTGTTCCAGTCTGGGTTCTGGTCCAGTTTTATCTCCACTGGCAGGTTGTTCCGGTAAGGGTTCTGGTCCAGTTTCATCTCCACTGGCAGGTTGTTCTGGTCAGGGTTCTGGTCCGGTTTCATCTCCTCTGGCAGGTTGTTCTGGTCTGGGTTCTGGTCTGGTTTCATCTCCACTGGCAGGTTGTTCTGGTCAGGGTTCTGGTCCGGTTTCATCTCCTCTGGCAGGTTGTTCCAGTCTGGGTTCTGGTCTGGTTCTAACTACACTGGCAGGTTGTTCCGGTCTGGGTTCTGGTCCGGTTTCATCTCCAGTGGCAGGTTGGTCTGGTCAGGGTTCTGGTCCAGTTTCATCTCCTCTGGCAGGTTGTTCTGGTCTGGGTTCTGGTCCGGTTTCATCTCCTCTGGCAGGTTGTTCCAGTCTGGGTTCTGGTCCGGTTCTATCTACACTGGCAGGTTGTTCCGGTCAGGGTTCTGGTCCAGTTTCATCTCCTCTGGCAGGTTGTTCTGGTCTGGGTTCTGGTCCAGTTTCATCTCCTCTGGCAGGTTGTTCCAGTCTGGGTTGTGGTCCGGTTTCATCTCCACTGGCAGGTTGTTCTGGTCAGGGTTCTGGTCCGGTTTCATCTCCACTGGCAGGTTGTTCTGGTCAGGGTTCTGGTCCGGTTTCATCTCCTCTGGCAGGTTGTTCTGGTCTGGGTTCTGGTCCAGTTTCATCTCCACTGGCAGGTTGTTCTGGTCTGGGTTCTGGTCCGGTTTCATCTCCACTGGCAGGTTGTTCTGGTCTGGGTTCTGGTCCGTTTTCATCTCCTCTGGCAGGTTGTTCTGGTCTGGGTTCTGGTCCGGTTTCATCTCCTCTGGCAGGTTGTTCTGGTTTGGGTTCTGGTCCAGTTTCATCTCCACTGGCAGGTTGTTCCAGTCTGGGTTCTGGTCCAGTTTCATCTCCAGTGGCAGGTTGTTCTAGTCAGGGTTCTGCTCCGGTTTCATCTCCTCTGGCAGGTTGTTCTGGTCTGGGTTCTGGTCCGGTTTCATCTCCAGTGGCAGGTTGTTCTGGTCTGGGTTCTGGTCCGGTTTCATCTCCACTGGCAGGTTGTTCTGGTCAGGGTTCTGGTCCAGTTTCATCTCCTCTGGCAGGTTGTTCTGGTCAGGGTTCTGGTCCAGTTTCATCTCCTCTGGCAGGTTGTTCTGGTCTGGGTTCTGGTTCGGTTTCATCTCCTCTGGCAGGTTGTTCTGGTCTGGGTTCATGCTTGGTTTCATCTCCATGGGCAGGTTGTTCTGGTCTGGGTTCTGGTCCGGTTTCATCTCCACTGGCAGGTTGGTCTGGTCAGGGTTCTGGTCCGGTTTCATCTCCTCTGGCAGGTTGTTCCGGTCTGGGTTCTGGTCCGGTTTCATCTCCACTGGCAGGTTGTTCTGGTCTGGGTTCTGGTCCGGTTTCATCTCCTCTGGCAGGTTGTTCTGGTCTGGGTTCTGGTCCGGTTTCATCTCCAGTGGCAGGTTGGTCTGGTCAGGGTTCTGGTCCAGTTTCATCTCCTCTGGCAGGTTGTTCTGGTCAAGATTCTGGTCCGGTTTCATCTCCTCTGGAGGTTGTTCCAGTCTGGGTTCTGGTCCGGTTTTATCGCCACTGGCAGGTTGTTCCAGTCTGAGTTCTGGTCCGGTTCTATCTCCACTGGCAGGTTGGTCTGGTCAGGGTTCTGGTCCAGTTTCATCTCCTCTGGCAGGTTGTTCTGGTCTGGGTTCTGGTCCGGTTTATCTCCTTGGCAGGTTGTTCGTCTGGGTTGGGTTTGGTCGTTCATCTCCACTGGCAGGTTGTTCTGGTCAGGGTTCTGGTCCAGGGGGGTGGGTCTTTTCCTTGGTTTCATCTCCACTGGCAGGTTGTTCTGGTCTGAGTTCTGGTCCGGTTTTATCTCCACTGGCAGGTTGGTCTGGTCAGGGTTCTGGTCCAGTTTCATCTCCTCTGGCAGGTTGTTCTGGTCCGGGTTCTGGTCCACTGGCAGGTTGTTCTGGTCTGCCTTCTGGCATGGACTTTGATCTGGATTCTGGACTGCACTCTGGTCTGGACTGAGAGTCTGCTGAGAGTCCGTTCTGAGTCTAGCAACACTCTAACCTGGTTGGTGGTTCTCAGAGTCCAAGGCTCCAGATATGCAGCGATGCTCACCCTCTTCCTTGCTACAATCTCATGGTACATCTCAGGCACAAGTGCAACAGATGCTTTGATGTTACTGTGGGAGAACACCGAGCGCTAGGACGAGTTTGAAGGTAACTACGGCGTCAGGCTGACTAGGAAGTGGTGAGGATGTAACAAGCCAGCAGAACTCAGGCAGTATAACCCCGGAAGGTGCAAGTAAAGAGGAGGGTAATGTGGCAAGGTACGCGACAGAGGGCTGGACGGGATTCGACCCCACAGACTGCTGGGTGAGAGTCACACATGCTTACCAGTCAGCCAAAGGAATATGTCTGTGGCCAAGTAGCCAGAGTGCATGATCCATCAGAGCCACAGTGACGGGACCCCACACTGTCACATCTCCCCCTCTTTCCACAAGCCCGTCCTCATGCTTCACGCAGGCTGCCACCAATTTCTAATCCATGGACTTTTTACCAGTATCACGTGGATCCTGCCGACAATGCCAGAGGATGTGACAGCTTCTTACCACTTGAAAGCTTTTATTTCTGCTCCTGTGAAGCCCAACAGTCGTTTGAGGAGGTAGTTGTAAATGCTGTGGTAAGATAAGAGAGCAGCAACACGTCCACATCACACCTGAGCAGCAGAGATGCTTCTCACTTTTCCCTGTTAATTACTCGTATTGACACTCGGTATTAGCAAGTACTCAAATGTCAGAACTCGTACTTGTACTTAGTCTGCAAAAAAGTGATATGGTGACATCCCTACTTTTTGACATTAACTATATTTTCGATCACGCAAACGTGCACTAATATGTGCATGCATGTGACTCATGAAGCTGCAGTGCAGAGTCTCTCTGGATTCCACACCTGGTGATCTCGTCAGGCCCGGATTTGGGAAAAACCCTCCAGAAAATGAGGTGGCAGGCATTTGGGGTAAAACTGTTTTCTTGGTTGTTCCAATAGAATTTTTTGGCGCTAAATCCATTTCTGCTGGATGTCAATCTGTAAGAGTTATGGTTTAGTTATAATTATTGATTAATTAGCATGATTGTTAATTTTTCCCCCAACATTAGAAACAGCTATAGTTTTCCAATTTTTGAATATTCTGTATATGGTTGTTTGGTATCATTATAAAGGGGACACCCAAGGCTTTAATTAAAGCCCAAAGTTGTATCTTTCTAACAAATACAGAGGTCACATGAACTCCTCCTTAAACCATAAATTTTCACACATTTTCTCACAATTTTTGCCTAATCGATATAGTTTATTTAATCCTTGTGGGATCAAGGGACATCAGGGACCCAAAAATCAACAACTGCAGTACTTAATAGACTGTCAATTCAGGAAAAGTATAATATGCCCATACTGTTTCTTTGTAAGAGGTTTTTGTGAGCCTTAAATTAGTCAACTGCTCAGGCCAATTCACCCTCATTTATTCTACGGACCAGCATTATATGAAAACTGCCAAAACAATAATGACAGCATTAAACTTACAGGGGAAAAAAAAAAAAAAAAAGGAGGGGGGGGAAAGGGGCAATTGACCCTTCGCCAGCCCCACCCTAGAACTGCTGCTGACCAATCATACGTTAGCAACCGTATCTAAGGAAAGGAGTTTCTGGCAAACTTCACTTCCATAGACGAGGCATAGACAGGATTTCCAAGTCTGATGACAGATATCCAGAATGTTTGGGTGACGTATTTTATGCCATCTCAAAACCAAAAAAAAAACACAAGCGGAGAGATGTGGAATATGGATTAAATGCCGTGAAAGATTGATTAAACAGCGTGGAGGACCTCACTCGCAGTTGCATGAGGCTGAACACTGAGCTAGACAAACTGTTTATTCCGAGGTAAGATGCTAACGCCACCTATCAGCACAGTAGTTAGCTACAAGACAGCGGTATACTATAAAGTCAAAGCTACTTTAATGAGGAGTAAGGTAGCCGTGTGTCACTAGAGGCTAAGCAAATACACCAGATAAACACCAGGGCCCAGTTGTTCAAAACTCCGTTATCTTTTAACCAGCCGTTAAATACATTTAGCGGACTGTTAACTTTAACAGTTCGGTTATCTTGTTGTTCATAACTCAGTTAACTTTAACCACGTGTTATCTTGACGTTAAAGTTAACACACCTAAGGACCGCCGCTAAAGTTTTAACGGTGTGGTTATCTCTCATTTTGCCGTTTGTTGCTAACGCTACATTCATGATGCCAGCGCAGAGAAGGAAGGAAAGCGTTTATTGTGGCCTTGATTTTGACATTGGGGATTATTCTAACGAAGAGCTGTGCACCACTTTGGAAAAGAATGCATTCAGGTCTATGTAAACCTTTACGAGTCGATTTGGAGCGTGCAACAAACTGTGGACACGGACTGACTATTTAGAAAGATTAATATCTTGCCTCTATGATCTGAATGACATTTTCTTCATCAGCAGAGAAATTTCTGCCTCTTTTTCCTTGAAGTGAAAGGGATCGTTTGTTTATCAATACTTTCTGTGTCCCGTGTGTTCTGCTACTGGGGGGTTTGCTGTACTGTGAGGCCGGATGAGCTGGGGGGCGCAAAAGTGTGAAGAGAATGGGGCAGGATAGAGAGACTGGGGGATGAGGAAGAGTGTGTTGTGGCTAACAGCAGCTCTGTTCACGTCGGGAAAATAAAGTGAGAGTCGGCCCCCCGTGTCTTCCTCACAGCAATAAGGAAGACACAGACTTACAACATTACTTTTTGCAATACCAGAAGTAAACAAAATGGGGAATTGTGGGATACATTGGTGCCAACCAGTGACGCTAACCCTATGGTTAACTTTGACGGTGCTGTTAGCTGACGGCATAAATAACCATGCTTTGAACAACGCATATTTAACAGTCGGTTAGCTAACAGCAGGTTAAGGATTTAACGGACCGTTAGGGGTTAACCAGTGGTTAAAATAACCGAGAATTGAACAACCGGGCCCAGTACGTCACGTTGGTTGCCAAACAGAGACAAATACTGTATAACACGGTACTCTCTGCCAGTTTCTCAGTCCAGTATCTGCTATCCTGATCAGATCCAAATACGTTTGTTCTGGACATGAAATGAAATTAAATGAATTAAAAATACCTTATTCGTACCAGAGGGGAAATTCAGTATTGTAAAAGCTCACTCTTTTTTTTTTTTTTTTAAATAAACAAAAAAGTCAGTCAGTCTTGTTCTTTAGGGTGATGCTGCTGGCAGGAATGAATTTCTGTGTCTCTCCGTCCTACAGCGAACCTGACGCAGCCTCCCACTGAACACACTCTGTTGATTTTTCACCGTGTTGTGGAGAGGATGGGAAGAATCCTCCATCATCTTCATCAGCTTGTGCAGCATTCTTTTTGAACGATCAGCTCCAGCGGCTCCAGAGTTCTCCCCAGCACAGAACCAGCTTTCTTGATGAGCTTGTTTAGTTTCTTCAAGTCTCTGGTTCTGATGCTGCTTCCCCAGCAGATGCTGCAAAGCTGATTGCACTTTCCACAACAGACTTGTAGAAGATCTGTAACATCTTGGTGCAGACGTTGAATGATTTCAGCTTCCTTAAGAAGTAGAGTCTGCTCTGACCTTTCTTGTAGATGTAGTCAGTGTTGCATTTCCAGTCGAGTCTGTTGTCCAGCTGAACTCCAAGGTATTTGTAGTTCTCCACCACCTCCACCTCCTCTTCCAGGATGTAGACAGGACTATGCTGCTTATTCTTGCTCCTCCTGAAGTCAACAATCATCTCTTTAGTCTTGCTCGTATTTAAGATGAGCTGCTTGTTACCATTTCACAAACTGATTGACCAGTTCCCTGTACTCAGTGTTGTATAGTAACTAAGTAAAAATACTTCGTTACTTTACTTAAGTAGTATTTCTTTATATTTGTACTTTACTTTACTACTTCTATTTCTGATGACTTCTACTTTTACTTCACTACATTTTGCGAGAAAAATCAATACTTTTTCTCCATTACATTTACCTGAGCATCTTAGTTACTAGTTACAAAATACGTAACGTAAATAAGTAACGTAACAGCCAATGAGAATCTTTGTTTTGTTGTAGTGGGACTAGTAGCCAGTAGCAGCAGCCTCATGCAGTTGTCTCTGAAGCTAAACACACTTTTACCTGCCTCAGCAGCAGGTGAACGGATGTTCAGCATCGCTGGTCTGGTCTTCAGTCCAAGAAGAACCAGACTGATTTTCACCATTTTGAGAAACAACTCCTTCTGAGGTTAAACAAAACATTTATCATGGTTCAGTAATGACTGGATGGACAGTTCATGAGCTGTCGCACTGCAGTCATTTAAAGTTCAACCAATCAAGTTCTTTTTGTTTGTATCACCTCCGAGCTCTAAGAGTTTATTAGGAACGATTTAATATTGAATGCACGTGGGTATGAGTGTTGGTAGGCATGCATGCAGGTCTGTAAGGATGTTTGTGTGTGCAGTATTTTTGTATATGGTTGGGTTTATGTAAGGAGGTATTAAAACTTCTTTAAACTTTGCAAATTACTATCGCAAATTCGCAAACTTAAAAATTAAATTAAACAGAAATAAAGAAAATGTTAAAGTCAAATTTCTGATTGCGTTTTATTAACAGTACTTTTTACTTTCGATACTTAAGTACAGTAAATACTAGCTACTTTCTTACTTTTACTCAAGTAATATTCTAGCAGGCAACTTTCACTTTAACTTGAGTCATTTTCCAGTAAGGTACTTTTACTTTGACTCAAGTATGGCTTTTGGGTACTTTATACAACTCTGCCTGTACTCGGCTTCTTGTCCATCACTGATACACCCCACAACTGCAGAGTCATCAGAGTATCAAGAATCATCATCAGAATCATCAAGACGTGGAGTTTCTGAGTCTTTCTGTATGAATACTGAGCCTTCGCTTTGATTTTAACATCCTCTTTATCAACATTAATTCGTTGACAAATGATGATGAATTCCTCAGATGCATCCTGCGGTCCTCTCTGTCCAGCTCCCTCTGATATTTCCCAACTATTACTCCAGAAATTTAACACAATTTCCTTCAGAATATGTTCACTGAAATCACTGAGCAATCCATGTTGATGTACACAGAAATTAGCTAAAAATGGAAGTTTGCCAGACTCAGCAAATGTAACCGTGGGGGCGGGACTTAGCAAAGGGTCAATTACATTAATACAATAATAGGCCAGAAATATTTTCATCTATTTTCATAAATATGACACAACTGCCAACCTTCTGATTAGTGAACATCTACTGTATGTAATATTTATATCCTGAGAAATATTCTGATTTTTCAGAACTCGTCTTTTAATGGCTCCATTTGGTGTAACATTTGAAACTTCTTCCAGTATGGCATCATTTCTATGACTTTACAATTTTCATATTGTAATTTGATATAGGAAAATATGTGTGTGAAGCACTGACATAGTTTCTCATCAAGATAAAATCAGTGGTTCAAAACCATTTAGCTTTTGCTTGTTTTATTGGGACTCTTTGCTGCATCTTCAGGTCCTCTTCTGTGCATCCAGGAAACTTTAAGTCAAAACAGACAAAACTGTGCAATCACAAAAAGATAAACATTAAAGAAAAGTGAACATTTTCTGTAACAGCATCAGCTTTCCCTTTTGTCCTAGCCCAGTAGCCATGAGGTTTATCACATTCCTTGCAGCTTTCTGGAAGACACCTGCCATCTAAGACTACACTTCACCATGAATACTGTGGATAAATTAACTCTGTTTAATAACCAGGCAGCTGCATTATTTTGTTTTTTTATTTAATATATTTATTATTTATTCTGTCACCAGTTCTGTGCTAAACAGATGAAAGACAGAAATGTTAGTTTATGAGCCATGTGATCACATTTGGATTCAGGGAAACAAGTAAGCTAGCTCAAATCAGAACGTGGTATCACATAATGATAAAAGCTACAGCAAAGTAGCTAAAAAAGAGAAAAGAAAACAATTTGCCTGTTTACCAGTGTTCAATGCTGAAATATAAGACATTCAACTTATTTAAGTTATTTACCTTTAAAAGAAGAGATACCTTCTTGAATGTCTCGGAGAAAAAGTACAATGATTAAAGGAGCTCCTATAAAACAAGTATGACAATATATATTTTTTTTATACTTGTATGATCCCCGAGGGGAAATTAGGGCTCTGCATTTCACCATCTCTGTACTGTGAGTATTAGAGAGCAGTGGGCTGCTACTTAAAGTGCCCGGGGAGCAGTTGGTGGGGGGTTAAGGATCTTGCTCAGGGGTCCACAGTGGTTCACCCAGGAGTCGTGTCAGGGAATCGAACCTTGGTCCTCCGCGCCCAAGCCCACAATGCTGCCACTGGACTATCCACTCCCCCTTATACCCCCCCAATAATGTTACATAAATAAATAGTGTAACATGCTGTATTGTAATGTTATGTATTTCCCATTTGCCAAGTTTCAGAAATGTCTGGTGTATATCAGGGATCACCAAATTCGGACCTCTTGGGCCATTCTCCAGAGTGTTTTCACTGTGTCCTTGTTCCAACACAGCTGACTCAAATTAACGAGTCATTTTGCAGAGCTTGATTGGCTGTTGGATCCATTTAAATTGAGTCAGGTGCTGATGCAGGGAAATATTGAAAACCTTCCAGACACTGGCCCAAGAGGTCTGGATTTAGTTATTTCTGGTGTATACTGTACACTGCCTGGCCAAAAAAAGTTCCTACCTTGGTTTAACTAAGCAAACAGGTTGGAGCCTCCTATTGGATAATTACTGCATGGGCGATTATCTTTCAGCTGGCAACAAGTTATTTAACCCCAACTGGTGCAATGAGTTGCTTCTCATTTCCTAAACAAGCATAAGGAAAGACACATCCGTGGTCGTGGTAAAGACGTTAGTCTGTCTGAGAAGGGTCAAATCACTGGCAGCATCAAGTAGAGAAAACATCTAAGGAGATTCAGAAACTACTAAAACTGGGTTCAGAACTGTTCATCGCATTATTAAAAACTGGAAGGATAGTGGACCATCGTCTTCCAGGAAGAAATGTGGCCGGAAAGACAGAAGAAGTGATGCAACATCATCCTACTGCTACTGTACGAGCCTGTGGGGGCAGTGTGATGATCTGGGGTTGCTGCAGTTGCTCAGATCTTGGTTCAGGTCCAGGTTCAGGTCTAGGTTCAGCAACAGTATGTGCTCAAAGAATGAGGTCAGCTGATACCTGAATGTACTGAATGAGCAGGTTATTCTCATGAATTTCCCCTCAGGATCAATTAAGTATCATCTATCTATCTATCTATCTATCTATCTATCTATCTATCTATCTATCTATCTATCTATCTATCTATCTATCTATCTATCTATCTATCTCTACTATCTATCTATCATTAACTATCTATCTCTTCTTCTTCACCTCCTACTAATCTCAGTTAATACTCGCTCACCTCCTCAGGATGCAGCACTCCAGCCGCCAGCACTCCACCGTGCATTTCGTGCAGCCGACATCCAGATCTCAATTGTCTCTCTTCCATATGCTCGGTTCAGGTCTCGCAGCCACCGGCTTCACACTTCCCGGCGGCCTTCGGACCTGCCGTCCTGCAGCCTCCACACCGCTCGGACCAGCTTCCCAGCCCGCCAGGCAGGCCGGGGGTTCCCTAAGCCGGACTTACTACCGAAAGCCTACACCCCCACCTTATGTCTTCCTCCAGCTAATCATTGGATCACATTTTTTTATTCGTTCAATAAGTTATCATCATCCTCACTCATATTGTTGGGGCGTGGTCCTTCCTAGTGAATGGCCCGTTCTTATTGACTGAATGATGATATGTCCATCATACTGAACTGCTGTTTGTCTTTCCCTCTCCCCACCACCCCCCACGCTCTCATAGCAACTCATCTTGAACACCTCAGGGTAAACAAACATGGCTGGTCGCTGCTGTTATCTGTGCAGCTGTTTGCTTTTAAAATCCACCAAAAAGAATAAAACGGATGAGGATGACGTCATGGAGGCGGTGACGTTTCCAGTGTGGAAGTTTTACACCACAGAAGGAGTTGGAGGTGAGCCAATTATCACGTTTAGAAATGTGGTTGTACTGTCCTCCACACAACCCATGTGTTTAGACAGCAAGATAAATGCCTTTTCTTCAAAACATATGCTGCCAAGTGGTCATTTTATGCATTTATTCCTTGAAAAGGGTGAAACTGAAAAAGTACAAATACAAACAAAATGTCAGGAATTTACATTCTTACAACTGTAAGGTTCTATACAGGTAAGTTCTCATTTTCATTTACTACATTCCAACTTTTCAACTAAAATAACCTCTGAATTATACATGATTAAAACAATACAGACAATGCCACAACAGGATGAAGAAAATGACTGATCCTGTCTCCTTCTGCACTGCAGACTATGTCATTTAAGTTTCATTTCTCCATAATCACATGACCATAGTGAAACCTAACTACAAAAATATCACTCCTGACCTGAACGTGGTGCTAGAAACAAATAACATTGATGACCCAAACAAGAACAGGACAGTGGTTCTTCAGCTGTTTACCAGCAAGCTAACAAGCTATCCACTCGGCTGTTATTTGTTATCTATCTTATCTTCGTAAACCATCAGCACACACAGGGTCTGTCCCAAACCGCGTACTTAAGCACTTCAAACACTGTTTTTGAGTGTGTAGTGCACACATGGTGTCATTTAAGCCAAAAATTCAGTGCACTGAAAGTACCAGGATGTTGCCCTAATCACGCCCAAAAGTGCAGTGCAGAACAAAGCACACTACTCGCACTAAACAGACGCCATCATGCTGACGTAGAGGAAGAGGCGGGACTTTCGAACTTTTCAGAGCTGAATAATGGCGGTGAACAAAGCGGTGGCGACCCCTGCTGCATCGAAGGCGGTATTGTACTGATTAAAGTAACGTTTATAAAATCATTTAGGCTGTGTCCCAAACCGCGCACTTGAGCACTTCAAACACTGTTTTTGAGTGTGTAGTGCACACATGGTGTCATTAAAGCGACAATTTCAGTGCACTGAAAGTACCAGGATGTTGCCTTAATCACGCCCAAAAATGCAGTGCAGAATGAAGCACACTACTCGCACTAAATGGACGCCATCTTGTGAACGTGGAGGAAGAGGCGGGACTTTCAAACTGCTTTCAGAGCTGAATAATGGCGATGAATGACGCAAATGCGACCCCTGCTGCATCGGAGGCGGTATTGTACTTGATTTAGGTGACGTTTATGAAATGATTTAGACATAATCACTAATGTATATTGTGGCATGCTACCAAGCTGTTCACTCCCTGATGACAGTTATGATCTGGTCGTGTGTTTGAGGCTGCGGTTATACCGGCTCAGTAGAGTTAGCTCACGTTTGCAGGCAATGCTAGTCCATCACTTCCTGTAAGTGCAGCGCTCTGTTTGGGTCAGCATTTAGTGACAATAGTGTGCACTACAGATGAAGTAGGCCTACACAGTGCGCACTACGCACTGAATTCCAGTGCCCTCTGGAAAGTGTGCGGTTTGAGACAGGCTCACATTCCTGCGCTCTGGAGGTGTGGTTTTGGCCAGGAGTAGTTTTTTAAAATGTAGCTTGCTTGAACCGTTTCTTCAGAATCCCCCTAACCCGACTTTAAGAGCAGTGAACTGTGTCAGAGCTATCAGAGCTCATTCCTGTTTTTTATAATTTACGTGGTATTTTACTGGTGCTTGAACTCGGCAATACCGATACTGCACCAGCATTTCTGGCAGTATCGTAGACACTTCAGATACTGGTTTCAGTATCAGAACAACTCTTATCATCATCCCATCAGGAGCATGTCCAGACATGTTAGGAGGTGCATACAGGCATGTGGAGGCCAATACAGCTGGATCGGCTGATATGATCTTTTCAGTAGGATTCTGAATCCAGGTCATGGGTTAATGATATTGATTGCCACTGATCATTCTTTTTTTTCTTCCCCACACATTCCACCATGTAATGAATAAAGATTTTAAACTGTATTGTTTAATTAGTCCAGACCTCAGATGTTTAAGTATCTTTCTCGAGCTGTACAGTATATTCTCAAGCAGCACCAGCAGGAGCAAAAAAACAAAAAAACATTTAGATTTCTGACCTTTATTAGAGGAAAAAATGAGAAATTTGGAGATGTGTCCACACGTTCCTGGTTTCTGTTCAGCATCGTCTCAGGAACGCACATACATCCCTACTCGCTGAATGAGGAAGTATATGGGAATCAGACTCAAGGAAATATTGAAACCAGAAGCAGTTTCAATGGTGAATTCTGGAGAATCTGGAGCTGCTTTTGCTGGACAGTTTAGCTGTGTTTGTAAGACTGCAAACTTCACTGTAGCATCAACTCATCTGACATCAGACAGACTCGATAACAAGGTTTGACACCTCATCACATGACTTTATTCCAGACCAATGTTTCATGTTAGTACATTTACATACAAAGATTTAGTTTGTACAGAAAACTCACCATCAATAAAATCACTTTCCTGGAAGGAGATGTTTTGTCTACATCTCTGTTCTCCCACGGAGGAAGAATATAACACTGAATATAAATGAAGAGTTCATTATGGTACAAACAATGACAGCTCCATCAGTCAGAGGTTTGACAAAAAACCACCTTCACTATCTCCATGACAACCACCTTTGCAAACAAAAAGAAGCAGCCAAAGCAAGTTAACGTAAACGCGAAGAGCTCCCCCTGGTGTTCAGACGAGTATTTACCAATCAATTCTTAAATCCTGTTGAACTTTCAGCGTCCTGTAAGTCTACGGCACAATCAGAGATAAACAACGGAAACATTTTCATTCCATTTCAGCCATGAACCAAAGTTGTTGGAAGTTAAACAGATAAGAATCAATCTACACGTGGAGAAATCAGATCCAGACATCACTGGAGGGGAACTGCTCCTTCATCTAACTCTGGAGTTAAAATGTTTAAAAGCCAAACACAAAGCTTCATCAGTGTGGCAGCTGATTTTTAGTCACTAAACACCAGAAGTCTACGAGGAGTTGGACTTTTAAAAGTAGCCTAATTATAAAGAGAAAGATGGTCAAATGATTTATTCATTCACACAGAAGGTTTGACCCATGTCTGATCACGGAGCTTTCACTGCTCCAGGTCGCTTTATTTACTTCCATTTCAGGCTTTTGCGGCACAAAATAGTGCTCTAAAAAATAACAAAATGCATGTTCATTAGAAGTTTTTTTTTTCTTTTTAAAAAACAACCTGAAATATACCAAAATTTTGTGAAAACATTGATTTGATTCTTAAAGCCCCAGTGTGTAAGAATTACTCCCATCTAGTGGTGTGCTGAACAACCAAGTAGTACTCTCTGGCACCTGACTTTTATCAATAAGGAAACAATATTATGTATCGTTCTGTAGCTCATCCCCTGACATCTGTCAGCATGTCAACATCTTGCAAATGTCCCCTGATGGGACATTGATGTCTTGACTTTTGCAAGATGTTGACATTTTCACATTTGTGACACTCCACGGCTTTAAAGTGAAAATGTAACAGTCAACCAACCTAACTTTATTTACTAGACTGAGTCCTGGTCTTATCAGTAATTACATACCAAACGTGAAAAATAGAAGCATATAAAAGAAAAACGTTGCGAAGTTTTATGTTTTTAGGACAAGAGCGCCGCCATCTTGCAGTTCTCTAAGCTCTGACGTCACCGGGTTGGTTTCCCCTCTGACTCCGCATTAAATCAACAGGAATAAGCAGCTACGCTGCACGACAATTAACAAGCCAGAACACGTTTTAGAAGATTAATATGATGCAAAGCGAAGCTGGGAGGCCAGTCCAGCGTCCAGATCCTGTACTGATGCCTTCCAGCCATCACACCGTGGGACTGAGGAGAGGGGACAAGACGCCGGTCCTGGTGTCAGGAGGGGCGGGTTAGCAGCACCTGTAGAAGTGGCTGCAGTTCAGCGATGCTGGAGGCTGTCTGCTGTCAGGAGGTCCACATGGACCAGATCATGCGTGGAGGATTTTGTATAACAATTTGGATTACACGTATGGATTACCGTACCGAAAGGTGGACGTTTTGGAGGCGATGCTGTCCCTGAAGGAGATCCGGGCAGAGACACAGGAGCGTCCGCGAAAACAGCAGGTAGGCTAACTAAGCTAACAGTAGTAACCGGTGGTTTAATGTAAAATAAAATAAATGCGATAGTGAGACAGGGATACGATGGGAAAGATGCAAAGCATCCAGGCTGCAGGATGATGAGGGTGAGCACGACGTTTGGTAGAACCAGACCCCGCCGTGGAGAACTGGGAGTCTCGGCTAGAAAGTTTTTATGACGGTCATTTCAGATCAACCTGTTCGAGAGCTGTTCTGCTCATCATCAGGCTTTGGGGAGGATTTATGAGTGTGTTTAATAAGCGGCTTAAAGAGGAATTGAGGCGGAGAGCTACGTACGGATGTTCGGTACAGACTGATGCTGCAGACCCGCCGGTGGAGCTAAGCTTGTAGACGGTGATATTAAAACACTTTGAGCAGCTGCTGGCTTTCGGCTGTGGACCTCTAGCTTACCAGACTCCAAGTCTCCAGGGCCCAGTATTTCAAAACTTTGAATCCAGATCAAATTGATCTGGATTTCCAAATCCCTGGATTCAGGTCCTTGGATCTCAGATTGATATCTGGGTATTTCCAAACTTTGGTGGATTGGATCAAAATTATCCTGATCCTGTTAGATGGAGATTTACAAATCCGTCCCTCCCACTGGATTATTGACAGGAAACAGGAAATGATGACATAAAGGACTTGTCCTGAGCATGTGTCTGATCAATATGATCATGTATAAGTCAGCGCTGACGCTAAATCATCACTGCAAACAGAGAAACAACTCTGGCAGTCAAATTTCTTTTTCTTCTTTAACTCAGACGTTTGTTCAGCTGCAGAGAAGCTGTAGTTGAGAAACAGAGCGGTCTGTAAGTAGCTACTTTTAACATTTCCATACCAATAAAGATGTTTAATAAATGATTTTAATAACCAAGACACAAATCAAGGAAGCTCAATAATAAAAGTGTTTTGTTATTTGGCAGCAAGAAGTGCAAAAATGAGAATCTTGAGTAAAAGAAACAATGGAAAGTATTGAGCAGACTCAGCAGCAGAATGTCCTTTGAAATGGATGGACTCTCTCAGCTCAGCAAGAAGATGTGAAGGTAAAGAGTAAGATGCTTGACAAGCAGTTAGAGTAATACATTTACAGTGCCTTGCGAAAGTATTCAGCCCCCTTGAACCTTTCAACCTTTCGCTACATTCCAGGCTTCAAACATAGATATAAAATTTAAATTTTTTGTCAAGAATCAACAACAAGTGGGACACAATCGTGAAGTGGAACAAAATTTATTGGATAATTTAAACTTTTAAAAAAAAAAAAAAAAACTGAAAAGTGGGGCGTGCAATATTATTCGGCCCCCTTGCGTTAATACTTTGTAGCGCCACCTTTTGCTGCAATTACAGCTGCAAGTCGCTTGGGGTATGTCTCTATCAGTTTTGCACATGGAGAGACTGAAGTTCTTGCCCATTCTTCCTTGCAAAACAGCTGGAGCTCAGTGAGGTTGGATGGAGAGCGTTTGTGAACAGCAGTCTTCAGCTCTTTCCACAGATTCTCGATTGGATTCAGGTCTGGACTTTGACTTGGCCATTCTAACACCTGGATACGTTTATTTGTGAACCATTCCATTGTAGATTTGGCTTTATGTTTTGGATCATTGTCCTGTTGGAAGACAAATCTCCGTCCCAGTCTCAGGTCTTTTGCAGACTCCAACAGGTTTTCTTCCAGAATGGTCCTGTATTTGGCTCCATCCATCTTCCCATCAATTTTAACCATCTTCCCTGTCCCTCCTGAAGAAAAGCAGGCCCACACCATGATGCTGCCACCACCATGTTTGGCAGTGGGGATGGTGTGTTCAGGGTGATGAGCTGTGTTGCTTTTACACCAAACATATCGTTTTGCATTGTGGCCAAAAAGTTTGATTTTGGTTTCATCTGACCAGAGCAACTTCTTCCACATGTTTGGTGTGTCACCAGGTGGCTTGTGGCAAACTTTAAACGAGACTTTTTATGGATATCTTTGAGAAATGGCTTTCTTCTTGCCAGCCACTCTTCCATAAAGGCCAGATTTGTGCAGTGTACGACTGATTGTTGTCCTATGGACAGACTCTCCCACCTCAGCTGTAGATCTCTGCAGTTCATCCAGAGCGATCATGGGCCTCTTGGCTGCGTCTCTGATCAGTCTTCTCCTTGTTTGAGATGAAAGTTTGGAGGGACGGCCGGGTCTTGGTAGATTTGCAGTGGTCTGATACTCCTTCCATTTCAATATGATTGCTTGCACAGTGCTCCTTGAGATGTTTAAAGCTTGGGAAATCTTTTTGTATCCAAATCCGGCTTTAAACTTCTCCACAACAGTATGTTGTGGAGAACAACAGTATCTCGGACCTGCTTGGTGTGTTCCTTGGTCTTCGTGATGCTCTCTACGCTTTAAACAGAACCCTGAGACTATCAGAGAGCAGGTGCATTTATATGGAGACTTGATTACACACAGGTGGATTCCATTTATCATCATCAGTCATTTAGGACAACATTGGATCATTCAGAGATCCTCACTGAACTTCTGGAGTGAGTTTGCTGCACTGAAAGTAAAGGGGCCAAATAATATTGCACGCCCCACTTTTCAGTTTTTTATTTCTTAAAAAAGTTTAAATTATCCAATGAATTTCGTTCCACTTCATGATTGTGTCCCACTTGTTGTTGATTCTTGACCAAAAATTTAAACTTTATATCTTTATGTTTGAAGCCTGAAATGTGGCGAAAGGTTGAAAGGTTCAAGGGGGCTGAATACTTTCGCAAGGCACTGTATGTGAAAATGAAACATGTATCAGTTATTTATGCAAGCATTTTTATTTATGGAGCGTCAACATGTTTACTTTGTGACAGAAATTTAACTTTGCAGGGTTTGTCTGTATCAATTGTCACTAAATTCTCTGCCTTGTGCAGATTTTGTTTATTTATTTTAAATTATAGACTGCAGGGGCGGTGATTAGTTCAGTTGGTTGAGCAGCCGCCTCATGAACAGAGGCCACGGTTCTTCAGCGCAGTCGGCCCCGGTTTGATTCCCGGTCCAGGTCCCTTTGCTGCATGTCACTCCCCACTCTCTCTGCCCCTTTCCTGTCGCTATGTACTGTCGTATAAAGGCCACTAGTGCCCAAAAAATCCTAGAAAAAAATAAATAAATAAATAAAAAATTATGGACTGCAATCACAGCTACGTTCAGATATGGGGAAATGTAGATGTGTCATTTGTCGCACAAGCCATCCTTTCATCCCTGTTGTAGTGATGTGAAATCATGTTTGCGGGTCACCACTAAGGGGCGCTATTCATTGTAATTGTGATGTCAGAAAGTGAAGAAGAAGAGAACATTTGGCTTTTGTAGATAGCAGTAAGCGGCAGCAACGAATGAATGAATGCACCAGGCAGAGTAATGAAAGTTCTGAAATATACAGCGGTGTTGGCCAAGTTACTGTATCTGTCCAGGACATTTTCTTGTGTGTTCAGCCTAAACGACGTGCCGCAACATTTCCTTTTAATGACATGGAGGCGTTTGTCTGAATGCAACCGGTATAAGAGACAAAAGACCGCTTTTCAGAACAAGTTTGAAAGTGTTGGAACTGTATTATTGCCTAAAATGCTTTGAGTGGTTTCATTTTTAAAAATATTGCGTGATCATTTTATTTCCTCAGTATGAAAGGAGTTGATTTATGTAGCAGATTCAGAGTGAAAGATGTGTAGTTAGTGACTGCAGCTGCGAACCTCGTTGTTTTCCACACATCAAGATCCTCCTCAAATCCACCTCTGAGGTGGGATTATTTTAATCCCCATTTTCAGGATCAAAATTATCCAGATTTGGGCCCAAACTTTTGAAATACCCAAAAGAGCAAAAAATCTGGATTAAAGGTAGGATTGGATTCACAGATCTGGATTTAAATCTTCAGGATAAAATCCCGTTTGAAATACCCAATTTCTGATCAGATCTGGAAAAAATCCAATCCACCTGGATTAATCCTGGTGGATTATGTTTGAAATACTGGGCCCTGATCATTTTCCTAATTTTCTCTAGAAAATTCTCACCTCATGATCTGGAATCAGGGAGGTTCCATCAGCAGCAGGACCGGTTTCTGGTTCAGCTGGAGGTTGTTAACTGTTCTGGCTTCAGCTTAAACTTTGGAAAACTTGCTTTTAGACCAGGAGGATACAGTACTGGTTCCCCTTTTGTCTGTTCTTCTCCTTTGGCTCCCCAGTCTCCGTCATTCAGCTGTTATCTTTATAATTGTGGACCGGACCAGAGGATTCTTATTCAGGACCGCAGGACTAACCAACCCGGTGACATCAGAGCTCAGAGAACTGCAAGATGGCGGCGCCCTTGTCCTAAAAACATAAAACTTCGCAACATTTTTCTTTTATATGCTTTTTTTTCACGTTTGGTATATAATTATTGATAAGACCAGGACTAAGTCTAGTAAATAAAGTTAGGTTGGCTGACCGTTGCATTTCCACTTTAATCGTGCTAATAACGTGCTTAAGTCACAACAAGAAACTGGTATTACGTTAGTACTTTTCATCGGGCACAAATGAGCTGAAATAAATTATGAAAAAAGGAAAAACTCCAAAAAATGCAGCTGAGAGAAGCACACAGTCTCCTGCTGGTGTGACGTCTGTGAAGCAACTGAAACTGTTGTAGCTTCTGTAGAGCTTCTCCACTGTAGGCTAACGGATTAGCATCTCCACCATTTTATATAGCAGGTAATAATTTATTCGACTGAAATAGGCAGATAAAGTAGATGCTGGACATCCTGCCCTGTTTCCAACTAACAAGTCTGTCCTCTTTCAGCTACCACATTTGAAGATGGCGATGCAACATGGACGCCTTCGGTCAGGTGCGCCGCCACTGATGTTTCCATAAACAACTTATTCTCAGCTAAGAGAATGCTTCACTGGGATATGATTCTGATAAATACCGATTTATGAAAGCAAAACTTCCTTTTTGCTTACAAAAAGCCTAATTCACTACAAACCACACCTTTAAGTAAAATCGTAATCCCCTAACATGCATGATATGGAAAATAACTGTTTTGTCCTATGAAAAGAAAAGAACAGCAGAAACTGAAATTGGAATTTCAACGTTCTCTGGGAGAAAAACTTTCCAACAACATATTGGGAAACAGAACCAGAACAGCGCCAGAAACGCAGGAAAATAATGACCTGTGAGGGTCAACCAGCCCGCAACGTCTCCGTTATCAACACCAAGCTGAGCACCAGACCCGCCATGCTGCGGCTTCCCGCCAACCCGTTCCGGCACGTGCAGCGTTCCCGTGAGCCGCTGTCCTGTCTAGGAATGTGTTGATGTCCGTGTCTCTCCTCGTCCTCTCTGTCCTCCCTCCGTCCCTCCCTGAGATCCTGTCTTCCTGCAGGGGACAGAGACATGGAGAGGTCTTCCATTCCCAGGAAGGATGAGGAGCCAGCACAGTCCAGCCAGTCTGCAGCAGAGGATCGGGGGTATCCATCCTGTGGCGGGGAGCCTGGAAACGGGAACTTCCAGTAGGAGTCTCCTTTGAACAAGTAGACGGATCCTAAAAGTTAAAAAAGTATTTTTTTATTTAGATATCTGCTGATTGTTTTCATTAAGAAACAGAAAGACAGAGAGAAACCTCTGTTCAGTTAAACTTGAAGCAAATATCTGACCAGGACTCCTCACCATCCTGGTCTGTGGTGATCCCGTTTACGCCCTCCTGGAGCAGCCGAGTCCAGGTGTCTTCTTGCTCCCCCGCATCGTCAACTTTCCCCCACACTGGGCCCTCTTCTGGGTCCCAGACGAGACCCCACCTCCCTGACTCTGGTGTTGCCTCCCCCTCCTCTTCCTCTTCATCTCCAGCCAAGATGACCCCCATCTTGAGGGCAGACAGCGGCTGAGGGTAGCCGTCCTGGAGGGACAGGTCCCTGAACAGCCAGAACTGAGAACCTGCAACAGCAGTCCACATGGACATGGACACGGACAAGTGTCCCAGTGAAATACAGAAGCACACCGCTGAATAACTAAGTGTTATTCAACTTGGAAAGACATTTTACATTTCATTTAACTACATTTAAGTAATTATTGATAAATTTATGTTTCATTTGATGTACTTGTTTCCTATTCTAATTATTCAATGATGCATTTAAGTAATTATTTACTGAACGGTTGACTTATTGTGTTTACTTCTACTTTTAAAAAGTTACATATTAAAATAGTTATGACCAAGTCGTGGTGTTACAAATGTGTGGAAATGACATAAACAGCTTGTGGCCAGTCGTTACTAATACATGAAGAACTTAAACCATCTCTATGTTGTCCAAAATGAACCCAGCTTGCTTGGTTACGGCGATTTGGGGATTTTTCATATAGGTCTATATGTGACTGATAAAACTTCCCTCATTCATAGTTAATGCTTGTAGGCAATCATATTTATCATAATCAAGAAGGAATAACTGTTTTTTACCCCCACATCAAGCCTGATGGCGTGTAAATGCGAAAAAAGTGTTTCAAATTACACTTATATGAAAAACTGCTTTATCTAAAAGTCTGAAAAACCGCCTCATGAGAGCATAAAAAAGATTTTTGTGATATTTGAGAGATTTTCGAAATGTAGGTGTTTCCATTAGCAGTTTTTAATTGCTATATTTAGATTTTGCGAAATTCCAGGTGTAATGGAAACCCAGCTAGTGTCACTTAGAACAAAAGCCTTTTTTTCCTTTTTCTTCAGTTACGTCTCGTAAGTTGCCTGAAGAACCACAGTAAATGTTAAGTTTTCCTCAGGAAGTTATTCCTTTATCTTTTTAAAATCCAACATTTGTTGATCATCAGCATTCCCAAGCATGTTTTCAGGTGTGTATCCCTCCTTGACCTGTTTACATCATCACTGACTATTCATTAATGATGATGAGGTCGACTTCTTTACTAAATAGAGATTTTCATATTTACCGCTGATGAAGATGATGGCGTGATCTGATGGTCTTTCCAGCACAGCGTCAAGTCGATGAAGATCAGGAGGTAGACCCCTCCACAGCCTCCTGACTGAAGCCCCCCGCCCCGACACCAGACCCCCACCGTTTACTCTCCACACCGCCAAACCTGGAACGGTCCAGAGACAGGAGGGAGGCGAATCAGAGATCATGCCAACATAAACCATAAACCAAGGGTCATTAGTTCAGAATGGTCATTATAGGGGACATTTTATGATTATGTGTCCCCAGATTTCCACAGTCAGTGTCCACGTTCTCACCCAGCCTTGCCATGTAGAAATCAGAGAGTAGGTTTAAAGCCAGCCCCTGATCATGATCCCTCTGCTCCAGTTTGAAATGTTTTGTGATCTGAAGTTAACAACAACCAGCAGAAATGAGCAGCTTCTTCCCTCAGCAGAACATCTGAAACTGGACCAGAGGATGGAGGACACCTGTTGTGTTCATTCAGTCAGCGTCGCGATGCGCAGAGAAAATACAGCAAGCTACACAAAGTACACATTCACAGCAAGGTCCCGTCAGGACCAGAACCAGAAAGGAAAACCTCCATCAGAACCAGAAATAGAAAGGCAAACCTCCATCTGGACCAGAACCAGGGAGGAAAATCTCTATCAGGACCAGAACCAGGGAGGAAAACCCTCCATCAGGACCAGAACCAGAGAGGAAAACCTCCATCAGGACCAGAACTAGAAAGGAAAACCTCCGTCAGGACCAGAATCAGAAAGGAAAACCTCCATCAGGACCAGAACCAGGGAGAAAAAACTTAATCAAGACTACAACCAAAAGGAAAACCTACATCAGGACCACAACCAAGAAAGAAAACCTCCATCAGGACCAGAACCAGGAGGAAATCCTCCATCAGAACCAGGAAGGAAACCATCAGAACCAGAGCCAGGAAGGAAAAAACTCCATCAGGGCCACAACCAAGAAAGAAAACGTCCATCAGGACCAGAACCAGGGAGGAAAATCTCCATCCGGACCAGGACCAGGAAGGAAAAACTCCATCAGAACCAAGAAGGAAAACCTCCATCATGACCAGAACCAGGAAGCTCTTGTGGACACAGACCTCATCAGACAGCTGATCTTCCCACAGATTACTGTATAAATGATAGTAAACGTCCCTTTAAAGGCAGGGAAGGGGATCCTGGAAAAAGGTTCAAGCAAGCTACATTTAAAGAAAATACCCCCCCACCCCCAAAACTATGCCTCCAGAGAACAGGAGCGTGTGCACACATGGTTGTCGGCGAACATAACCGAGAACAGCCGAGTGGCTAGCTTGTTAGCTTCCCAGTAAACAGCAGAGGAACCACGTTTCCTAAAAGTGAAAATTATCTCACCTCCAACTTCTTCTGTGGTGTAAAACATCCTCACTGCAAACACCAACACCTCCATGACTTCATCCACATCTGTTTTTTAATTTTTCAGAGCAAACAGCGGCATAGATAAGAGCAGCGAGCAGCTACGTTCGTCTGCACTGTGAGACGCTCATGACGAGTTGTGAGCACGGTGAGGGTGGGAGGGGGACAAATGGCAGAGTTTGATGGACATAATAATCATTCAATCAATCAGCAAGGGCCGTTACTTTTTTTCAGTGCTGTCCGTTCCACAAGAGATTAATTTTTTTAATTTTTGTGTCAGAAGATTTAATAAATTGGCTGCAATCGGGGTGTGAGGAGGACTTTTAAGCAATTAAAAATACTCTTGGAAAACATCATCCACCCTGCCTTTAATGCTCCATTTCAGTATGTGTGAGAAAGTGGAGATGTCTCAGACCTTTGAAGAAGAAGATCTCGCCCCGGATCTTTGCCACAGCATCAAAACTGGTTGTGCAGCGGTCGATGAAGTGACTGATGGTAGGAGACAAGGACATGTAAGAGCCTTTGTTATCAATTAAACTTATTATTGACAGATCATTTTTATATTCAGAGATATGAGGTTTCACCTGTGATGGCATGAGAGCAAATATCTGACAACACTTTGCAGAGCTACATCTGGTGTCAACTCCGCCAGAAGGTGGAGCAGGTCCAGTCACAATATCTTCATTTTTTTATACGAGCGAGATAACATCAAACATTGTTTGATTTTAGATTTTTAGACCAACATAAAAGCTGTAAATATTTTAGGCTGAACAGGAAAACCTCTGAAAATGTGTTTATAGGTCAAATTTGCACTGGAAATGATCCAAACACACCTGAGAACACAACAAACCTGGATGTCAGTGAAGGTTTCTCTCAGTGTGTTCATCTCAACATAAATTGAGTTAGATTCAACATAAATATGTCGATCAGCTCATGTGATGTCAGAGCAGATGCAGATTTCATCATACAGTATAACCTAAGATCATCCACTTCTTTCAGCCAGACATGAGCTGACATCCAGCTTAAGATTAAACGCTTGTTGATGGACTTGACCATCTACCACATTCGGCCCTGGGCAGAATGTAATCTGAGGCACGATTCATCACCGCTCAGATGGAGCTTAGCTATTGGTGAAGCTTCTATAAACTGTAAGAATAACACATCCATTCTTCTGCTTTGTTCATCATTGGCTTCATCCAGGTGCCACTGTGGTATTAGTTTGCACTTTTGAAATGTTCAGAGGAATGTATAAGTGTCGTACACTGAATCTGTATTTGGATTGACAGAAAACAGTAGAAATTCAGAATTAAATGGTTTAATTGGTGCAAAAACCTGCAATCTCCCACTGTAAAGCAACTTAAAATCACCAGACTTGTCTATGAAACTTAAACCAGTAATACCCTGAAGACACAGTATTAAATGGTTTCTCTGTAGATTGATATATTCAATGAATGAAGGATTTCTTTAACAAGATATTTAAAGGGGCACCCAAATGGCCATTTATTTGGCTTATTCCTCGCCAGCTCTGGTCTTTACATAAATTAAATTCAAATTATGAAACATTAAGGTTGGTAAAATTGGATCAAAAAATTCAATCAGGATTTTATCTATTTCTTTGTTTTTTTTAAAAAATTGTAAATCTGGATTTTTGTTCAAAAATCGATTTTTTTTTTTTCTTTTTGGTCAAATTTAGCTGCTTCATTTGACTCTTTTTTATAAGTTGGGTGTGAAGAAAGTTACTATTTTTCTCCATGAAAAATGTAGATATAGATTTAAAACAAACAAACAAAAAAAAAAAATCACAAAAATCTGCAAAATTTAATCGACACCCAAAAAAAATCATTCAGAATCGAATCAGGTGAAAAGCATATCACACCAGCCCTATGAAACATGTTTGTCATTTGGAATTACACTTGTGATCTGAGGGCTGGAGGATGAGAGAGGTAGGACCTTCCATCTGATCTTTAGTCCTACCCATGTCCGTGCTGGTGATGATGCTGCTGATGGTGGTGGTAGTGATGGTGTCCTCTGTGGTGCACCTGTGGTTCTGCTGTGAGACGTGGAGCTTCAGTGACCAGCAGCTGGTTACGTTTACCTGAACAAGAGGTTAAAGATAAGAGTTTGCATTTGATCAAGATACCAGTTCAGCGTTTGCTCACATCTTAAAGTCCGCCACCGTTCAAGATTCCATCACAAGAATCTGATTTGGATCAGAGCCAGGATCCATCAGCTGATGGGAGACGACATCATAGCTGACTGAGCTCAACCACTTCCTCTCTGATCAAATCATTAAAAAATCTCTTTTTCCTCCTGATCGATTAGACAAAACAGAACCGGACCGAAGCACAGTCTGGATGTTGAGTTTTAAAATATTCACATCATGGAAAAGAAAGCTGAAAGGATAAATTTATGTTTGGAGGCATTAAAGTTTTCTTCATGTTTTCAGTCTGGATCAATGTGGGAATGTTGATCGTTGAACCGATCTAAAGATCCCCATCACTGGATCGTTCCACCACCAGTAAGCAGTGGCAGAGTTAAACTGGAACTCTTAAAACAGTTTAACTTTCCAACCTTAAAACTCCACATTCAGGACTTGTTTGATGACATCATTTCTGGAACTGTCGCGTCATGAGGCTGAGAAATTATACAACTTCTTCTCCCAGGATGCTGTGAGACGCTGCAGCTGTGTTTCACTTTACACAAGCAGATATAAACACGCCGGCCACTTTAAACACGCACTGTGGCTGATTCAGCACAGAAATGCAGCATGGCATTATAGGGGATTATCACGCTTACCGGAAGTTCACGGATTTTGGGCACTTCCTCTTCCGGGCCATGTTAACGACAGCCGTTCCTGCTCTGTTATACTGTTTAAATCGGATAAACTCCAAACATACTCAAGTTTTCATTCTAGACTGAAATGATACTAAAGAAGAAGTGGATCAAAGCGATCGATTCGCCGCGGTGAAGGGCTGAACTTTATAATAAAACACACGTTTGTTTGTCGCCGGTGGGGCACGACACCGGCACTTCACAGCATGCTAGCATTAGCCAGCTAGCGTTTACTGACGTGCTTAACATTGTGCGTCTTAAAACACACAAACATCTGAAAATCGGGTCTGTACCCCCCCGTTTCCATTGGAACAACTGGGGACTGCCAAGAAAGGAGACGCTTTCAGATGATTGTGTGTTTTCAGCCGCACAAAGTTAGGCACGTAATCGAGCTGGCTAATGCTAACCTGCTAACACGACTGCGCAGTCTGCCGGCCACAAATAAACGTGTATCGTTTTATTATGAAGTTCGGTCCTTCACCGCGGCGAATCGGTCGTTTTGATCCACTTCCTCCTCAGCATCACTTCAGTCTGGAATGAAAACTTGGCATTGGCGTTTATCCGATTTACAAAGTTTAACAGAGTAGTAGCTGGCGGACTACTGTTAGCAGGTTAGCATTAGCCAGCTCGATTACGTGCCTAACTTTGTGCGGCTGAAAACACACAAGCATCTGAAAGCGTCTCCTTTCTTGGCAGTCCCCAGTTGTTCCACTGGAAACGGGGGGGTACAGACCCGATTTTCAGATGTTTGTGTGTTTTAAGACGCACAATGTTAGCACGTCAGTAACGCTAGCTGGCTAATGCTAGCATGCTGTGAAGTGCCGGTGTTGTGCCCCACCGGCGACAAACAAACGTGTGTTTTATTATAAAGTTCGGCCCTTCACCGCGGCGAATCGATCGCTTTGATCCACTTCTTCCTTAGTATCACTTCAGTCTGGAATCCGTGAAAATTTCAGTAGGGTTGGCGTTTATTCACGTTATCTACCAAGTAAAGCAGGGACATTGAACTGGGCCGGAAGTGGGCCCTCTAAGTGTTTTAAACCGGAATTTCGGAACACGGAAGCGTGTTAATCCCCTATCGGACGAAGAAATGGGACTGTCTTTTACTCCCTGGAGAAGCTTGCAGTCCTGGTAGAATGCCAGATGGTGCCAAACTCTTTTTCAACGGGTCAGCATCTCTGAGAAAATCTGCCAAAGTTCTGCTCTAAAGCTGATTTACTGGAAACTTGACTAACCACATCCTGATGATGAAGGATCACAGCTTACAAATTCTCTTCAGTTAACAACTGAAACCAGTTTCCTGATCTGTGTTGTTTTGTTATCTCCTGTCTGACACTGAAGTCTGACACCAGGCCCAGATGGGGTGAGCCCAAAGCTCCTTGGGAACTGTGCTGACCAGCTGGGTGTGCCCCTGCAGAGGATCCTCAACCAGAGTCTGCCGCTGGGGAAGGTCCCAGTCTTTTGGAAGACCTTATGTATTGTTCCGGTACCCAAGGCTGGGCGTCCAGGTGAGCAGAGTGACTACAGACCAAGGTTTTCGTAGTTAACTTGAAGTAACAAAAAACACTAACTAAAATTGAAAAAAAAAAACATTGTCGTTAACTGAAATAAAAATAAAAATGACAGTTTTCTAAAAAATTATAACTAATAGAAACTGTATGGTGTCTTTACAAAACTAATTAAGTTATTGCAAAATCCTCCTTAGTTTTAGTGTTTGTAATTTATTTACTACATAAACTTTTGGGGTTGATATGAAATCTATTTCCATTTAATCTGTGTACTTTGCTCCGAGTGACTTTCTGGTGATTTTGAATGTCACACCAGACAAATTTGTATAATTTAAGAGTTGCCAAGATTTTTTTGCTTGTACTAAGCAAAAGAAAATTGCCAATAGAACAAGCAAAACTTTCTTGATAAGATTCTTGAAATAAGATGCATTGCCTTAAAACAAGTTCCTATATCTCACTGAAATGTTTCTCTTTAAGTAATTTTGTCTTATTTTGAGTGTGATGAGACATTTTGACAAGAAATTAGAAAAATATACTTGGTAAGATTTGAGTTTTGCAGTGTATATCTTATCTTATCTTATCTTATCTTATCATCTTGGATCAATGAGTTTTATCCATCAAGGATCATGGATAATGGCTGAAACCTTCACAGAAAACATTAAACATCATAACTGCAGCCATGAAAAGTATTAAACATGAACAAGTCATGGATGTTAACAGATGTCTCTGAACATATGCATCGTGTAAAGTTTCATCTGTTTCCTTCTCGTGATCTTCTGACTTTTCCAGTACAATACTATCTTTCATATGATGATGAGGAGGAAGAGGATCCAGCTGACAAGCAGTTCTGTCTCTGAATGTCCTCAGAGGTCAGGCCAGTCAGCACAACTGTCCTTATTCATCTGGCCCTGCGTTCCAGATATATCACATCAAATCTTATTTAGAGCATGATGCACAAGAAAGATAAAGATTAAAAGAACATAGAAGCCGGGGGGTCCTGGGCCCTGGTGCTCTGGGGTGGCCCCTGCCTCCTGGGCCAGGGGGCCCAGCTCGGCGCTGACGCGCCTCCTCTGGTTTGGGGCAGTCCTCATGTCCTGGTATCTAGCCACTGCACCGGGGGGCCGGGGCGCCCCTGCTATGTATGCGTGTGTATGTCAGTAGGGATGTATGTGTGGGGGTGGGGGTTGCGGGGTAGCCGGGTCCTTTCCGCGCCGGGTGCCTGTCCTGCCCGGCCGCTGTGTTGGTTGGGACTGACCTGCATGAATTAACTCGTGCGGGTTGGTCTCGACTGGTTCGGGGGCTTGGTTGGGTGGGCTCATGGCGTGGGGGAGGGTTGGCGGCCCTGTGGTCCCCATCCATGGTGTATGTGGGTGGGTGTATGTCTGGAGGAACAGGGTCTTTTTCTACCCCGGTCTCTCAGGTGCTACTGGGGGGAGGGGGGGTAGTGGCTGCTTGATGCACTAATGGTCATGCCCGGCTGCATTGTGGGGGATCTGCTGGCTCGGGGATGCCTGGCCTGCTGCGTCCGGGGATGGGGGATGTGTGTGTGTGTGGGGGGGGTGCCGGGAGCTTGGAGCTTGCGGTTCCTTTCCCGGCCCGGGCTATCACCCAGGAGGCACGGAGGCAAGGGTAATAGTGAGGTGGGTGTGTGAGGACAAATGAATGAGAGCGTGAAAGAGGAAATGTGGGAGGGAGGAATTTGGGCTGGAAGAGGGAGGAGATGTGGGTAAGTGGTTGGAGGAAAGGGGGATGGAGGAAGGAGGCGTTTGCTTGCGAGTGTCTAGTAGGGATGGTCCTGAGGGGCTGAAGAAAGAAGGGTGGGAGTGTGACAGGTCAGAGGGAAGGGTGGGGCTGGACATGTATGGGGGGAGTGTATGGGGGTATAGGGAGGTGGGGGCATATGTGTTGGGTGGAGGGAGGGGTCGGTGCAGGTGTGTGGGGGGAGTGCATGTGGGTGTTACAGGGTATCAGGAGGTGGGAGGTATGTGTGGAGGGCAGAGGGAGGGAAGGTGTTGGGGGTGGAGGGAGGAGTGAGTGTGGGTATGTAAAGTCGGAGAGTGGAGCGAGTGTGGGGGGAGTGCATGTGGGTGTTGGGGGTATGTGTGTGAGGAGTGAGTGTGGTGGTGGTGTAGGGAGGTTGGTAGCAGTGGTAGCACCCAGGTGTCAGGTGTGTGGGGCAGGGACGTCGGGGTGGGGGCTGGCCTGTCCTGGGGGGGTGTCGTCTGGAGGGTCCAATCCTCCTGGGTTTCGGTTGGGCCACCTGGGTCGGGTGGGGGCTGCTCCTGGGCGCTTGGGCCCTGGACCCGGCGCTGTCCCTGGCCCCTGACCAGCTTCTGGTCTTGGTCCACTGGGGCCTGGACCCCGAGACTGCGGGGGGCTTCGACTGGGGCCGCCTCTTGCCTCCCTCTGGGGGATGCCTCTGGGTGGCTGCGGGGGGCCTGGGTCCTGAGCTTTGCGGGCTTCCTCCTCCTTGCAGAGACGAGGCTGCATCTGCATGACTGTATCACCATGGAGACCCTTTATTATGCATGTTGACACTGTGACACTGCTTCCCGTTGCGATGACTAGGTTGTACCTCTTCTCTGCGTAGTTCTGCGTGCGTTTGTATGATGTGAGGATACTTAAGCCACCTGCAGGTCCTCCTGTAGGGGATTGTTGTTTTGTTTTCCAACAGAGACCTTGGAATGTTGTTTAGCGATTTCTGAACAGATGCACCAGTGAACTGTGTACTGTAAGTGTATTCATGTTTTCTCTCTCTCTCTCTCTCTCTCTCTCTCTTCCTCTTCCTCTTCCTCAGTCCATTCTTTCTGTTCCACTAACTTTCATTTCTCCCTTGTCAAGCAGATGCTCTAAAAAGGAGTATTGTTTACGTCCATGAAGCGCGCACATGCGCGGTCACGAAACTATGGAAGCTTCGGCGTTCAGAGCCTACTCTGCCGATAATGCAAGCGTAGAAGAAGAAATTCACTGTTTACATTGTGGTAAGAGCGCAAGAGCTCTAAACAAACCAGGACAAACAAAGGAGGGGTTGGATATTGATCTAAAAGAAAGAAAGAAAGAAAGAAAAAGAGAACGCGCAATCTCGTCTGCTGTGGCTTCTGTAGTTTTGTGAATGTGCATCGGCGTGCTTGCTCGGCATGCGATGTAGTCTTGTTTAGACTCTAAAAATATACTAAATGGCGTAGTTTCAAGTAAATTCTGGACCCTACCCACTCAGGGCACTTGGATTACATGGGACGAGCAGTATGGAGGAATATTGACAATTTTTCGTGGACTTTTATGGACCTTTTTGGCTCAGACGCTGGCGAACTCCATTGGGGGGGAACGAGAAGTTGCCCTGAACTCTGGCTGCATTTGACATATTAAAAAAGAGGTCCAGAGTCTTGCTCACCATCAGGGTAAGTGGAAAATAAAGTTAAATCATTCTGAGGGTGAACTATTCCTTTAAGAAGCTTAACGTAACTTTTTCTTAGGGAGCTTTGAGGGTTAAGGCTATAGTTCCCATGGAGGAACCCCTGGACTTCACATGGTAAACATCACCAGGACCAGACTAACAAAACAGGACAAACATGACAAGAATGAACCGACCAGGGGAAACAAATCTGGGACTGTTGTTGTTGCAGCTACGTATGATTACAGGCATCAGACGTGGTTTGGTTACATTCTGGTTTTTGTGTCCTCGCCCAGCCAGAATAAATCATTAAAAGATGAAAACTGTGATGACTGAGTCTCACCGTAGAGCCGCGTTATGTGCTCCAGATCCTGGTGGCCTAGGCGGTAGTGGAGGGGGTCTCCAGCAGGACCCTGGTAGTACGGCCTCATCACTGAGTGTCGGGATGAAGAATGAGATAGACCTAGTGCATGTCCGAACTCATGGACCAGTACTGTGAACAGGTCGGTTCCCTCAGAAGCTGGACAGGAAATCAGGAGAGGACACGGAGGACATCAGATGCTGAGCTGTTCAGGTGTTTGAAGATGTAATAAAGCTTCATTTCTGCAGTTTGCGCTGGTTTGATATGTAGGTCTCGAGCACGATGAACCATTCAAATTTTAAAATTCAACTTTTAATTTCACAAAGAGCATTTCTTGCTCAGGCCTGTGGTGGAGCTGATTTTAGTGGTGAACAGTAAAAAGTCCAATTATATAGCTTATTTATGTCTAAAATGAAACTCAAACATCACAGAATGTAGAACTGTATTTTGTTAGCTGGACTACAAAATTACAGCTAATAGCCGTTAATGTGTTTCACATCCATCAGGTGTGTCATTACTAACAATCCTACAAAAAAAAAAAAAAAAAACAGCTGCAAATGATGCATTGTTATGCAGGGATGTTTGACGGTGACACCTCTGTGCAGGGAGGGATTTATCACCCAGACAAATCCCTATGACTGACTGACTTTTGGTCTATTTGAATGTTTGTTGAGCTCCCAGCCAGAGGATTCGCAGTAGTTGGTGAATTTATTTTTGCATTGTTTTCTGTAAATCTCCCCAACAGAAACCATAAGGAAAGTAGAAGTACTGAAGTGTTTTAGGATGATTGCATCAGTGTGTCAGAGGTTAAAAAGAAAGTTTGGTAATATGAACAATGTGTGTTTGATTCAGTGACAGAATATACAGTTGTCTTCAAAGTTATTCATACCTTCCAATTAAAGAAACTGCTAAATTCACAACAGTAATTCAAAAAACAAGAAACTAAAGAAACTAATAATAAATCAAAATTTAAAAATTACAATTTTGTGAAATAAAATATTGCTTTTGAATTGTGGTGAGAAATAATAATTTAAAAAAAAACAACAAATAAACAAAACTGTCCGAGACACATTAGAGCACCTTTCCCAGTTAACAGTGGACCAACATGACTTCAACAGGTGTAGATGTCTTTTTGAACATTAGAGAAAACACCTGATTGCAGTGATTTCCTCATAATGTTGCTAAACAAAACTTTTGCTTCGGAGCCCCATCATGCTTGTTTATTTGCTTTATTTTTTGTGTGTTTGTTTTTAATATGTCTTTCAAACCACAATTCAAAACTAATGTCATTATTTTCATAGAATTTTTATTTAATATTACTTTTGTCTATTTTATCTTTTTTCACTGACAGCTGATTTTTTCCATCTTCAATATAAATATTTTTGAGAACGACTGTAGTTTTAATATGAGTCCATATTTAGCTAAAGATCTGAGCTGTTCTGATCATTCTGATTGTTGTTACTGTTTTGTTTTAAAAAAAAAAAGCCTCTTTCGAAATCTTGCCTAAAAACTCAGAAAAAAACTGTGAAGGTAATAAAAAAATTTTGTCATGCTCCACCTGGTTGTCTGAAGGACCACTGCTCCTCTGCATCCAGGTGAACTCCTCCTGCCCGAGTAAGGTCTGAGGGAAAGAATGCATGGCCGACTGCACCCCCAGCCCCATCAAAGGGATAGTCATCACCATGGTAACCATGGAGGAAGTCCACCTGCATGTCAGCTGTCTCCCGACTGCCCACCTGGAAAAGGAGGGTCACAGAGCTCCGGTAAACCGTGGGAGTTTAATGTCACATGAAGCATCAGAACAATGAGCCCACCTCATGGAATTCCAGGGGCGTAGGCTCCGCCCACACTCTCAACGCGTAGAAGACCAGCGAGCGAATCATCTCCCGGGACAGGTGAGAGGAGGACGGATATGAGTGCAACCTGAGAAGAAGAGGAACACAGAAGATCCACAGCTTGAGTCCATCTTTACTGGTGTGTTCCTCCAGTATCTGGACCAGCAGGTCCTGGTCCCTGCAAGCTCAGCAGAGGACTCGTCCCCCTGTCAGATCAGGCTCTCACCCTGCGACAGGGCTGGAAATTAACACCACCAACCCACCACATGCTGGTTAGATATGTAGCAGGTCAAATATAATATACATTACAGCCACTTTGACGAAAGACGAAAGCTGCCCCGCCACCGCCACCTTTCCCCTGCTTTACACTTCCTTTGTTGGCAGATAGAAGCGAAAACAAAGTAGAACTTCATCTCTGTACTTTAGTAGTAAAATGTGGTATCTGGACTTAATGAGTGTAATATTTCTTTCTCCTGTAGCCCATTCTCCAGTTAGAGCACACTATCAAATGAAGCCAACTTGGTCTCTGGGCAGATCATGTCATTACCGTACCCAACCCTGTTACTGAGGAGGGAAATATGGTGTAAATCAAGTAACTTATTTCATAGAGCACTTCTACTTTTTATTTGAGTCTTGGTCTCTAGAACTTTATAGAAGTGAACTCATGGAAAATGGATTATTTTTCCTAAAAGAAGATTGTCATGTGGATGTTTCACATTTCATTCAAGTTAATTTAGTTTCCTGCATTAATGTATCACTAAACTACAAAAGCAAAGAGCTGCTACCCAGGAGGAAAAATAAGCCTATACAATAAAATAATTATTTTGCAATTTAGAAATTGTGTTTTTATAAGATGTATTGCATTGTAGTGTAAGTTTCACATTTCTAAAACAAAACATTAAAGGGACTAGAGGCAGGAATTGTGAAAGAATAAACATGTATGTGATGAAGCGTTAAAAAACAAAAAGTATGGGCCCACCCAAGTCTCTCTCCGTTGCCTTGAACAGGTTGTATGCTGCATAACGCTGTGTTTCAGACCAAACGCGATCTGGCGTCAAGGGCGTCAGGTTTACATGCAAAGCCAATGGCCGATGCGCATCAAGGAGCATCGACCCCTCTTGTGGCATGTTTCGCGCTTCGCGTTTTGACGTTCGACACGCCTGACGTGTGTTAGGTGCGTCATACGCCAGAGTTGGAAAATCTGAACTTTTGGGGCGTTGACAAGTGGCGTTAACCAATCAGAGAGACTCAACATGTCTCAGTGGGTACGTTTCCATGGAGACCTTTTACCCTTTCGGAATGAAAGCTGTTTATATGGGAACTATTTATTCCGATCAGGCGTGTACATGCGGCAATATTTATTCAGAACAATCCTGTCTGACATGCGCAGAATGATGTTACATCACGTTATTTAATAAAGACGGAGGCCTAAAAACTGATGGTCACAGTTGTTGTGGTTTCTGCAGGACTTTAATCCAGCAGCAGCTGATACTCATGCGCTCCTACTGCAGACAACCAAGAAAGGCATAGAGCAGGGGCGGAGCCATAAAAGGGCAAGGCTGGCTCAGGCCCGCCCACCTTTCTGATTGGCCCAGGGCCAGGCCCACCCTGAGAAAGCCACATCCCCCATTATTTTCTGTTATTAATGTTTTTATTGAGCCATTGAAAATAGTCTGACATTCAGAAAAGAGTGAGGGAGTAAGTGGAAAAATGTCAAGCTGAATGCCTGAAGTTAACAGCGGCACAGTTTAAAAAAAATAAAAGCTTCTGCTGCGTCTCCCAGCACTCATATTGGATTGTGGCAATACAACGAGACAAATGGAGATATTTCGCTATATACAGCATTCTCGTTTGCAGTCAGCACTTTACTGTCACAGAGAAATGGCGCTGACAGGGCTGGTTTCCAGTTGCTCCAGCTGGAATCCAGAATGTCCTGAGAAAACCTTCCGTCTACAAGCGAGTGACAGCACACCAAGGACCAGGTCAGCAAACCATCCGAGTAGATGGGAGCAACAGAAAACATGACTGCGCCACGCGCCCACTACCTCCAAGTAAGCAAGCTACAGATGTAATGTTGGCAACTGATGACAGTTTAACTCATACACCAAAGCAACAGATGCATTTGCAGGTTGTTTTATCAGATTTTGTTAAAGTATTTTCCCACGTTTGGTTTCTGACTGTCTGCACTTACAGATAAGACTAAGCTCACTTAGCCCAAACATTAGAAGGATGGATGATGTTGACATTATGAGTGAGTTGTGATGTGCCATAATAAGACACTCACTCACGTGTGGCCAACTTGGCTGACTAGTTAAAGCAGTAACCACATTCTTAAAAGTCCAGCCCTTTTATTTGCAAGTTAAAGCAGAACTCAGTAACTTCAGCTCGGGGCTCCCCCTAGTGGCGTCCTTTCACTGTCATAAAGTTCAACCCCCCTGCACCCCCACAGCACACAGACGGCTTCTCTACCTGTCTTTCCTCTATTTTGATTCCTGGATATATTTCTAAGCGTTTACTAGCTTGTTGATGCTACTTTGCTGCGTTGGTAGCAGCACCTCGTCTCCCTCTGCTCAAAGCAAAGTCCTGTATTTTCTGAAACGGGATGTTTTACCCGCGATTTGCGGGTAAATATGCCGTGGATTATATTTTTCTCTGGTGTTGGCGAGTAGCAGGTAAGAATACAAACTTTTATTTACTTTTTGCGGACGTGACAAGTGATTATTGAGCCTGAAGCAGTGATGCTTCACCCGGCGCCCAGGCAGCGCAAGCTACGTGAATCACTCTGGTCCAGCAAAGAGTTGGTTATGAGAGCCAGGAGCCGTGTTTAGGTGGTGGAAGCTAAAGAAATGTTTTCTTCGAATTAGCGCTGGTAGTCTGGTTCAAATCAGAGCTGGAAGCAGCTCGGTAGATAGGGGACCTGAGTACCGTTGTGGTGGAGACAGTTCTCTGACGCTATAAGATATGTACTGGCAGACAGTCTGACTCTATAGATATGTAATGACAAGGACAAGGATGACTGATCAATTAGGGCGACATGACAAATTATGAACCTAGATCCCAAGCTGATGTGTCATTCACAGACGACTCACAACAGACTGAATGTCAGGTGGGGAGGGGTCTGACAGGGTTCTATAAAGTATCACAGTAAACAGGAAGACGGGGCTTTCGGAACGTGAGCGAGCGCAGACTACAGACAGCTGGACCTGGGGACTCCGTTTTGACCGCTGAGACACGTACAGGACCTGACGACACAGTCCTCCGCCATATTTTACCAGTTATATTGTAATAAACGTGTAACCTTAAGCTATGCGTCTGTGATTCTTCACCGCCGCATCGTCCTGGCTCAGCCACTGCTAGCAGGCTGACCAACAAGGTGCCTGACTGCAAACACCACGCTGCTGACATCCACATTAGTGTGATGAAAAGTATTGTTTTTTTTTAAATGAAAGCCTTTGATTAGCTACAGAAGAAGACGACCGTACAGGGTTTTGTGGAGTTTGCTCGGTCGGCGCAGGCAAAGTTGCATAGAGCTGCTCGCAGGCCAGAGGCCCCGGCGGGAGGGGGGGGCATTGAATCGCTCCGTAAACACTTTGTTTTGCCCCACGGGGATTCCGAAAAGCATTTATTGAGGTAAAAAAGTTACTGAGTTTCCCCTTTAAAATATGTATAGATGTCACAGGGTGAACAACCGGGTGCTGCCAGAGACTGGACTCTGCCCACTAGCTTGGTTTTTAGCATGCTTTTTATGTTTTTTTTTGTGTGGTTTTAACCCTGTTTTTATTCCCAAGCTAGTGGGAGTTTTTAACGAACTGATTGGCAGCACCTGGGGAGAAGGACTCCTCCCCTGGCTTAATAGAATGCTGAAAGGATAAAAGCCGGTGTGCGGACAAGAGCAGAAGGATAGGGGAGTGGATAGCCCAGTGGTAGCGTCATGGGCTTGGGCGCGGAGGACCCGGGTTCGATCCCCCGGCAAGACCCCTGGGTGTACCATGTGGACCCCTGAGCAAGGTCCTTAACCCCCCACACGGCTCCGGGGGCTTTAAGTAGCAGCCCACTGCTCTTGATCACAGTAAGAGATGGGTAAAATGAGAGTTTTGGGGATTAACAAGTATCAAAAAAAAAAAAAAGAAGGACTGAGGAGGAAGGACTGAGGAGGACTGGGTCCAGGAGGCGTAGCCGGGGGAGAACGTGAGTCCCCCGGCTAGGGGGCTCGAGGCAGTGGTGGGCGATGGCGACGCAGAAGAGTGGCCCGGGAGTCGGAGGGCAGCCACGGAGCCTACTGAGGTGGGCCTACGGCCAGCGGCGCGGCCGCCCGGAGGAGTGACTGCCCGGGCCACAGAGCAACGTTGGAGTCCCGGGGGAGCCTATGGCCAGGAGGGCGGCTGCCAGGAGGAGCAGCCGGCATGGACCCGGGACGACACCGAGAGAGGCACCGAGAGAGACGCCGGCCACTGCCAGCCCTGCAAGCCCCTTTTAGCCCTTTTTACCCTTTTCCTTTTATATTTCCTTTTATAACTTTTTAGGTTGGACTTTTAGGTTTATTTTAGTACTTTTTAGTTTAGTAGTTTTATTTGTTTTATTCCTTTAATAAAGCTTTTATTTCTTTTAGATACCACCTGCTGGCGAGGCCTGTCTTTCTTTCCCCTCCTCTTGCAGTCGCCGGTATCTAAAAGAACCACACCCCCGTGACATAAACTTGCATTTTGCTTTCCTAATAATTCATGGTTCAGCTACAGCAGAGTGGATTACTGTAATGGTGTTTAACTGGACTTCCCAAAAAAAACATCTGCAGCTGCTGCAAATGTTTTAACCAGGACTGAGAGATCTAAATACATCACACCAGTTTTAAAATGTTTACTCTGGCCTGCAGTTAGTTATATGTATCATGTATGTTTATATAAATTCTATGCAGAGCTCTTAGATCCAAGAACTAGTCCAGACTATGCTGTTGCAAACAAGTAGAAAAAACTTCAAGTGAAGATAAAAATAAAAAAAAACGTTCATGCTCAAATATTAATTCTCAGTTTGTTACATAAACACTTGCTTAAATTTAGGCTTTAAATACATCTTATGAAGGCTGATTAGATGTGTGCACTGCAGGTACCGTATGCACAAAGTAGCCTTCAATGCATATTCAGCAGCATGTCCACCAATGGATAAATGAAGACAGATTGCTGGAAAAAGGCTGTTCATTTTGTCGTTTGTGCCTTTATAAGTACTGTTATGAACTTTTTGAAGGCTTTGTTAGTGCCAGCCTACCCGTTTCTTTTCTTACTGACTTTGCGATTATCTTCTCAAATCATGTAAATAGAAAGGATGTAAGAACAAATTACATTGTGAAGCTATACAATTGTTGCAAAAGCTTACTGTTACCCATTTTAGCCTATGATTATAAGATATTATTTCATTGGTTGTTACTGATTAGGCATGAGTCACAGGTCTACTGTTATAGTTTCTGAAGTGGTGCATTAAAAGCTTCACAAGTTGAGTTTTGCACACACAGTTGTTCTCTTAACTAGTAAGTATGAGACACATGTAACTGGTTATGTGAAAGTGTGGATTGTTATTTCATATTATTGTGGATTAGTTTCATAAAGCATTTATACAATAAGTAGCAGGCAGAATGAATAATAATCATTATTATGATCACACTGATTTTTTTCCCCCATACTAATAAAAATCTTCTGCACTTTGTGTTTCTGAAACATTTAAGTGTGAAGATCTGATGTCTCAGGAAAATCTGGAGAAACTAGTCCATCATTCATCTTCAGTCGGCTTGACTACTGTAACAGCGTCTTTACTGGTCTACCTAAAAAACCAGTTAAACAGCTGCAGCTCATTCAGAACTCTGCTGCCCGAGTTCTCACAAAGACCAGAAAAGTGGACCACATCAGTCCAGTTCTCAGGTCTTTACACTGGCTGCAGGTCTATCAGAGAATAGACTTTAAAGTTCTGCTGCTGGTCTATAAAGCTCTGAATGGTTTAGGCCCAAAATACATCAGTGACCTCTTGACCCAGTATGAACCTACTAGACCCCAGGTCATCTGGATCCGGTCTTTTATCAGTTACCAGAGTCAGAACCAGACATGGAGAAGCTGCGTTCAGCTTCTATGCTCCACATGTCTGGAACAAACTCCCAGAAAGTCTCAGATCAGCTGAAACACTTAGTTTATTTAAATCCAGGCTGAAGACCCACCTGTTCTCAGCTGCATTTACGTAGATTTTATTCAAAAGTTAAAATCCGCACGTCTCTGTATTCTCTCTTTTTAATCTTAAATGCTTTTAATTTTGAATCATGCTTCTAATTGTTTTTTTCTCTCCCTTTTGCTTACAATGTTTTATGTAAAGCACTTTGAATTGTTCTGTACATGAAATGTGCTATACAAATAAACTTGCCTTGCCTTGAAGAACATGCAAAAAAATAACAAATCAGGACGGGGGCAAACACTTTTTCGCACAACTGTAGGTGTACATTTAAAAATGGGTCTAGAAAAAGGACTTAAAGGTCCCATATTATGCTAAATGCACTTTTTTAAGTTTCTAACACATAATTATAAGTTGCTGGAGTCTATGGAGACCCCCTGAAGTGTGTGCAGATGCGTACTCTCTGTATTTCTCCCTCCCTGCATTTCTGTGAAAGAGTCCTCCAGCAAGCTGTTTCTGAAACGGTCTTTTTGTGACGTACGAAGAAGACCTGGCCTGCCTACTAGGCCCTCCCACTTTCACTGGTACAGCCCTCTCCTTGCTCTGCAGAAAAACATCTAAATCTGGAGCTTCTGCAGTGCTGAGGACAACTACACTACTCAGATGACCATCTTTGTATTTTAAAGAGAAATAGTGACAATTAGAAGAGTCTCAGTGTTTCTCTGGTGTAATCGCTGCTTCATGTTCAGTCTTTATTATAATAACTGATTAAATAAACTGGCTACATAAGTAAAGCTTCATATATCTGACCAGGAGCCTGTACTATGAAGCAAGGGGGTTCATGCTGGGGGGGAGCTTTAAAGTAAAGGGACAGTCTGTCTTATTATAGATCACAGTAGCTGACATCCAACCTCCAGTTAATGTTTCTCTGTGTCCACATTGAGACCGCCCTCCTCTTCCTCCTCTTCCTCCTCATCTGTCTCCCCTCTTGGATGGTGAGTAATGCTGATGGTTCGTCCTGGTCTGGAAGGGAGCAACGGGGACTTTTCATCAGCATTACAGTTTCCTCATCTGAGTTGAAACACAGGATATGCAGTTAGCTACAGAGCATCCGGGCAAACAGTGGTCTCTGTGCTCGTGGGTCTGTGGTCCTCACCCACAACTCCGGAGTCTTTGAGGCCCGCGAACCTCTGCATGGCCCTGATGGCGTCAGTGACAGTCGTCCATGCCTGCAGCTGACCTGTGGACGGGTCTGATGGCGGCAGGTAGCCGTACTTTATCAGCCAGTCCTGGAAGAAGGAGGGGCACTTAAAAAAGGTGGTTTAATCTTTCCAGACCTGAACTCATGATAATTCTACCTAAAACAACAAAAATCACAGTTTGTACAAATTAAATCTTCGATGAAAACCCTGTGACAGAGCAGTTTCACAGTCCTGCATGTTTTAGATCAGGGGTGTTAAACCCCAGAAGCACCAGTCTGGCCCACAGGATGAAGTTGGTAAACATTTAAATAACAGAGGATATGAACTGTAATATTCTGATAAAAGTAACTGTAATTCCTCATTTTATCCGAGAGCTTTCATTTTTACCTGTAAGTGTAAAACATTTCTATGGCAGGTGGATAACTTCTTCTATCTTTTACATCTGCTGAGCCAAAGTCATTATTTTACATTTGATAATGTCGCAGTTAAAACTAAAAATAGTAACATTAAAGATATTTTTCATTGTGTAATTCTTTCACAAAACAAATATATTACTAGTGTATTATATAAATACACAACAGTACCAATAATACGGATGCATTTCTCTGGCTTCATGGCGGCCTCGCTGCCCTCCGCCTGTCTTTTGTGGGGGGTCAAGTGACAAGCTGACTAAATCTGACCAGACATGATCCCAATGCCCGGAGACGGACTGATAGCCTGATAAAATATCTAAAAGGGTAAAATAGTGTTGTTGGAGCAATGTTAACTTGCTAGCTTGCTTCGGACCCATGTCATTGTTTATGATAGATTGCTAGTGGACTTCATTTTACGCCTACTCAGTGCATATCCTGTATTTATATCCTGTATTCATATCCTGTATTCCAGCAGCAGCAGCAGCCATGTTGTCACAGAACAGCTGTTAGATGATGCACACTAAAAACTCCCGGGTCAAAAATAATCAACAATGGGTTATTTTTGACCCAGTGCTGGGTTAAAAAGGGACCAACAAATTTCTGTGTAATTCGGCCCAGGAAATTGTGGGTGTGTGGTGTGTGTGGGTGGGGGGGTTACCCAGCTTTCAGGTTGAATAGTTAACCCAGAAGTTGGGTTATGTATTGTGTACAATGTTGGGTTATTTTAATCCAGAAGTTGGGTCAACAACCCAAATTTCAACCCAGAAATTTGTTGGTCCCGTTTGAAGCCAGCAGTTTGACCCAGGAGTTTTTAGTGTCCGAGATTAAAGACAAGTTTGTATCCAGGAAGTCTGGAAGAGTCCGACTGCAAAGTGGGTTTGTTGAGGTGTTTATTACAACCAACATGCAGACGGCTTCCTCTGCTGGGATTACAGTAAATAATCGTATATCAGGAGCTCTGCTTTCCCTTTATAATACTCTGCTGTAGTTAGTGTGTTTTCTGTCTGCACCAGGTCAATTCATTCACTTTTTTTCTGTTCAGTATTTTAATTTAGCCTGTAACAAGAAGATTCTTTATTTTTATATAAAACATATTTTATGTTGTGTCATTTGTTTCTTCTGTTTGATGTGTCATTTCCTATTTGAAAGAAGGAAATCCTGAACACATACAGGTACTACCCAAAAAATTTGAATATCCTGAAAAAGTTCATTTATTTCTGTAATTCAACTTAAAAGGTGCAATTTACATATTGTATAGATAAATAATATGCAAATCAATATATTCAAGCTTTTATTTGTTTGAATGTTGCTGATTAAGATTTGCAGCTTAAGAAAACCTCAAATTCAAAAACTCAAAGAATTTGAATATTGCATGAAATCAATTATAAAAGGATTTTAAAAGCAAAAAAGTCAGGCCTCCTAATAAAATCTTGCATCTGTACTTAACACTTGGTTTGGGCCCTCTTGCATGAATGACTGCCTTAACCCGGCGTGGCATAGATGCTACCAGCTTGTGGCATATCTCAGCCGTTGTGGAAGACGAACATGCTTCCATCACAGCCTTGATCTCTTCTTTATTGTTTGGTATCTTCGCGTTCAGTTTTCTCTTGACAATGCCCCACAGATTTTTATATGGGGTTCAGGTCAGGTGAGTTCGCGAGCCAATCAAGATGGTGATCCATGGTTGTTGAACCAGGATTTTGTACTTTTGGCAGTGTGGGCAGGTGCCAAATCCTGCTGGAAGATGAAGTCTGCATCCTCATACAGCTGGTCCACTGAAGCAAGCATGAAGTTCTCCGAAGTGTCCTGGTAGACGGCTGCATTCATGCTGGCCTTAATGAAGCACAGAGGACCAACATCAGCAGCTGACATGGACCCCCAGATCATCACAGACTGGGAAAGTTAACACTGACCATCTTCTCCAGGCTGCGGTCAGCCCTCCGGCTTGTACACCGTTTTCTTCCACACTTCTTCCTTCCACTTAACTGTCCATTAATGTAGTTTGAGACAGCACTCTGAGAACACCCAGCTTCTTTTGCTATCACTTTTTGTGTCTTTCCCACCTTGTGCAGGGAGTCAATGATGGTTTTCTGCACAACTGTCAGATCAGCAGTCTTCCCAATGGTTGTGAATTCTTCTTAACCAAGACAGGGACCTTTTTAAAGGCTTGGGGTACTTATGGAGGTGTTTTGGAATGTGACACTCTGAGCTACAATACTGGAGCTTTTTTACAGTATTCAATTTTTTGAGATTTTGAATTTAAGGTTTTCTTAAGCTGCAAGTCCTAATCAGCAACATCCAAACAAATAAAAGCTTGAAATATATTGATTTGCATATTATTTATCTATACAATATGTAAATTGCACCTTTTAAGTGTAATTACAGAAATACAAGAACTTTTTCCAGGTATTCTAATTTTTTGGGTGGTACCTGTACATGCAGCTTCTGTGCAAGTGCATAAAGACTGATTGTGTAATGGACTATGATGCAAGGGGTTGCCAGCTAAAATTGTGCCCAGAGCACCACACTGGTCATGGCTGGCTCTGTTTAAATAGGTTTGAGAATCTGAGAACAAGAAAGATCTTGATGACGACCTGTTGAGGAGGTCCATTCATCAGAGTCAAACCGGAAAATGTCTGTAAGATGCAGGGCAGTGTCCTGAGAAACAGGAGACTCTGTTTTGGAGGGTCTCAGATTCAATTCACTTTACTATCAGGTTCATTTTACCACCAGCTGGCTGCTCTCATCTTCCGTTGGTGTCACCGGATCAGAACTGGGTGTCGGGGTCACAGAAGCTGCTGGTATCCATCCGTTGATGAAGTAGAAGAAAAGAAGCAGCATCTTCATCTTGACTGCATGTTTTAACGTCAGTCTAGTTCTTGGAAATCCATCTGTTAGTAGGTTCTCGCCCCTAAGGGAAGAAGAGCAGATAAATCCTTCAAGACCAGGCAAGTTGATTTTTGCATGTTCTATACAAGACAAACTGAATGTTAATCCTCCACTTTTGTCAACAAAGTCGGTCTTCTGTCTTCTAAATAATCTTTTGCTGGTTTATTATTCACTTTAAATGCTTGCGCAATGGAAAACCAAAAGTGGGAAAACCCTTACAGGACTGAGACACCCCTACCCCTGTCCCAACAGGATGGAGACCCCCTCCCAACAGGATGGAGACACCCCTACCTCTACACGTGAACATGCAACACAGAGGGGAAGGGCTAAGGGGGGAGAATTGAGGCTGGGCCTTAATGTGAGGGTTACATCAACAACACATACACTGCCCGGCCAAAAAAAAAGTTGGCACCTGGATTTAATTAAGCAAATAGGTACAAGCCTACTATTGGACCTGATTAACCCACAAACGCATCCATCACTGGACCTGGTACAGACCTGATTTTTTGCATGTTTGTCACACTTAAATGTTTCAGATCATCAAACAAATTTAAATGTGAGACAAAGATAACACAAGTAAACAGAAAATGCAGTTTTTAATGAAGATTTTTATTAGTAAGGGGTACCAATTCATTATTAAATCGATCACAATGGTGCACATCCAGAATCAATAACTATTCTGAAGTGTCCAAGAGCAATTATTTTATACTAATTTAATGACCCAAATACAGCTGCAAAGTGTGGCAGTAGAATCTGCGGCTGCGGCACACTTCAACAAAAGGTAAACAAGGGAAAGGGAGGGAAAGCTGGTAAGTTAGCTCTTAAAATAGCTTTGAATAAAAGAGATGGAAAACCCAAATACAGTTGCAAATTGTGTCAGTACAATCTGCGCCACTTTAATGGACGAACTCCAGTCCGTCCACTAAAGTGTCCGTACTTCAACGAAAGGTAAACAAGACATTAGTAGGGCAGCTTTCCAACAGGGGCTGTTCTGTTACGTGATACAAATGACCGTGATGATGGAAAGCTGGTAAGTTAGCTTTTAATAATAGCTTTGAATAAAAGAGATGAGAAACCTCAGTTTTGTATCAGATCTACTGGGGTATAAATTTGTCTCTGTCGCAGATGATTGCATCAAACATGGTCCCCATCAAGGTCCTCCCCTCATGTGCGAAAGCAAACAAATGGGGAAGGTTGTTCTGAGAACTAAACTCGAGATGGGTAGTTATAGGAACTGTGTTTCTAGAACCTCTCTGTCCGAATGCGCCTATTGTCCTGCTGCAGAAACCAAGTGTGCTTCAGCTTGAGGTCACCAACAGATGGCCAGACATTCTCCTTCAGGATTTTTTTGGTAGACAACAGAATTCATGGTTCCATTTACCACAGCAAGTCCTCCAGGTCCTGAAGCAGCAAAACACCACCAGACCATCACACTACCACCACCATATCTTAGTTTTGGTATGATTTTCTTTTTCTGAAATGCTGTGTTACTTTTATGCCAGATGTAATGGGATCTACATCTTCCAAAAAGTTCAACTTTTGCCTGGTCAGTCCACAGAGTATTTTCCCAGAAGTCTTGGGGATCATCAAGATGCTTTCTGGCTAAACTGAGACGAGCCTTTATGTTCTTTTTGCTCAGCAGTGGTTTTGGTCTTGGAACTCTGCCATGCAGCCATTTTTGCCCCCCCAGTCTCTTTCTGATGGTGGAGTCATGAACTCTGACCTTCATTGAGGCAAGTGAGGCCTGCAGTTCTTTGGATGTTGTTCTGGGGTCTTTTGTGACCTCTTGGATGAGTCGTCGCTGTGCTCTTGGGGTAATTTTGGTTCACCAGGTTCACCACTGTTCCATGTTTTCACCATTTGTGGATAATGGCTCTCGCTGTGGTTCGCTGGAGTCCCAAAGCTTTAGAAATGGCTTTGTAGCCTTTTCCAGATTGATAGATCTCAATTACTTTGTTTCTCATTTTTTCCTGAATTACTTTGGATCGCAGCATGATGTCTAACTTTTGAGGATCTTTTGGTCGACTAAACTTTGTCAGGCCTGGGTGTGGGTATAGAAACTGAACTCAGCTTTCCAAAGATGTGATAAACCGTAGTTTATTTATGTTTTAGCAGAGGGGGCAATCACTTTTTCACACAGGGCCTGGTAAGTTAAAAAAAATTTCCTGCCTTACTAATAAAAATCTTCATTTAAAAACTGCATTTTCTGTTTACTTGTGTTATCTTTGTCTCACTTTTAAAGTTATTTGATGATCTGAAACATTTAAGTGTGACAAACATGCAAACAAGTAAGAAATCAGGAAGGGGGCAAACACTTTTTCACACAGCTGTACATGTACCATCGCTAACAGATTCAGTGCCCTCACCAGCAGGATGCTCCAGGATTGGCCTCACTTTAAAAGCGAGGTTATTGCAGCTTCGAAGGAAACATGGACTGTTCCATCACCACCGTCCCCCCAGCTGAAATCAAGGCAGCCCTGTCTAAGCTCAAGAATGCCAAAGCCCCTGGTCTATATGTACCATTACAGCAGAGATGCTGAAGGCTGGGGCCAACAACATCATCTTTTGGCTCACATAAATTATCAATCATGTGTGGGTCTCTGGGTCGCCGCCCGATGACTGGAGGCGGGGCATTATACTTCCCCTCTGGAAGCATAAGGGAGATCAGCTGACCTGCAGCAACCACAGGGGCATCACCCTCCTCTCCATCTCCAGAAAACTCTTCACCCGCATCTTACTAACCCACGCCTTACCTGCAACCAGGAGCAGATGCTGCCAACAGCAAGCCGGATTTATGCCCAATGCTCCACCATTGATCACATCTCTGCCCTCAGGCTAATAGAAAAGGCCCGGGAGTTCAGAAAGGACCGGCACCTCTTCATTACCTTTATTGACCTTAAGGCAGTCTTTGATACTGTGGATCATGGGACACTTTGGAATATCCTGAGGTCCCTCGGCGTCCTAGCCAAAATCATTACACTCTTTAGGCAGCTGTACCAGGGTGCCGAGAGCTGTGTGCATGTGAATGGCCGCAACTCTGGTTGGTTCCCCATAAATGGCGGGGTAAGGCAGGGCTGTCTCGCCACTCCAGATCTTTTTAATTGTGTCATTGACCCCCTGATGTCAAGACTCTGTGAGCAGATCCCTGGGGTGGCAACTACATCCTCAAGAATCTCGAATATGCTGATGACACCACCCTTTTCAGCGAGACTGCTGACCAGCTTCATGAAGCTCTCTGCGTGTTTGAGGAGGAGTCTTTAAGTTAGGTCTAAAGACAAGCTAGCCAAAAACCAAGCTTATGCACCTAAGCAATGGACCAGACCCACCACCACTTCTTTTCGATGGCACCCCTGTCCACTTTGTCTCTACTTTTAAATATCTTGGCTTGACAGTGTCCAAGACCGATGACCTTAAGATCGACGGTCGTGCCTGATAGCCGCATACTTGACGGATCTGAGACGGATATTAGGCGGCGCTGGACATCCGATGGGTGTGACCAGATAGAGAGGTTAAGGTTAGGGATAGGGGGAAAGGTTAAAAAAAATGATTCAAAACGGTCATGTGGGCGGAGTCGGACATCCGATCCCGCCCAATATCTGACTCCGCCTCGACCCGCAAGCCACAGGTGGGACCTTCTCCAACACCTTGCCTATGACAGACCCAAATGAAGAGACCTGGTTGCCACGGTTGGCTCTACATGCCTTGAAGTGCAAGAGGACTAAGTAAATAAGTGCATTTACGCAGCTATTTCAAGAAAAAAACTACAATAAGAACATGATTTAATTTAATAACAACAACTTTGTGCTGTTTACTCTAGAAACTTTATGGGCAGAAAATATTTACAAAGAATTTTAGTAATCATAATAATGAGTATCTATAATCTCAGGGTCCTCTATTAAATACAAGCTTGCAGCTCAGAAAAATGAGTTTCAAGACAATTGAAAGGCACCATGACTGCTGGGAAGCTGATGCCAAAGCATCCAGCAATGGATGATGGGGAATCTGCATCATATCATTATGTTTAGCCAGACTATCAGTTAAGGCTGACCGGAAGCTTTTTTTAAAGGATTTTTTGGGCTATGATGGCCTTTATATCAGTGGATTGACAGGAAAAGAGTTCAGAGAGAGTGGGGGAGTGTCCCAGGCCAGGCATCAAGCCTGTGGGCCATCTTCGCTAGGGACCTGTAGCTTCTGAACATGGGGCAGCTGTAAGCCCAGGGGGAATATAAAGGGGGGGGGGAAGGAGGATGAGAGGGGAGGGAGAGGAGGAGAAGAGGAGAACAAAAATTTTTCAAAAAAAGGATGTATAGGGGGAGAAGTGGAGGGGGGGGGGGGGAGGGGGAAAGAAAAAAAAAGGGGGGGAAAAAAAAAGATAGGGGAGGTGGGGGGAATGATCTTATGAAATTTGGAAATTTAATATATTACAAAAATCAAAATAATATTAAAGAACTAGGGATAGAGAAGAAAGTGTAAAAAAAAAAAATGCGAAAAGGGGGGGGAAGCAACACGTGTGGGGGCAAAGGTTAAATTCTGAACAAAGGTTTTAGCTCTATATAATGTTATTTATAAAAGGAACCGCCTTTGGAAGGGATAGTAAGAGGAGAGAAATAAAGGCACTAATACTCTTTCCCATACAGATAAAAGGAAAAAAGAAAAAAAAAAAAAGAAAAAAAAAAAAAAAAAAAAAAAAAAAAAAAAAAAAAAAGGAAGGGGAAAAAAAAAGATATAAAAAGGGGGTTACATATAAGTAGCATCAATCATCATTTATAATAAAAAAAAAAAGGATGGATATTATAAAAAATTCTTAAAAGAATAAAAAAAAAAAAATAAAACTTTTTTAGAGAGGGAGAGCTACAGGGGAGGCGGCTGGCAGGGGGGAGGGGAAAATCTACTTGTTAAAAGAGGGGGAGGGGATGGTTCCGCCTTCCCTGACCGACTACTAAAGGGCAAATGTCAATCCTTGTACTTTTCTTCGCAGTCTTAAGATTTTGTTAAGGAGAGTATATGCAAGTATTCCACATATTTTTATTGTTTGTTTTTTTGGTTTTTTTTTTTTTTCCTTTTTTACTTGTCCTGTCTAGCATTGTAGCAAGCAGAATGGTGAACTGGTTGTTTTATTGTGTTGAACAGATTTGCTTTACCAAGGAGAGCTTTATGAACACAAGGCTCCTCTTGATATCCTGTTTAATCATTTTATTTCTGTAGTTAAACATTTGTTTATAACAGCATTCCATATCATACTGCTGGGCTTGACAGGGGAAAAATGAAAGTTAACAGAAGTAATGATAGAAAGTGGGACAGAGAGAAAAGAGAGAGAAGAGAGAGAGAGAGAGAGAGAGAAAGAAAGAGAGAGAAAAACATGGATCCATGTCCACAGTTCACTGGTGCATCTATACAGACACCCCTAAACAACATTCCAAAGTCTCTGCTGGAAAACAAAACTAGCAATCCTCCACAGGAGGACCTGCAGGTGGCTTAAGTATAATCAGATCATACAAACACACGCAGAACTACGCAGAGAAGAGGTACAACCTAGTCAGTGCAACAGGAAGCAGCGTCACAGTGTCAACATGCATAATAAAGGGTGCTCTATGGTGATGCAGTCATGCAGATTCAGCCTTGTCTCTGCAAGGAGGAGGAAGCCCGCAAAGCCCGAGACTCAGGCTCCCAGCAGCCACCCAGAGGCCCGGACCCCAGCCACCCCCCTGGGTGGCTGGAAAGACGCCAACCACCTCTTTCTTTTATTGCTCTCTATCCACCCCACACCATACCCCAAACAACCACACAGCTTTACCCCCATCAACACCCTCCCCCCTTGTCCACTCCCTCCTCCTACCCCTCCGACTCAGCCTCCTAATCCCCGCACATCCGCCCCACTGGTCCCCATGCCCCCCCCCCCCCCCCCCCCCCCCCCTCTCCACACCCAGGCCCACCCCCCCCCACCACAACCCTGACAGACACAATCCCCCATTCCCGACAGCGCCCCTGCCCATCCACCCTCCCACACGCCACCCTCATTCATACACCTGCCCCGCATCCCCATTCCCTCACAGATCCACCCCCTGCCCTGCACCCAAACCCCTCCATCCCTAACACACACAAACCCCACCCATGCACTTCTCTACCCAAACTTGAACACACACATCTCCCATGCACCCTCACCCGTCCACTCCCCCCCATACAATCCCATAGGCAACCATACACACATCCCCCTGCACTCAAGCCCACATGCATCCACACCCACCCTCCAGACATACACCCACCCACATACACCACGGATGGGGACTGCAGGGCCACACCCCCACCACCCAGCACCAGCCGACAGCCACCAGTCAGGGCTCTACCAGGGACCTGCCCACCGCCACAGAGCAGCCCCAGCCGCTGACCCCCATCCTCCCCCATGGGGCTGGACACAGTCCTGCTCCTGTGGCGAGGCAGCCCAGATCCCGCCCCCAAGCAACTGCCAGGGACCCATAGCCATCAAGCACTTGCACATGGCCACAGGAAATATCCCTGTGGCCATGTAGCCAGGGCGCGTGATCAATCAGAGGCATAGTGACAGGACCCCACACTGTCACATTTACTAATTCTGAGGATTATGCTACTAAATCCTTGAACTACATTAATCCAAACACAATTTGACTCATTCCTAGGACTACTTTTTTAAGTCCTACACGACTTTACTAATTCCTTAGGTCAAAAGCAGAAGGTTAGGTCTTCTGACTGACAAGGATGTCTTCTTCTTCGCAACATGTTAGATCCATGAACACAAGAGCTTTGGTCTTTAAACCTGATCAGTACCACTGTGAGCGTGAATGGTTGTTTTTCACCACTTCATCTGAAGCAGCGGCTTCTGTGGGAATAAATTCAGAAAAATGGCATTGAAGACAGAGGAGAGAAACTTTACAAATTTGGAGATGGAGGTTGAGATCTGGGCAGTAGAGTTGAAGGAGGTATAAAAGGATAAGAGAATTTTATTTAGTGTTTTACTTGGTGCTGGTGTGACGTTTTGCGTCGCGCATTACCAGCGTCCAGCAGTGAGGGAGACGTTTCTGCTGCTCAGGTGACGCAGAAGCAGAACAGCTGAAACCAGCATGGTGGAGAACATCCCACCTTCTTTATTCAGAAATCTCCCAATCCTAACCACGAGGTTTCCTCCTCTGACCAGTTTTAGAATCCGTTGCGCCGCTAGCTCAAAGATTACATCCATATTTAAACCCTCTCATGTCGGCAGGTGCACCTGCTGAATCAAGTTATGTACAACGGTTCTTTACTCTGGTCCATCAAAGAACTAATGCCTCTTTCAAAGCAGTTTGGAGAGCGAGGAGCGCACGGCTCTGAACCAGAACCAGATCAGTAGAAAATGGGCCCATGGTTTACTCTCCTTTTACCGAACCACCTGAGGTTTTCCATTCACAAAAACTCAGCCAATCAGAGTGCATACAGCTGTTTCCATACATGTGGGCATTCTCTTCGTGGGCGCCCATTAAAACGCATCAGACACCGACCGCTTTGTTCGGTTTTGAAAGGGTTTTATGTGTGTTTTTAAGATAAAGAAAAGGTAAAGTGGTGTACATGAGATAATGCTACATGGACACAGGCATTTTTTTTATTTACCCTCCCCCTAAATCTGACGGGAACTGCTTGTTTTTTCCCCTTCCTTCATGGGCCCCTGAATGCATCTGGGCCCTGGTGCAGCTGCAACGGCGATACTTACGCCTGTGGATAAGCTCATCGACTGGAGTGGAAACCAGTCACTCGAATTCTTGAAGAAAAAAAAGAAAAAAATGGCGGACGCAGCAAAGAAAAGGAAGTACTCCGCATGTGAAAAGAGCTTTAGATGGTGCATGCTGGAAAACCATCAAGCATAATATTGGTTTGGCTTTCGCTTGTTTCTGAGCTTTGAAGGAGAGGCTTGAAGCTGAAAAATGATGCAGCCATTAACCCAAAGGGAGGGGCTCTCAGTTTGAATAGTGTCTACAAACAGAAACAGTCAAAGACATTCGTCTCTCGCACCTCCCAAAAGAAATATGAACTGGGTACTGGATGCAAGTAGAGTGCAAACTGAAAAATAGGGATCCACACACCAGGTGTGCGGATCCCTATTTCTTCAGTTTACAAACAGAAATGGGGAGAAACTCTGGATTCTACCTTTAATTTTCTTTTAACTAAAGTGACATGTCTCTTTTTAGGCAGTACATCTAAAATATTTGATTTGTCTTTCTTTAAATTATTAATCACTATTCTTCTTTCAGGGCTACGTGAATTGGTTTCTTTCTACCGAGTGGTTTGCAATTTGCGTCTCTGGTGACTCTTCATGTGGTGGAAGGTGGAAGACATTCCAGATGGGGAGCATGTAACAGAGAAGGTCATTGACCTGTGAAACTATGTTTAAAGCATCATTGTATAGTGGCTGGTTAGGACTGTATATTTGCCAGTTTTATGGCCACCAGGGGAGCATCACTTAGAATGCATAAATGTGAGGAAATGCCTTTGGGTTTGGGTTGTTATTGACAGCTGCATTCTGTTTGGCTTCTGAGACAGAGTTATAATACAAATAAATTGTCTATTTGAATTTTAGCAGTTTGTTGTACACTTCAAATAAAGTACCAAAGGAATTGCAACGAAACACACTCAGAATGTAAAAAACCTCAGAGTACAACAAAATAATGAATTTTAATAAAGCTTTAACAAATTATCAATAAAATCCAAGAAACAAAGTACAGTATTACTCTAATACTGTATGTTTACTTGTAGCTTACAAACAATAAGTATACCAGCACTGGAGGACCGGAGTTGGTGATCCCTGGCTTATAACAGCAAAATCAAACCCAATGCAATCAATTACACTCAGTTAGATTCGGTGAATAACAGAACCGAAATACCTGCTTGCAGTATCTGTTGGTCTCTCTGTCTGTCTTCTCCAACCCAGCCGGTCGAGGCAGATGGCCGCCCTACCTAAGCCGGGTTCTGCCAGAGGTTTTCCTCCCTGTTAAAAGGGTGTTTTCTTTCCCACTGTCGCCACCCCTCCATGCTTGCTCAGGATTGGGGGATTGGACCGGGTCAAGTCAAGATTCGATCCAATCTGTTGGTTTCCTTAGCTAGGCTATTATGAATCTGACTTGAATTTTTCTGTTTGTTAAGCGCCCTGAGGTGACATTGATGGTATACAAATAAAGTTGAATTGAATTGAATAACATAATTTGTTTCTCTCAATTTCCATAATTACAATGTCTGCAAAACAAAGATTCACAACCCCAATCAGAGGTCAGATAGGCACACAGTAAAGTAAGAGTAGACAGGACATACTAAATGTATTGTCATATTCTAAACGAGTCATTCTCTTGCCTTCTTGTCGGATCTGACCGGAGGATTTCATCAACATCACATGCATAATCCAACTTTGCACAGATGCTTCCATCTCATCATGCAGCAATTTACAGTGTTTGCAAACTTGATTCATGTGTTAAAATTGTCAGTTATGTGTTCTCTCACCTTTTAGATGTGGTTTCAGTCAGGTTCATGGGTGTGGTGATTTGATGGTCATTAAGGATTGCAAAAATACCAGGATCATGATTGGCTCTGTGTGTGATGTGTATGAAAGTGCTAAACAGTTTGCAAATTCATGTTTGTAGAAATTTGCAATAAGTGTGAAGCAGCTTTTGTGCTTTCAGTTTTGCTAACATGGGCTATTGTTTTGTTACTTGGGTGTGAGGTTTTGCTTATTGACAGATTGCCTCAATTTTTGTGTCAAAGCAAAGATAAAAACCTGTAATTAGCAAAATAACTAAAAAAAAAGAAAGGATTTGAATAAAATTTTCAGGAAACTTTGATGGCACGTGCAGGAACTGGTTAAATTTTGGTGTTGATCTGGGTCACCGTTTGGATTCAGGAATTTTTCTTTAAGATCCTTATTATTGCAAGAGAGGTCTGTATGGGAGGAACTGGGCTGCGTGTTGGAGGTCTGTGCTCTCCGACTGTTTTTCTACTTCTTTATCAGGCTCATGACTACAATAAAATCCCCTTAACCTTGATTAAACTTCACAAAATGTGAAGGTGCACCTCAGCATCCAATGTCACAACGGCCTGAATGAGCTGAGGAGGAAGATGCTGACGGGAAGCAATCGTCCTGTTTTCCCTCTGGGGAGACAATCCACCAGATCCAATCAGAAGATGGAAGAGAATTACCATAAAATCCACTGCTGAATGGAAGAGTGTGTGTGCTCGTGTCTGTCGGAAGATGCTTTGTTTAATTAAGTTAGAAGGTATACCGTTTCAGCCACAGCAGGGAGGTGGAGAAGAAAGGATGGGAGGGAGGGGAGGAGGAAGAGTGGAGTGTTAAAGTAATGAGATCAAAGCGGAGAAGAGAGCGAAGGGTAAAAAAAAAAAAACATTCTCACTTAAACAAGGTGACAGAAAAATGTGGAAAATGCTAAACAGTTTAATGGATGAGCTATCTGACATTTCATTTAACTAATAAATGCAAAAGAATTACTTTCATATTTAGTAGGCCCATGTGAACATACTTCTATACCTTATTAAGTGAACATTAACCCTTAAAATATTCTTTAAACTCTTAGAGTACACATTTGATCCTGAGAACAAAAAATGCCAACTTGTGAAAAACTGCTGAAAAATTTGCATTCATGTGTTTTCCATTTTAAATGAGTAAATCTGTTAAAATAAATGCATTTTGAAATAAAATTGTTGTTTAGTTTTCAAACCTTCAGTTTAGAAAACACTTGTTTTAAATTTAAAAAAAAAACTTAAATTTAAAATAATTCCCATTACGGCTTTGCTTGCTTTGAATATAAAAAAAAAAAGTGGCTTAATCTGGTGAACAAATATAGAAAATAAAAATAGAGGGCTTGTTTTTCAAAATAAAATCTTAACAAAAATGACTTCATTTGTCAATTTTAAGATAAATGTGACATCAAAATTGGTATTTAAATGGTTTTCAATGGGACATTTTTGGTCCTTAGGATCAGGTGTGTCAGTTTTTGTTAAGCTGAGCTCATTTAGGTTCATTCAAGGAATTGACATTAAACTTGTAAAATTATCTGAAGAAAAAATTCTTTGAGATCCTTCAGCGATATGCAGTCAGCAATCAAAATGGCATGAAATGTTTGTAGGACCTCCTCTGGGTCAACGTGTTTGCTGTCAAACAGTTACAACCTGTAGAAGAAACTTTCCCAGAAAACTGAAACATCACGGAAAGTTAACAGAAAGTGAAATATTTTTCATCTCATCAGGCATCAGAAAATCTTTTCCCATGAGAAGCTGCTGCATCCAGAAGCCTCATCCTCCTTATCTTATGCATGCCTCAGTGACTTGAATAAAATTGTTTTTCAATCAAGCGTTGACTCGTTGGTTATTCTGCACTTCACTGCTAAACTCTGCAGACTGGTTTGAGTTTTATTATTTCTCAGTGAATCCTGGTAAAAGGTCTGAAGGAGACGTCTTCAGACTGGAAACCAGCTGACTGAAGGATTTTCAGCCTCTGAGATGAGCTGAAGCTCTCTCAAACCTCACATCTCCAACCTCCATGCCCACGAGAAGCCACAACAGAAGCTACAAACAAGTTAAAGGTGAAGACTTTCCTGCTTACCTTCCTCCTCTTCCTCTTCCTCCTGAGTGCCTGAGTCCTTACAGTCTCTTTGTGTGCCGTCACATGAACAGATGGGTCCCTTCTCTTTCCCAGCTTCTTGCCTTAAAGCCGAGCTCTTAACCCCCACCCCCACTTTCTACCCCACCCACCATCCCGCCACGGTGACAGAGCCCACTCTCTGGTCTGCAGACCCCTTCACCCTCAACATCACCTCGCTACGGCCAATCACAGCTCATCATAAAACACGTTATTCTCCATGACTTTAAGACTGAAACCATTATTCCTGACAGAGCTGTCTCTGAAACAGAATCCTGGATTTGACCCGCGCAGGATTAGTGTGTGTTTTACAGCAGAGATGAGCTCGGACTGGCCGAGTGTGTGTGTGTTTGCAACATCTGCATGTCCATGCGTATCTTCTGTCATGATGGCATCAACATTTTGCACACAATCCTCTTAACATGAGGATTAAAACAAAACAAAAATGAGGAGGAGCAGATTTGTGGATCCGTCTTTGTTTGAGCCAGCTGTTCGAGGGTCAAACAGCTGATGTCCACCATCATCTGCGCCTTCAAGAACTGAGCCACCAAGCTCTCTCTAGAAAAAACACTCATGTTTTCCTGTTTTTGTTTCCTAAATCAAAATAAAAAAGTTTGTTTCCATCTGAGAGGAATCACATACCCAGAAGTTTTCTCTGTGCCGTCTGATCATAGCAGCATCCAGAAGGAATCATCTCCTGAATTTGTTTCAGTGACTAAATGTGTTAGAAAATGTTTTATTTATTTGTTTATCTATTTATTTTCCTCCTGTGTGGATATGGAGCAGCTGGTAGGACAGTGGCCTTCCCCATGACTTCAGTTGATGGTTTAACACCCAGGTGTTAAATCAGAGAAGTTCTCAGTAGATTCATCACCACAAAATATGGATAAGCCATACCAACATTTTCCTGTCGATCTAACACGATTAGTTTGTGGCACATTTCTAACAATACTAACATCAATACTTTGGTCTCTCGGATGAAAATCACAGGATTGTACATTAACATTTGCAAGGAAACTTGTGAACATAAATATAGTCGTCCTCAAAGTTATTCATACCCTCCAGTTAAAGAAAAGGCCAAATTCACAACAGTAGTTCAAATAACGGGAAACTAAAGTAACTAATAATAACTAAAAAATGTACAAAATTATAATTTAGTGAAATAAAATATTGCTTTTGAATTATGGTTGAAAATAATGATTTAAAAAAAAACAACCAAACAAAACTGTCCCAGACACATTAGAGCCACCAGAACGAGACAAAACAACCAATCAGAGCCAGTTGAGCGTCTGATGGAGTGTCTGACATCTGTCAATCACTGCTCACACACGTGCTGTGTCCCCCCCCCTCCCTCCACTAAAGCTGCCGGCTGCCGCTCATCAAGCAGTGAGAAGATGACCAGAAAGAGAACCGATCAAAGAGAAAGAACTGGACCGTATGTTGCTGCTGGGCAGAGCTAGCTCGTTTCTGATGCTACGGCTAACGTTACTGGCTGTTGTTTAGTTAGAAAATTAGATGAAATACCTTTTAAAGACGCCAGGCAGTCTCGGTTTGGTAAAACTTGTTTTGCTTCAAATTTTTTAGGTTACATTAAGTCTGCGCTCTTCTCAGGGTTATAGAAATTTTAATTTGAGAAATATGATGCTGATTATTAGACATCTGTCACTGAACTGATTTCCTCATTTTGAAAAATAACTTTAAAATGTTGTAGTTTTTTTTGTTAAACTGAAAATCAAATTTCTACAATGCTTCACAATGAGTTTCTGTAAAGTTGAAATGGACCGATCTCAATTCTCTCCCTTACCCCTTCCCCTCCATTTTGCGTGTTCACGTTTCCAGATAGGGGTGTCTCAATCCTGTAGGGGGGGTACGGGTAAGTGGTGGGGTAGGGGGTAGATGGCTTAAGAGGGGATGAAATTGGAATAAGGAAGATGGCTGCTACAAGGTAAAAAAATCCACAAAGGTAAACATTTTCTCCATAGTAAAAGTTTTATAATGTATTGTGTAGTTTAAATTTTATTATAATCCAGTCATTTTAATTCATGTTTTTAATGTTTGTATCGTCTGCCTTTCTTGTTTAAAATTTTCAGCACTTTGGGGCAACCATTGTTGTTTGTGAAACCTGAACTTGAACTGCATGTTAACGGTCATTTTCCTTGTAAAGAGCCCTTCATTTAAAAATCAGCAACATATAAGCTACCAGGCTGTAGGCAGCCCAGATAATCTACAGCAGGGGTCTGCAACCTTTACAATCCAAAGAGCCATTTTTGCCGTCAATCCAGCTAATTAAAAGTTGATAAGAGCCTCAAATGTCTCAGGACCTTTTGAAAAAAGTTACATTTTTTATGAATATTTACTCTGGGAAATTTACTGTAATTTGTGAAAAGCCACAATTTTATTTCTATTTTAGTCTTTAAAATAGGAAACACTTCTGCAAAAAGAGAACAGGTGCATTGGTTTTTGTGGGGTTTTGTGGGATGTGTCAAAAATTAGGTTTGAAAAATAAAAGCTCATAATTTCCAAGCTAATGACAAGAAACATACATCTAAAAATATCACTGCTACTTTGTCTTATTCACTGTGATTATTCATGAAAAAAGCCAAAACCATTAGCTGGTTCTTTATCATTTTTAGCCAGTGTTAGTGAGAGCCATTGTGGAAGGTCCGGAGCCACAGGTTGCAGACCCCTGATCTACAGTGATAGATGATCAATAAAAACTTCAGCAACATCACTGCTGTTCTTCCTTTACATGGAGGGCGTCATGGATACAACACAAGCAGGAATGTTATGCACAGATCAGACTTAACGTCCACATCAGCCTGGTAACGTTAATCCACAGCTGTAGACGGCTGATTTCTCCAGATTTCCAGCAACAGCTCAGCGGCCGTCTGCTTCCACACAAGCCGGCGGATCACCGATGACGTACGTGAAGGGGGTCCCAGTTTGTAGGGGGTGACTTTCAGCCCTACCTCTTGTTGCTCCGTTTTAAGTGGCAAGGGGTTAAAAGGAGAAATGAGATTGGGTCATAGTCTCATGATGATGTTTCAGCTCTGACACATTGTTGCTCATCACATTTAACAACAGTCCCATTATCAGTCATGAAAGCTAAACTAGCATCAGACCAAATTGTATGCAGAGAACTTCAGAGAAGTTAGACAACACGCAGCAGACAGCATTTTTGGTTGCTATGGTAACAACAGGATGCCCCCCACACAGAGCTGGACAACAGCTCCATTCACACAGCCTTAATCTATCAACCATTAACCCCCGGTGACCTTCAACCTCCCCGCAGCTGGGTTCAGGAGGAAGTAGCCTGTTGTCATGGTGACAGAGGAAACATTTCATCCAGATTCTCTCCAACAGTGTCTTGTTTCACTGATGTGAGAGCTGGTCAGACTGCTGTCAGCAAAAAGTGGGACAAATTCTCATCACACATCTGAAGGGAAGGTGGTGTGGTGCTGAGACAGCCTTAGATCACAGACTGGGTCTGTCATGGCTCTGACAGACGTCCCAGTCTGTCATAGCCGGACAGACTGGGACGTCCTCATTAACCTGTCGGATCAGAAAATATCTCCGCAGCCGAGATTGTGTTGGACAGGAAACATGTTTCACTTGTTCAGTACAGGCCTTCAACTCTCAGGTGCTGGACTGGAGACACACATTTCAGCTGGTTCACACATTCAAAGGCCACACGTAGTCTTTCTCACGCTGAGAAGCCCGAGGACAGCCGTCTGTGCTGGGGAGTTGGAACGAGCTTCACGCAAGCATACCGAGGCAGAACCATGGCTACAGAGCAGCACACTCAGAAATGATTGCTGCATCCGTGTGACATGCGCCTCGGTGTCCATTTCTTTTAAATTGGAGGGCCGAAAATTACTTGGGGTGGATGGTCGCGGGCCAAAACTAACAATTCATGTTGCAGTGGAAGAAATTAGCCCAGAGCATTCAAAATAAAACCTCACAAAAAGTAATGTGGAAAATGAATAACACTATTCTTTATTGTGTTCATTATTTGTTTTTCACATTACTTTCTATGGACAGCATCTTTTCACTTATTCTCTGATCATGGGCTTCCATATCTGAGTTGATAGACGAACTACAGCGCCACCTCATGCACAATGTAATGCAATGATCATTTGTGGTCAGAAAGGGAAGTGCAACAATGAATAAATATTAAAAGAACTTCACACATTGCTGGGAAAATCATAATTTTCTTTAAAGAAAAAAAAGACATTGGACGGCAGGCCAAAAGTAATCACTCATGGGCCAACTTTGGCCCCTGGGCCCCAAACTGGACAGCCATGCTCAAGAAGGAAAGAGGGGGGGAAGGAAGGGGGAAGGGAAGAGGGGCAGGGAAAAAAAGAAAAAAGGGGGGAAAAAAAAAAAAAAAAAAAAAGGGGGAGAGAAACAGGGGGGGGGAAGCACAAGAAAGAAAGGGAAAGGGGGAAAAAAAGAAAGGGGAGAAAAAAAAAAAGGGAAAAAGGGGGAAGGGGGGGGGGGGAAAAAAATAGAAAACATAGAGGGGGGGGGGGGAGGGGAGGAATGGGGGAAAAGAACAAGGGGGGGAAAAACGTAAGAGGAGGAGAGTCATTCCAGTGAGCTGGCCCACTGGCATAGATGGTTTCCCATATATAAACATGGACAGTTGCTTGGCAACCAGGGGGAAACCCACCTGTGCTTGTACTATCAGTCTATGGCTCAGCATTGTGTTTCTGTTATTCTAAATTTGCTGGGGAGTCATCACCCCGAAACGGCATCTTTTCTCATTAAAACAAGGATATTATTAGTGCTGGACCTCATCTGAAATTTGCCTGAAAATCTTCAGTTAGAAAGTGGCTTAAACTCTCGTTTAGGCTGTTTTTTCAAATCAAAGTGGGCCACAACAGTCTGCAGCACACTGCAAAAGTCAAATCTTACCAAGTTTATTTTTCTCATGTCTAGTCGAAATATCTCATCACTCTCAAAATAAGACAAATCCCCTAACGAGAAACATTTCAGTGATAGAGGAACTTGTTTTAAAATAAATGCATCTTATGTAAAGAAATCTTGTCAAGAAAATTTCACTTGTTTGATTGGCAGAATTTTTATTTGCTTATATCCTTTTTTACTTATTTTAAGAGTCGTCAAGATTTTCTTTGCTTGTAATTAGCAAAAAAAAAATCAGTTTCAAATTCAAAAATTCAAAATCAGTCTCCCAATCTTGCATTTGGTTGTATTTGGTTTCATCAGGTAAGCCCTGTGTTCAAACTATCTATTTTTATAGAATTTTTTTTTTCCTGGATTTTTAAGAAATTGTGGTATTTCTTTGCTGTACGTACTTCAGGAGTTTACACTCACCAAGCCATGAGAAATTACTGGTCTAGTGTTCATAATGTTGCAATTGTTTTTGCCATTTCTTGGCTTTCAGTTTGATGTGGGAATTTTGATGGCAGTAATCTGAATGAATGAGATCTTTAACAGTCCTGAGGAGACAGGAGCAGAGCGGGGAGGGGTGTGATTCTGTTGATTTAATGTGTTTTCTATCATCTGTACAAAAACAACTACAAGGTTTAAACAGTGACACCACAATAAATGTTTTACTTCTCAGTCACAAAGTGACCCCAACATATTCTTAGATGTTGCCATGGACTCCAAAGTGAACTGTTAGCATTTACAGCTTGATAGCTCGTAGCTACTTATCATGGTATTCTGGGCTTTATTTCTATTGTTTTGGAAACTGGAAAAACATCTTCTCTTGTCCGTGTGGTAGTTATGTTATGGCAGCCATACAGTACACAGCACAGCTTCTGTGCATTTCTAATGTAGAATAAACGAAGATCGACGAGTAACAAAGCCAGTAAATTTGGCAAAAGTTCCCGGATACTTGCACTGATCCATACTGTATATTTCACCACTACTCCACGTCCCACAATGCACTGTGTCGGCACGTCAATGTAAGGGCCACGTTTGACTCTCAGGGGGAAATGGGGAGGGGGGGCTAAAAAACCTGGGGGTGAAACATCCAAGGAAAAACTGAAAAAGGGGAAAGTGAAGGGAGCGGGGAGGGTCAGAGGGGAAGAGTGGGAACTGTCCTCTGGGAGAGAGAAGATCCCAAAGAGGGACAAAGAGGGGGGGGAAAGGGGAATCCCCAAAAACAGTCGGGAGGAGGGGAGGAGAAAGGGAGAAGATGAAAAAAACAATTCATCCCCCCCCCACAAGGGGAGCCCCAATCCCCATAGAAAGGGATCTCAAACTTTTTTTGCAGGGCCCCCTTTCATTAGAAAATAATAATGTCAAGCCCCCCCCCCATCCCCCGAACCAAAAAGAATTAAACAATTACCAAGGAAAAAATGGAAAAAAAGCGCGGTTTAGAGGGGGGGGGGGGGATTTGAGTAAAATCATTATCATATTATTATTAAGAAAATGGTAGTTAGTAAGTAGAAAAATAGAGGCGGGTGAGCCCGAGGCCGGCCGCGGCCCAGAGAGAGAATGGAAGACACCCACCAAAAAGTAAACGACATAACCCAGAATAAATAAGTATAAAAAAAGTAGAATGAATAAGAGATAAAGAGAAATAAATAAAGATAATCAGGATAAATAAAATTGGGGGGGGGGGGGGGGGGGGAAAAAAAAAGGTCAAGGTCAAGGTAGGCGAGGGTCACAGCCAGGCAGGCAGAAGTCCAGAAGAATCCAGGGGGGCAAGGTGAAAAAAAACTATGATCCAAGGGCATGAATTAATCTGGCATTAAAAAAGGACGCTGGATTGCTGTGAAAGTGGCTCGGATAATTTATTTTCAGGCTAAATATAATTTTTTAAGGAAATGAGGTACTTTCTTTCTGCCCCCCTCTAAATGTCTCGTGGAGGGATTATATTTTTTTAAATGTAGCTTTTAAAGACACAAAAAGGAACTTTTAACAGTTTTCTCAGTGACGCACCCCTATCGGCGGCTAAACGAATATCCATCTTGTATCGTATCTGTTATGTGATTCACTCCAGCCAGTAAAAGACAGTCTTATCTTGGCTCTTGTTCTGTCCCTTCCTCTGTCTTTTCCTCTCTTCCTCTGGCAATATTTCCTTGCGTTTCTTTACCGAATCCGACATGATGCGCGCTCAAAACACCCACAGTGTTCATACCCGGTTCATATCCGTTTTCTAGTAAGTGATGCTGTCACTTACTAGTGGTGCTGCAACCAATAGTCGGCTGCAATGTCACAGTCGCGTCCCGGATTGGAATCTTACATACTGGTGTTTATGAGCCCGGGACACCTCTGGGCAGTGACGGCTCGAAAATGTGCATAATGAACGTTGGTGTACCATCAAAACGAGTCAAACGCATATTTTTAAAGTGCTGATGACACGACCCTAACTTCCAGTAACTTTGCCATACAACAACACACCAAGACAAAATAAGTAGTTCTGTGCAGTTAGAAGTTAATCGGACGTGTATTTACATAAATATCCGATGTTTAGGAGGCTCGGCTAAATGCTAATAGCTTTTCATTCGCAGAACTAGCCATGTTGTGTCGTCAGCGACGGTCAGCCCATTGAGTTACATATATAATCTAAGCCGTGGAAAATATGAAAGATAATCCAGAACAGCTGAATTGGAACTGGTTTGTGTGCTGGGATCATAAGCCAGTTCACAAAAGTGTGATAATGCTGAGGAATTTGGGGAAATCATATTTTACAAGCTAGAACTGTAGCCAACTGCCTACGGTCTGTCTCCCAGTCTCAGCTCCACTGGTTCAGCCAAACGCCTGCAAGACCTCACCGAGGGAACTCAGAACTGTAAGGAGCGACCCGAAACAACACAAGCAGACCCACAACTGTTAAGGAGCTGCACCGGTTTAATAGAAACAGGCATGACACTCGTTCCCTGCGTTAGCTCGTGGCTAACAGCTAGCCGCGGTAAATAATTAGCCTTTTAAAAATGAGAAGGTAACAACTTACATGGTTCCAGTCGAGTTTTAAATAGTTTCCGTTTATAAGGATGAGGATGGAGGGAAGGATGCATCTTTGGAAGCAGCTGGAGGAGATCTGATGACCGGAGACGTTCATATTACCGAGCCGCAGCTGTCTGTCGATACAGTAGCTGTATGACTGATGTGATGAAGCAACGACGGTTGAAAAACAATAATCCAGAGGACATGTTCACAGTTTCATTGTGTTAGAAGTCACAACACGGTGGCTGAAAATCCAGTAAACAGACGCTGTAGACATGACCGACGAGCAGACGGGCTCCTACTGCTGCCTACTGGTTCCCGGTGAGTCCGACTCCGACCTGCTTCTTTATCCTCTTCAAAATAAAATTCTAAATCTGTAGGAAACCTAAATGAACTAATGCTGCACTTACGAGCTTTTAACCTTTAACTGTCAATACAATTTGAAGACTGAGTCGTTACGGTTTGTCTGTAAAACTAGAAAAAGAACTTAAAAACCGCAATGAAGCCACTTCAATGTTAAATAAGCAGTGAAGAAGACGCTCTTGCAGACATCATATCCTGTTTCGGCTCACAGCGCCACAGTCTGGTCAGATGTGCTAAAAAGCAGTGATGTTTTCTAATAACAGTTTGTGATTGACGGCCGTCTGCCCGACTGCACATGAACACAGCATCACTGTAACACTCGGTTCCTCCTCTGCACCCGCGGTGACTTTTCAAAACCATCACCTCGAACTGAGCTGACAACTCCGGTGTCTCCAGTGAGTTTATGTGGTTTCCTACTGTCACGCTTCTAATAACGAAAAAACATGGCGACACGACATGGTAGCCCCCACCGAGCCGACCTGTTTGATGTATATATGAACGATATGAACGGCAAATTCAGAGCTTACAAGAGCACTTCAGTTTGTTGATGGGAGTGATTACTGATGAATGGAAAAACACTTTTGAATGAAATAATCCATTTTTTGAGAATAGATAACAGGAGAACTTACACAATATCCCTTTAAGAAGAAGCTGGTTTGTGCTGGGGATAACTCTGGAGCCGTGGAGCTGATCGTTAAAAAGAGCTTACAAGCTGATGAAGATGATGGAGGACACTTCCCATCCTCTCCACAACACGGTGAAGAATAACAGAGTGTGTTCAGTGGGAGGCTGCGTCAAGTTCGCTGTAGGACGGAGAGATACAGGAATTCATTCCTGCCAGCAACCATCACCCTAAAGAACAAGACTAACTGACTTTTTGTTTATTTATAAAAAAATAAAAAAAAAAAGTGAGTTTTACAATACTGAATTTCCTTCGGGGATGAATAAAGTATTTTTCATTTCATTTCATTCATTTCATTTTCATTTGATAAAAATGTTCCATATTCAACCTTTTTATATATTTTATATATTTTAAATTTATCAGTAAAGTCTGTTTACAAAAACACCACCCAAAATCCAGCTAATTAAGATTTTTTTTTTTAAATTGTACACATTTTGTTCTATTTTTAATCCAATTATTTGTTATTCAAAGTTAACCATAAAAGCATATCTTTAATTTTCAGCTTAATATTTTTGTTCCTAATTTCTTTTTTCTTTCTTTCAGATAAACAAACACCATGGTCGTGATTTAGCTCCATAAGTATCCAAGTCTTGTATTCAACATCTGTTTGTAACATAACGAAAAGACTGAAAATGTAAGCCCTGGAGATGCCGGGGATTGAACCCGGGGCCTCATACATGCAAAGCATGCGCTCTACCACTGAGCTACATCCCCGCTGTCTCCGCTCCCGATTTACAGGTATATATCTCTAACACAACGGCGCGGGTTTTACAATCGTATACTCTCCACATATTATATGCCTCGACCACTGGCCGTGATCCCCGACAGGTGCATCTTTTTTCGTCTGCTTGTCTGTCATTTACTGTTTTATGACCGGTGATAGGTTAATTCTGCCTTGTATGAACCACCGGAGTCCCGCACGCAGCGCAGCGGTCCGACACAGCGGAGGGCGGCTGCAGGCTGGTGCTGAGCTGAGGAAGTTTGTGAAAGCATGACAAAAAACTCTCAACATATGATATAATATGTAACACACTGCTCATATTCAGCGACGCAAAGCTGGTTTTAGGTCGAGTTCAGTTCTCTATCACGACTCTTGCATCTCTTAACAACTTTTATGAGATGATTGAGGTAAAAAAAAAAAAAAGGGGGGGGGGGGGGGGGGGGGGGGTTGCAGAGATGTGGGAGGGGATCCTCGATCTCAGGACATGCCCATCAGATTCACCAGTAATTGAAATCATGTGAGTTTATGTATGGATCTAAAAGATTAGTGAGATAAAGGAGCGACTGCATAAACTATATCGTTCCTGCTCATCTGGGTGGGGGACAGATGTGGAGACACGGGGTCTAATAATTCTCTCATGGTGACCTGCGTCTCTACATCTGGGACCTTTTCAAACGGAAATGCCGTCTCCCAAACAAAGCCCGATAAATTGGCATATATTGTAAAAAAAAAAAAAAAAAAAAATCCTTATATTTTATATTTAAACTACTGGCAGCTGTGGTTGCCAGTAGTTTACCATAAAAAAATATTGTGACTATGTAAAAGACTTTACAGCATGGTTTTATAGAGCTGTGAATTACAAGGTTAAATACAGTGTTATTTACATTAAATTAATATTAAAAGAATTATATATCATAAACCAATTTACAGTAATGTTCTATAAAATTAACAGTAGATTGTGAACTATTTTGCAGTAAACTACCGTTATAAATATGGTTACCATGTAGGAGTAATTACAGTATAATTTTAAAAGTTTTTTGGTTGAAAACTGTTTTATTTAGGGTAAATAATAATTCAGGTTTCATAACGGTTCAGACTTATTTCACATTTTTCCTTGCACTCATTCACTCCTCAGCCAAACGCCTGGTGATGGTAAGTTTCGTGTATATGAGTATGCAGCAGACTGACAGAAATGTGGCAGTTGTTCCAACATCCTCTCCAACCACCACCGAAACAATCTCACACATTCACACACCAGTGATGCCCTCACTAGCAAGGGAATTAAGTGTCTTGCCCAAGGACACAACAACAGATGACCAGGGGAGCGGGATTTGAATCCTTGAACGACCTGCTCTACATCCTGAGCCACTGCCGCGTTTCAGGTTTTGCTTGAAGCGGCTTTGTGGACGACAGCTCACGTCACAAGTGATGACGTCATCTATGTTGCTGAGGCCCTTCCTGGTGATGGCCATGTTTGAATTATATTTCACTTTATTACCACATTTATGACACAAATGTGTGTTTTCCACATATTATAACATTAAATTTAAAGTTATTTATCATTTCCTAACTTACGGTGGTATACTATGTCTTTTTAAATTTCAAACATTTTTTTTTTACCATATTTTAACATCTTATTTCGGTAAGGTGTGGTCTTGCTGAATTGAAAACAGTTTTATACCATAAATTTAAAAGTAGCCATCAGGTAAATATGCAATTTAAACAGTGTAATAACGTGAAAGTATTCAATAACAGGTGTACACCCAATTAGCCCTGCTACCTCTGCGATAACTCTTTTTACTGCTGGAACTCTTAGGACCCTAACTTGGTCCTTTTGCTGTTGGCAGTGCTGCTTGACTAAAACTGAAACCGCTTACGGACACTTTGATTAAATCCGTAGCACTATAACAAACGGCACAATACAGTTCATTTTAGTCTGATAACATATTTGTGACATTAGTATTTCCCCATTAATCTTACCACACTTTAAATATTTTCACAGCAAAATTGTCTTTTTGACATATTGTTACGGTAAAAGGTACTGTTCAACACCATTTCCTCATTTACAGTATTTACATGTACCTTATACACTATTAAACTCTACCAAGACTACCCAACTGCAGTTACAATAGCCAATAAGGACGCCACCATATATCGAATCCATACAGGAAGTCTCCAGCGGAAGTTAGTTAAACACCACTAAGAGCATTTATCTGCTTGCAAACTGATGCGTTCGGTGTAGTCAGGTGGTTAGGGTTTGGAGAAGGGTCAGGGGTAGGGTTAAATTTGGATATATGGCGGATATCATGACTGCAGTTGGGTCCCTCTCAACTTTACAGTCTTTTATTGTTGGTATTTAACAGTTTTTTACTCAAACTTTTACAAACATTTCTTACAGTGTAGCCTGAAACAAAACCTGCTCCCTAGCAGGTTTGTGTTCACAGCATGTGTTTCTGGATTCATTTAGCTATATCAGAAAACTCAGGATTACTGTTTAATCTGGGTTAGCATAGCCATCTAAGCCAGTCAAACTCATCATATCAGCCAAATATCCACAGAAAAGCCACTTATGGACTTTGAAAATGAGGTGAAACAACATGTAAACACCACAAAATATGTGACAGATAAGAAATCAGCAAAAATGATGAATTCTGCATGTAAATATATTACACCTGATGACTAGTAGCCTGGTACACCAGCCTGACATCGCCATGTATGGGATACACATGCAGCATGACTTGCTGTGCATGCTAGATGCTAGATGTGCTTCCCTGTGTTTTTTTCTCTTCTCCTTTATTTTTGCCGGATTTTTTTTATTTTTCTTGCTTATCTTGAATTGCATTTTTTTTTCACGAGTATTCATTTGTATTCATAAATTACTCCAAACAGTCAGTTTTCTGTACACTTTTGTTTTGTTCTTTTAAATCTTTGCATTATTAGGTTTTATTTGCTTACAGTCGGTGAGTGTTTTCCAAAAACCTCTGGCTTGTCATCTGAAAACAGCTCGTGTGTTGTGCCACAGTCACCGCGGGCCCCCTGGGAACAAGCCTGCCGTCGTGAATCCAGCGCTACACCTCCTCCCGCCAGCAGGTGGCGTCGCTGCTGCGCGTGTCCCCCGGGGCTCGCGCTCTGACCTGAGCTGTCAGTCATGTGGAAATGAACACCTATGGCTCCTTCAGGCGGAAAAATGCGGCGCGTGCATGTTTTGACGTTGCATTCTGGACTGACAGCAGCCAATGGATGGCACGCGCGGCGCACCTGTAATTTCCTGGCCAGAGTCACCTGCTGACGGAGCCGAGCGCCGCGGAGGAATGAGATGAGGCTTTTTCCCTTCAGATTTGGCTGTCTGCTGCTGGTTCTGTGCTTTGTGTCCGTGTTCTGGATTAAATCTGTTCCTAGTGATGAAGGTGAGTGTCCCCACCTGCCGCTTAGTTCATCATTCACGCAACACCTGAGCTCAGGTAACAAGCGCAAACTTTACTCTGCAGCCTGGTGAAGAAAGAAAAAAAAGGATTCATTTCAGGACAACTTGACTGTTTGTTGAGATAAACATTATCAATTACATAGTTATTATTGATAATTGGATCGATCTGTGAAGTGACTGCAGCCCAGCTGTTCTCCCAGTCAGGGTTCTGTCTGTCCACCGCAAGAGGGTTGCTGGTTCCAACCCACACCCGACCCTGAACTGGATGAGCTGTAGATGGATCTGGAGCAAGGTTATGATAGTTTTGGATTCTAAGTTTTTCTATTTATTTATTTATTTATTTTGGAAAATGCTTAGTTTTAGTTTAGTTTTTATTAGTTTCAGTGTTAGTTTTAGTCTTTTTTTTTGGGGGGGGGGGGGGGGGATTTGTCTGGTATGACATTCAAAATCATCAGAAAGTCACTCAAAGTAAAACTGGTAGAGCAAAGAAGCCCAAATAGATTGCATAGAAATACATTTAATATCAATCCCAAAGGCGTATGTATTAATAAATTAACAAAGACTAAATCTACAGATGTTTTTGCTATAATTTCAGTTACTTTTAGTTAGTTTTGTAAAGTCCCAATACAGTTTCATTTAGTTATCATTTAGCGTTATTTTTATTTTTATTTTAGTTAACAAAAATGTTATTTTGATTGTAGTTTTTGTTTTTTCGTTAGTTTTAGTTAACTATTTTAACCTTGATCTGGATCTTACTAGTTTCAGTTAAAGGAACTACAGGCAGGAATTGTAAAAGAATAAACATACATGTCCGGTTTTTTAATGCTAATGGGCGATGAAGCGTTAAAAACCAAAAAGAATGAGCCCATCCACGTCTCTCTCCGTTGCCTTGAACAGGCTGTGTGCTGCTCATACGCTGCGATTCAGTGGCCGAATTTCCCACGCAGTCCTGCGGATGCGACGTCAATTGACGCTGCATCCGCATCCCCAACAGTTTCAAGAGTACCTTACTGCAGCTACAATGGCCGACAAGTCTGCCCCATACATCCAATCCATGCAGGAAATCTCAAGTGGAAGTTAGTTAAACACTGCTAAGAGTATCTACATGTATCTGCGGCTTGCAAACAGATGCGTGTGGTGTAGTCGGGTGGGTTAGAGGAAGGGTCAGGGGGAGGGTTAGATTGTAGTAAATTACATGAAGAAGAAACTTCCGATTGGGACTTCCAGCGTGGATTGGATATATGGCGACGTATCGTGACTGCAGCTGGGTCCCTCTTGAGCACCCGTTTGTGCGCGCTCCCGTGTCGGCTTGGCTCATGGCTGCAGTTACCCGCAGCGCCAGTTGCGGCACTCGCGAGTCTCATTTCTTGATCTTGCCTCTAGTCCCTTTAACCAGCTATTGTGAGACGATCCATCAGTTTTTGTTGGTGAGCAGAGAAGAACTGTGAGGGTTCATCAACCTGAGCCAGAAAACCGCTTTTCTCTGAGCAGTTTTACTATACCTGCGTTTCAGTTTTTATATCACATTCCCACTTAGAGAAACAGGTCAGCGTGGTTATCCCCTCACATGAACACAACTGGTTCATAAACAGGATCAAACGTCTTTAAAAACGTCCTACTTGTCAAACATGTTTGTATGACTAGAATTTTACATACATTGTCCCTCAGTCTCACTCTGCAGCCAGGCGGGAGACCAATTTTAAACTGTTCTAAACTAGTTCTGAGTTTATGATGGATAATTGAAAGTTGAGATGATGACCGGCCTCCGTTCACCTTATCTGGAGAACATCACCATCATAAAACCTCTGCAGGTTTTATTTCCCGTTTCTGTTTCTTTTATTTTGCATATCCAGGAATCCTGGAAGTTGGATTCACTGGAAGCAAACAGCCACGTGGAGCCGCCTCAGGCCATCTTCATATGGAAATCCCCGCAGATAAAATTACCTCTCCTCATCCCTGTGCTCAAGGATTTTGCTTCGCATATCTCCTTTCTGTTTTTATTCAAATACCAGAGTAGTGATCCTGTGTGGGGTGTTATTGTCTGGATCAGCTGTTCGGAGGAGATTGTGTGACTGCACAAAGAAAGAAAGGAGCAAACATTGTAAAAGTAACCGGGAACATGAGGGAAGGTGTGTAGTGAAAGTTGTGAACTCTGCTCACAGCAGCAGGTGGATCAGGTTTAATATGCAGGTCACACGTCAGAGCAGCAGAGTGAAGTTTACCATGTTTGTATAAACAGGGAGCATGGAGATATTTAACCGTGCTTCTTCAGCCTTTGTTTAACCAGGCCAGCCGTGAGGGACACACTCTTCCTCTGTCTACATCTGTGCACACATGCTGGTAGAACCAGAAGCACAAGGACAACTGCAGCAGCTCCACCAGGAATTCCAGCAGCAGCGAACGTGGAAAACAGGTTACAGGAAGTTGTCTCAGCCAGCAGGTAGTTCCACCTTAAAACTGAAGTCCTGCCTCCAGTTCTGGACCCTCATTTATCAGCTTGCTTACACACACACACACCTGTGTGTGTTAGTGTGAGAGAGCATTTTCATGGACAGTGGAATTTTACCATCCAGCACAATATTAAAATCTAAATGATGAGTTAAGTGTCACTTTTGATACGGGGGAAGTAAAGATGTCCTTCAGATCTTGGTGAAACCGATTCATGGGTCAACCACTAAACATTTCTATGTACAAGTACAGAATGGCAAAACCCTGTACTTGTACATAGCATAGACCAGCACTGAAATAATGTCGGTCTATGCTGGTTTTTCTAGCAGGGACTATCATCCAAATACCCGAACAGGCTGAATCACATCTCTCCAGTTTTCCTCCGTCCTTCTCTTCCAACTAATGAAGTTTATCCTGTTTGTAGGTCAAACAGAACCATATATATCAATCTAGCATCAGTGGTATCAGCAGTCAGCTGCCACTTGTTCTCCACCAGCTGCTCGTCATCTTCAGGGTTGTTTAAATCAAAAACATCTTCAGTTACCAGATCCACCCAAACCCAACATGTTCAGTCTGGGCAGCCCCCCACGGGTCTGCCATGCCTAATTAATTCAGCTTTTCTTATGCAAATTCATCCAGAAATGCGTCACCCAGCAGAACCACCACAACCAGTTTGTAATTCGTAGCTACACACAGCTCAGCCCTGGAAGTCCTTCAGATCAGGCCTACAGAAGGAATCATAGCAGAACATAATCTTGAAGACTGTCAGATCTCTAAACCAGATATGAAGTCACACAGCAGCCGAGTCGCGATCAGCTGATAGAGCGCAGTTAAAGCAGAACTCAGTAACTTCAGCTTGGAGCTCCCCCTACTGGCGTCCTTTTACTGTCGTAAAGTTCATACCCCCTTACACCCCCACAGCACACAGACGGCTTCTCTATCTGTCTTTACTCTATTTTGATCCCTGGATATATTTCTAAGCTTTTTCTAGCTTGTTGATGAGCAGTAATGCTCCGATATACGGTTGTGATCTGCCGGAAACCCCAAGAAAGAAAAGAAAGCTTGTTGATGCTCCTTTGCTGCGTTGGTAGCAGCACCTCGTCTCCCTCTGCTCAAAGCAGTCCTGTCTCTCCTGCAGCAGGACGTTTTACCTGTGATTTGCGGGTAAATATGCCGTGGATTATATTTTTCACTGGTGTTGGCGAGTAGCAGGTTAGAATACGAACTTTTATTTACTTTTTGCGGACGTGACAAGTGATTATTGAGCCTGAGGCAGTGATGCTTCACCCGGCGCCCAGGCAGCGCAGCTACGTGAATCACTCTGGTCCAGCAAAGAGTTGGTTATGAGAGCCAGGAGCCGTGTTTAGGTGGTGGAAGATAAAGAAATGTTTTCTTCCAATTAGCGCTGGTAGTCTGGTTAAAATCAGAGCTGGAAGCAGCTCGGTAGATAGGGGACCTGAGTACCGTACAGCGGTTTCTGTTGTCGCAAGTTCTGCTCGGGTCGGCGCAGGCAAAGTTGTTTTTAGCTGCTCGCAGGCAAGAGGCACTGGTGGGAGGGGGGGGAACATCGAATCGCTCCGTAAACACTTTGTTTAGCCCCACAGGGATTCAGAAAAGCATTTATTGAGGTAAAAAAGTTACCGAGTTCTCCTTTAAATACTGTCTGATTTTACTGCAGGGTGGTAAAAGCTCAGTTCTGTTCCAACCCATCTTCTTTTGTCCATTTAGTCTCGCGCTGCGATGGACATGATGTGGACTGAGGAGACCAAAAATCTGCATTAGGCGCATCAAGGTCAGATATGCATACGGATCCAGCATTTAGGCGATCCAGTGGATCTTGACATTTTCTTGAAGCTCTTTGGTTTACATGTTCCAGAGAGATGGAGTTTTTTCCATCATCATTCCAGAGTCATTCCAGAATTATTCCAGCATCATTCCTAACTTCATTCCCAGTATCATTCCAGCATAATTCTCAGCATTCCATCTTTATTCCCAGTGTCATTCCAGCTTTATTCCAAACATCATTCCAGCTTTATTTCCAGCATCATTCTCAGCATTCCAGCTCCAGTCCCAGTGTCATTTCAGCTTTATTCCCAGCTTCAGTCCCAGTAACAGTCCAGCTTCAGTCCCAGCATCATTACAGCATAATTCTCAGCATTCCAGCTTCATTCCCGGTGTCATTACAGCTTCATTCCAGCTTCATTTCCAGCATCATTCCAGCATAATTCTCAGCATTCCAGCTTCATTCCTGGTGTCATTCCAGCTACATTCCCAGTGTCACTCCGGCTTTATTCCAAACATCATTCCAGCTTCAGTCCCAGTATCATTCCGGCTTTATTCCCAGTGTCATTCCAGCTTCATTTCCAGTAGGGATGGCAACAATTAATGGATGATCAATAATTGATCGTAAAGAATTTTTTTGATCACGTAATTTTTTTTGATCATCCGATCGAAAAACAGAGTTCATTCATGTAGTGTACGTCTTGGAGCTCTGTAATAAATGTTACTATGTGGCAGTAATAAAACCTCCTACCAGCGGGGGGCGGTGTAGCCTAAAGACAGCAGAGAAAGCCGCCTGCGAGCTGCCGTCTTCCCTGTCAAAGCAGCTGAAAGAAGACTCGTCTAAACCAAGGGGCAAACTCCGCCTCAGAACAGTGAAGCTCGCTTCCTTGTTGTAAATAGTGTAATCCTCCCTTCATCCACTAGGGGCTGGCTCCAAGAGCGAGCAAATCCCCAAAGACTCCCATGTTAAAAACGCCAACTTCACAGCAGAAATAAACAGGTTTACAGCCTGGTTCAAAAAATCATCTTAGGTTTATTAGGTCAAGTTTACCTTCATGTCAACTGTGAGGGGGGTGAATTTTTTTATAACTCATTCGTTTAGATGTTATTTATTCTTCAAATTACACATAATTAAGGGCGTGTCCTTATGATTGACATGCGGCAGACCGGAAGCTCCGCCTGCCGACCGGAGGCTCCTAGTTAGCTCCTTCTTTGCTCTTAATAAGGTCTCAGTTTGTTACAGAGTCGCACAACGGCGGTGTTTAGTCAGCGAATTGCAAGTCTAAGCATGTCTTACCTTAACCATGCCGCTTAGGGGCCTTATCTTTGTTAGCTCCTCTTAGTTTCGTGTTAGCTCAGTTAGCGTTTAGCCCACAGTACGTCAGCTGTCAATCATTTGCCCCGCGGCCGCGCTGTGCCCATTTTAGTATTTTCCTGGAGTGACGACGTACGTGACACGGCAAGATGGCGACGGTAAGACACTCCCAACTGGCTTCACATTTCTCTATTCAGAAGAGACCGGAAGCTACGTCCAGTAATTATATACAGTCTATGGTCTAAACCAACATGAAGCAAGCGCGATGAAGTCTGGACCGAGGTGAAGTTGGTTTCAAGTTAGATATCAGACGCGAGCAAGACGCTGCTGGCGAAGAGCCAATATCCAACTTAAAACCAACTTCACTGCGCGGAAGTCTGGTGTGGGACCATTTTGTGGTAGAAAATGACTCCTCACATTCTAAATACTGCGACACGTTTTATAACCGGATATTCACTGGAACACCAGTTAGTGTTCCCAAACCCAGCAGAGATGCTGCTTTAACTCTGCAGAGGAGACACAGTTCTACCTCTAGGTTCTGTGTCAGAGATGTTCTGATGTTCAAGAACATTTCTAGAGGTTGACCGATGGTGCATTTTTAAAGGCCAATATAATAACGATAGTTTGGAGCAGGAAAAAGCCGATAAATCGGCCAATATCGTTCACCCCTCCCCTTCCATGTGAAAAAATTCAACACTGTTGGATACATACAGCTAATGGATAAAAAAAAATGTGTTAATAGATTTTTTGAAACTAAAAGCATAAGCTATTAGCTATTATTATACAGTATAATTGCTAAACAATAATATAGCCTATTTAATTCTTTTTTCTTCTGTTTCTTCTTGGTTCAGATCAATCAATCAAACAATCTTTATTCATGAAGCGCTTTTCCAGCAGGTTGCGCGACTCAAAGCACTTTACAGTTTAAAAACATTCCCGCCCCCTGCCCTTCACTAAGATCTTCCAGCAGACTGTTCCACAGGCGAGGGCCGTACCATTGGAACGACGCCTCACCATGTGTGTGTGTCCTGGCTTTGGGAATAAATAAAAAAGCCTGCTGCCGGAGGAGCGCAGGGACCGCGAGGGCTCATAGGGTAAAAGCAGTTCTGAGAGATAAGAAGGCCCAAGACCATTAAGACATTTAAAAACCATTAAAAGAACCTTAAAATCTATCCTAAAACACACAGGGAGCCAATGCAGTGATCGTAAAACTGGTGTAATATGGGCCCGCCTCCTGGTCTTCGTTAGGACACGTGCTGCTGAATTCTGCAAGAGTTGTAAACCTGAGATGTTCTTTTTGGGAAGACCAGAAAGCAGGCCGTTACAGTAGTCAATACGACTTGTAATAAAAGCATGCATTAGCGTCTCTGTGTTGGCCCGAGAGAGAATGGGGCGGACTCTGGCTATATTTTTTAGATGGTAAAACCTTGTTTTTGTGATATTCTTTATGTGTGGAATAAAAGTCAGCTCAGAGTCAAAAATCACGCCCAGATTTTTTACTTGTAACGATGGATTAAAAGACAAAGATTGTAGTTTGGGTAAAAGTGTCTCTCTCTGGGCTTCAGGACCGATGACTAAAACCCCAGTTTTGGCCTGGTTAAGCTGAAGAAAGTTTTCTGCCATTCAGGATCTGATGTCTGAAATACAGTTAAACAGTGCATCCATTGGCCTCGAGTCATCAGGAGACATAGAGATGTACAGCTGCGTGTCATCAGCGTAACTGTGAAAGTTGACTCCATGTCTCCTGATGACCCCGCCAAGAGGGAGCATGTACAGGTTAAAAAGCACAGGGCCCAAGATCGATCCCTGAGGCACACCACATGTGATTTTGTGGACCCTGGAGGAGCAGGTATCCAGACTTACCATAAATGTCCTGTCTGTGAGGTAGGAGGTGAACCATCTGTGAACAGCACCAGACAGGCCGAGCTGCTTAAAACGGGATAAAAGAATAGTGTGGTCAACTGTATCAAATGAAGCCAAACATGTGAGTGAAGGTCTGAGTGGGATCATATCTCAGACCTGCTCCCAACCCATCACTGATGACATCAGAACTTTTACAGATGTAATACAGAAGGAGAAATCATCATCATCTCCATCCATGATGATGATGATGATGATCACCTATCATCCACCATCATGGAATCAGACGGCGCGTATGAGCCAGCCCCTGAGCTGTAACAGAAGTCTGAAGCATCTGGTCTGACAGAAACATCACATCTGAATAAAGATGAGGAAAGAAATCACTGCTGGTCATTTTTCCAGAGGGGATCAGTTTTAGCTCAACATGTTTGTCCTGATAAGAATCCTTTTAAAAACAGAGAGGAAAAACTGAAATGAATGAATGAATCGTTAGAATATTCCATAAAGTAAACACACTTCTTTCACCTGGAATGAAACCTTGAGTTTCAGGATAATGACACGTGCGCTAATGATATTCATATTCTGGATGTGACTGATTTAAAAAGCTGATAAAGAGTCCAGAAGATCCAGTTAAAGCGGTTAAATTTCTGTCTGCAGGCTCGTTGGTCCCGGACCTGCAGACCGTCTACAAGAGACTGCTGGTGGCGGAGGAGCTGGGCAGCCAGGTGAGCAAAGATCTCAGCAGCATCCTGGAGCAGCTGGTAAACATGTCCAGATCCGCCAACACCACCCACACAACAGCCAACAGCAGCAGCCCTACAGGTGAGTGGCAGTGGATCCAGACTCTGCACCGGTTCTGGCTGGACCCAGAACAGCTAACAATGTCCGCACATGAAGACCAGCAGCACAGCCATGTGTACGCACTCTTCTGATTAACAACTGCTGCAAAAATAAAACAGGAATGTATACTTCACGGGTTACACCATGGCACGGACTGTAAGCATGCCAGGGTTCAATCGCTCCTTTTCTTCAGCTCAGATCGTTGGTCCAGACCAGCAGACAGAAATCATCTCCAAACCGGCTCCATCCAGAACCCTGTGTGACTGCTGACTTCATCACACATGTCCAGCTGCAGCATCCGATAGACAGATACTGCAACACCCAGGAAAACTGTCCAAAGAAGAGCAATGTGAGACTTTCCAGATTATCTCCAACCTCATGGAGGCCTGGAGAAGTGAAAATACTGAAGACATGATAGGGGCAGCAGGTTGTACTGTACCCAGAGGTGACAGACAGACTCCTTCTACACTGCAAAAACTCAAATCTTAGCAAGTATATTTGTCTCATGTCTAAAGAAAATGGGTGAATTCCAATTCCTGTCTTAACCCTCAATCCTAACCCTCAATCTCAAAAATGCGCACTCCCGCGAAGTGCAAGTGCTGTCCTGATTCTAAGAAAGTTAAGGAGCAAGTTTGAGGGCTGAATCGCCCTCAATATTGAGATTCTCCGACACCACCCTTGTGAGTTGTGCTCATAGACTGTATATAATTACTGGACGTAGCTTCCGGTCTCTTCTGAATAGAGAAATGTGAAGCCAGTTGGGCGTGTCTTACCGTCGCCATCTTGCCGTGTCACGTACGTCGTCACTCCAGGAAAATCCTAAAATGGGCACAGCGCGGCCGCGGGACAAATGATTGACAGCTGACGTACTGTGGGCTAAACGCTAACTGAGCTAATACGAAACTAAGAGGAGCTAACAAAGATAAGCCCCCTAAGCGGCATGGTTAAGGTAAGACATGCTTAGACTTGCAATTCGCTGACTAAACACCGCCGTTGTGCGACTCTGTAACAAACTGAGACCTTATTAAGAGCAAAGAAGGAGCTAACTAGGAGCCTCCGGTCGGCAGGCGGAGCTTCCGGTCTGCCGCATGTCAATCATAAGGATACGCCCTTAATTATGTGTAATTTGAAGAATAAATAACATCTAAACGAATGAGTTATAAAAAAATTCACCCCCCTCACAGTTGACATGAAGGTAAACGTGACCTAATAAACCTAAAATGATTTTTTGAACCAGGCTGTAAACCTGTTTATTTCTGCTGTGAAGTCGGCGTTTTTAACATGGGAGTCTATGGGGATTTGCTCGCTCTTGGAGCCAGCCCCTAGCGGATGAAGGGAGGATTACACTATATACAATGCGGAAGAGAGCTTCACTGTTCTGAGGCGGAGTTTGCCCCTTGGTTGTGCTGCGTTCCATTTGAACTCGGAAGTCGGAAATTCCCAGTTCCGAGTAGGAACTTTCAAGTGGAACGCCCCCCTGAAGTCGGATTTCCCACTCGGAAAGTCGGACAACTCTCGCAGCTCCGAGTTCAGATTTAAAGATGGCCGCGCCCTGTGTTAGCAGTTTTAGAAGCTTCTATAATGTTACATTTATTTACACTTCTTACTAATATTTTGTTGCATAAATCAATCGTACACGTAGTATTGGTTTATACAGATGTAGGGGGAAGCTGCTGTAGTGTAATTCACATTTTTCATGTGGTATATGTGAACTACAACGCCTGCTGTGCCAACAACGGCTAATAACAATAGCCTTAGCAAACACGTTGTTTTGCTAGGTTGCTAACTGGTTTTCCGACCAGTGAGCTGGAACGCAAGTTGGTCGGGTGTGACGTCACCCCCCACTTCCCACTTCCCAGTTCCGATGAAAATGGAACGCAGCATAAGGAGCTACCCAGAATGCAAGCAGCAAAGAAGGCGAGCTACAAATCTTAAGCATTTTCTTTGTTAATGGAGATATAAATATTACGAAAACCACTATTTTATCTTAGTTTAGGCCCATGTTATGGATTAGTTACCTCATTGTTGCATGATATTTATTTTTATTTTACGATCTTTTGTCAATAGCAGCCGGTGCGGTCAAGCCATGTTGCTATCTTTTAAGTTAGTTAACGATACGAAATGGTAATTTTTCTCAGCGCTAATGTCGTTGTTTAATAACGTGCTTGTGCCGATAACAGTATAAGACAACCGGGCTGATGTCATCTCCCGTAGTCGCAGAATTATGGAATGATAGTTCTGTTTCATTCCTTCTGTAAACAAAGCACCTCGCGCTCTTCGCGGGTCGAGTCCTACTGACAATTGTCAGTCAGGTGACGTGCAGGCCAGCTGACTGGCGGTCATCCAGGAATTCACAGAACCACAGTTGCCTATGTAACTTTCGTTATAGCTGGTGTTTACCTTTCAGTAAGCCGTGGTATGCGGTGACAGCTGAACATGTCCATGGTTAGGCAGGGTTAACAGTGCAAATAAATGTAAATAAATTCTTCTTCTTCTGCGTCTTCTTCTTCTGAATTGACAGACTGAACGCTGCTTTGGCGTAATGCTGCCCCCCACAGTTTAAAGACGTATCTGCATTTAAGGGTGTCCCATTTCCAAGTCACAAAACAGCCCTTAACACTTGGTTTTGAGGGCTACTAATGTTGAGGTTAAGATTGAGGGTTAAGATAGGAATTGGAATCGGGCCAATACCTCATCACACTCAAAATAAGACAAAATTACTTAAAGAGAAACATTTCAGTAAGATATAAGAACTTGTTTTAAAGCAATGCATCTTATTTCAAGTAATCTTATCTTATCTCCCAATGGCAGAATTTTTTTGCTCAAGCAAATTTTTTTGCTTGAGCAAAGGTAGAGTCCGACGTTTCCCCCCTGAAAATAAACGTTAGACTTGTGCAAGTTGAAATCCGTCTCAAACTGTACCTTTGGGCCTCTACTCGCAGAGGTGCGTTTGAATGCAACTCTCTCCCCCTGCCTGTAGTTCGCTCTTTAGCTTTGTTTTGTTGTGTTAGGGACGTTTCTGGGTGGAGATTTCTGTTTATTTCACCAGCCAATGACAGACCTAAGGACATGACGCCGTGTGGAAATAAGCTCATGATTGGAGCAGACGTCAGTCACTCAAACTCTCTAAGGAAACAGAAAGAAAGAAAGTAAAAACGGCGGATGCACCAAAGAAAAGGTAAGAGCTTTAGATAATGCAAGTTGCAAAACCAGGGCTAATATTAGTTTGGCTTTTACCCACTTCTGAGCTCTGAAGGAGAAGCTTGAAGCTGAATAGTTTGAAGATTGAGGCGGCAGGATGCTAAGTTTGAATGCTGCTGTTTGCAAACAGAAACGGTGGAGGGACTTCGGACTCTACCTTTAAGCAAAAAAATTCTGCCAATGGGATGAGTGTGATGAGATATTTTCTCTAGGAATGAGAAAAATATACTTGCAAAGATTTGAGTTTTTGCAGTATAGTTCCACGTTCAGATCATTCTGGTCTCCTGTGTGGTTATAAATTGATTAATTTATTCATTCATATATGTGTGCAGTCATCCTCATAATTATTCATACCCTCCAATTAGAGAAAAGGCTAAATTCACAATAGTAGATACTTGAACTCCTCCACCTGGGGCAGGACCTCGCTCCCGACCCGGAGAGGACACTCCACCCTTTTCCGGGCGAGGACCATGGTCTTGGATTTGGAGGTGCTGATTCTCATCCCGGCTGCTTCACACTTGGCTGCAAATCGCTCCAGCGAGAGTTGGAGGTCACGGCCCGATGACGCCAACAGAACCACATCATCTGCAAACAGTAGAGACCCGATCCTGAGACCACCAAACCGGATCCCCTCAACACCTTGGCTGCGCCTAGAAATCCTGTCCATAAAGGTTATGAACAGGATCGGTGACAAAGGGCAGCCTTGGCGGAGTCCAACTCTCACCGGGAATGGATCCGACCTACAGCCGGAAATGCGGACCAAGCTCTGACGCCGGTCGTTCAGGGACCGGACAGCTCGAACAACGGGGTCCGGCACCCCATACTCCCGGAGCACCCCCCACAGGAATCCCCAGGGGACACGATCGAACGCCTTCTCCAGGTCCACAAAGCAGTAGACTGGTAGGGCGAACTCCCATGCCCCCTCCAGGATCCTGAAGAGGGTGTAGAGCTGGTCCACTGTTCCACGACCAGGACGAAAACCACACTGCTCCTCCTCAATCCGAGGTTCGACTATCCTACGGACCCTCCTCTCCAGGACCCCTGAATAGACTTTACCAGGGAGGCTGAGAAGTGTGATCCCCCTGAAGTTGGAACACACCCTCCGGTCCCCCTTTTTGAAGAGGGGGACCACCACCCAAGTCTGCCAGTCCAGAGGCACTGCCCCCGATGTCCACGCGATGCTGCAGAGGCGTGTCAGCCAAGACAGCCCCACAGCATCCAGAGCCTTAAGAAACTCCGGGCGGATCTCATCCACCCCAGTGGGCCCGGCCACCGAGGAGCTTTTTGACTACCTCGGCAACCTCAGCCCCCGTGACAGGAAAGTCCACCCCTGAGTCCCCAAACTCTTCTTCCTCTTCGGAAGACGTGTTGGTGGGATTGAGGAGGTCTTCGAAGTATTCCCTCCACCAACCCATGACGTCCCGAGTCAAGGTCAGCAGCCCCCCATTCCCACTATACACAGTGTTGATGGTGCACTGCTTCCCCCTCCTGAGCCGCCGGATGGTGGACCAGAAATGCCTCGAAGCCATCCAGAAGTCGTTCTCCATGGCCTCACCGAACTCCTCTCATGTCTGAGTTTTTGCCTCAGCGACCACCAGAGCTGCGCTCCGCTTGGCCCGCCGATACCTTTCAGCTGCCAAACACCTGATAGCAGTGATTGTCTCCAAGTGTTGCTCCACAACATTTTAGCGTCTGAGCCCCATCATGCTTGTTTACATGGTTTATTTTTTTTGTTTGTTTGTTTTTAATATTTCTGTTAAACTACAAATCACATCAATGTCACGATTTTCACAATATTTTCATTTTATTATTACTTTTGTCAATTTCAACTTATTTCAGTGACAGCTGATGTTTTTTTTACATCTTTTATTGAAGGGTATGAATAATTTTGAGGATGACTATATATATATATATATATATATATATATATATATATATATATATATATATATATATATATATACTCACACACACACAACTCACATACACACAATGTACAGTGTCTAGTACTGTCTAGTTAATCAGATATGCTCACCAGAATTTGACTTTGTGACAAAAAAAAAGTTTTAAAAAAATCCCCTTTACACCCCGTGGTCCTCATGATCCATGCTGGTGGAAGAAGGGGCGGGAGTGTGCAGCAGGAAGTGGGCGGGGCAATTTAATCTGGTAGAGGGAGGGAGAAAATGAAAATCCTGGAAGTGCAGGTGCACTGCAAAAACTCAAATCTTACCAAGTAGATTTTTCTAATTTCTAGTCAAAATATCTCATCAGACTCAAAATAAGACAAAATTACCTAAAAAGAAACATTTTAGCGAGATACAGGAACTTGTTTAAGGCAATGCATCTTATTTCAAGAAACCTTATCGAGAAAATTTTGCTTGTTCTATTGGCACAATAGAAACAATAAATCTTGGCCACTCTTAAAATAGGTTAAAAAAAATATTTATTTTTTTACTGTGGGCCAGAGTGGACCCTCTGGATGGCTGGTTTTGGCCCCCGGATCGTATGTTTGACACCCGCGCTGTGTGCTTTGCTGAGACATCACCTTGGTTACTGTGGTTTCAGCCAGTCAGCTGATCCTCTGACTATCAGAGGCCATATTAAAGTCAGTAAACAGCGGCTTGTTTATTTTTCCTGAGTGACGGTTTTCCTCTCAGGTGAGTCGACTTCCAGCTCCCAGGTCCAGACTGGAGACTTTCTGTCCTCAGACTGATGGACACTATAAAGCTTAGCAGGGACTCTGGTGGCTTAGAAGCAGTTTCATGGGCAGTTAGTGGGACCTGTCCATCCTGCAGGGTCTTGTTAGACTTTCAGGACCCACCTGACCCGGGCTCCACAGAAGCTTGCATGAGTTCACCCTGCTCTGGGAACGTCGTCAGACCTCATCTTCAGCCCGATCTGATCCTAGTGGGTGCCAGACAGTGTTTGGTTCTGAGCAGACAGGATCCTGTTGACCCGGGTCTGCGTTGACATGGGTCTGCGTTGACACGGGTCTGAACCACAACAGGGGCTGTTTCTGTGAAAGCATGAGGCCAGAGCAGTGCTGGAATCATCCGGGTGTGTTGGCGAGGAGCTGGTTGATGTTTTACAGAATGTAGAAGTCCAAACTCCTTTTATGGCAAACGTGTGATGTGTTTATGTGATGATCTTTGTTCCTCATCATACTTTATCTTCACAGCAGCTGCTCACAGGTTTGTTTTATCACCTGCTGGTTTTCTTCTCTCCTGCTGCCTCACTTTCTCTGGATCCATCAGCTAGCTGAGATTTCAGCATGTTAGCACACGTTAAACATGATCCAGTGGATCCAGAACCGGATGCGTTACTTGTTCCATTTTCTCTGTTCAGCTTTATTAATATAGCACAACAGTCATTTTACAGATGCAGTCCAAATCATTTTCATCCAGTTAAAACCAATCCAGGATGTGATCCACATCAGTGCATTACCAGAGTGAAATATATCAGATAAATATGACTTTAACTAGCCCGATTTGGTTCCTGTAATCCCAGTAACATGCATGTTAACTCTAGCATGCTGTTCCCAGAAGCCTGTTGACATTTTAAAGAAGACGTGTTCCTGGACTTTTTGCCTGGATCCTGGATCCCTTTATCTTGCCACAGGTTGAAAACTAAATCAGTAGTCGAAGGCATAAAGTTGCAGTTTTGTTTCAGGACATTTTATCTTTAGTTTTTTCTTCCCTGATTGTTTCCAACATCATTCAGGATGTGATTCTGCTCTGTCCGTAGAAGTACTGAAGAACCTGAGAGGCCGACAGGCTCTTCTCCAGCCCAACATTTATCTGTACATGCCGCACTTGAGACAGCATCCAGACAGCCTTGTTCCCAACGTGGTGCTCGGGCAGCAAAGGCGTGGAGGTACGGCACATCTACGCATTAACATTTACGAATAAATCGGATCTGTTGGTGACGTGTCCGTGTCCTCCTCAGTGTCCGTGGTGCTTGGCATCCCCACGGTGAAGCGTGAGAAGCAGAGTTACCTGGAGAACACACTCAGCTCTCTGCTCTACAGCCTGACCTCTGCCCAACGCCAAGACCTCCTCATTATCATCTTTGTTGCTGAGGTTTGACAAACTTTTTTATTTTTAATTACTTTATTTTTCCTGTTTTTAATTTGAACAAAACAATCAAACAACAGGGACACTTAGAACACTGGTCATTGAAGGAAACAAGCTCTGAGTAAAACTTAATGTGTTGAAGTGAAAACTGTCCATTTTTCCCTCTTATCTTGGCACTGCTGTTCTTGAGCCCTCAGTCTGTGAGTGAAAATCTCCATCTCTTATATTCCTTTTACAATTTTACTCCAGTCATCAGTTGTAGGTAGTTCTAAACTGCACCATTTGTTGGTTATAGCCTTTTTACAGACTGCTATTAGTATTTCAAACAGATGTAAATCATTTTATTAATGTAACTACCAATAACAGATCCAAAAGATATCACTGAACAAGTTTTAGGAATAAAATGACCCAGTATTGTGACAGTTGTCAGGTAAACCTTATCCCAAAATGATGCAAGCAGGGCACAACCCAAACAGATGTGCATGATTCACCTCGACTTCCCCACATTCTTTACAAGGTTGAACACTGACTGGACACAAATCTAGCTGTGATTTAAGGAGTTATTAAAAATGGAATTACATTTTTCCAACTATGCTCCCTCCAGATCCTTGAAGTAGTAGTTGATTGTTGAATGCTGCAAATATTTACCCGTTCCTCCTCTGAGACAATGATTCCCAGTTCTTCCTACCAGCTCTGTTCCACATCCAGAGTATTGCAACCTCTCCTCCCCATCAGAAGTTTGAAAAGAGAAGATACTGTTCTGTATTTCTTAGAATGATATACTCCAGTTATCATATTTACAAGTTCAATTTCATGACAATCAATATTGTGCTTTATTTTTTTGTCATTAAAAACCTCTCAATTGCAGGTACTGGAAGTGGTCCAGATTTGTCAAGTCAGACTCATGTTTTAATTCTTGAAAGCTTTTAAAGTAGCCATCCTTAATTAACACACCAAGCAGTTACACTGTTATTAATCATCTGCTTACACCTCTGGTCCTCGGTACCAGGGACAAAATTGGCGTTGTAGGCAGGCCACTGAAGCAAAAGGAGTTTGTATTTTAGACTTTCACCCAGCCACATTTTCAGTCTAAAACTTCGACAAACCTTTGGCAGGCAGTTGGTGCCTCTCGTGGTGGTTATTCCCAAACCCATTACTCAGGATGTGAGGGAGGGGATCAGACTGCTCAGCCTCCCTGGTAAGGTCCTTGCACGGCCCTGGAGAGGAGAGTCTGTCAGGTCATCAGACCTAGGACTGAGAAGGAGCAGTGGTTTTCTTCCGAGGAACAGTGGACGAGCAGACAGAAAAGTTCAGGTCAGATTCATAATAGCCTAGTTAAGGAAACCAACAGATTGGATTGAATCTTGACTTGACCCGGTCCAATCCCCCATCCTGAGCAAGCACGGAGGGGTGGCGACAGTGGGAAGGAAAACACCCTTTTAACAGGGAGGAAAAACCTCCGGCAGAACCCGGCTCAGGTAGGGCGGCCATCTGCCTCGACCGGCTGGCTGGATGGATGGATGACCGGATGGATGACCGGATGGATGGATGGATGGATGGATGAATGGATGGATGGATAATGGATGGATGGATGACCGGATGGATGGATGGATGGATGGATGGATGGATGGATGGATGGATGGATGGATGGATGGATGGATGGATGGATGACCGGATGGATGGATGGATGGATGGATGGATGACCGGATGGATGGATGGATGGATGGATGACCGGATGGATGGATGGATGGATGACCGGATGGATGGATGGATGGATGGATGGATGGATAACTGGATGGATGGATGGATGGATAACTGGATGGATGGATGAATGACCGGATGGATGACCGGATGGATGGATGGATGGATGGATGACCGGATGGATGGATGGATGGATGGATGGATGACCGGATGGATGGATGGATGGATGGATGACCGGATGGATGGATGGATGGATGGATGGATGGATGACCGGATGGATGGATGGATGGATGGATGGATGGATAACTGGATGGATGGATGGATGGATGACCGGATGGATGGATGGATGGATGGATGGATGGATGGATGGATGGATGGATGGATGGATGGATGGATGGATGGATGACCGGATGGATGGATGGATGGATGGATGGATGGATGGATGGATGGATGGATGGATGGATGGATGACCGGATGGATGGATGGATGGATAACTGGATGGATGGATGACCGGATGGATGGATGACCGGATGGATGGATGGATGACAGGATGGATGGATGGATGGATGGATGGATGGATGACCGGATGGATGGATGACCGGATGGATGGATGACCAGATGGATGGATGGATGACAGGATGGATGGATGGATGGATGGATGGATGGATGAGGATGGATGGATGGATGGATGGATGGATGGATGGATGGATGGATGGATGGATGGATGGATGGATGGATGGATGGATGGATGGATAGATGGATGGATGGATGACCGGATGGATGGATGGATGGATGGATGGATGGATGGATGACCGGATGGATGGATGGACGGATGGATAGATGGATTGATGGATGGATGGATGGATGGATGGATGGATGGATGGATGGATGGATGACCGGATGGATGGATGGATGGATGGATGGATAGATGGATTGATGGATAGATGGATGGATGGATGACCGGATGGATGGATGACCGGATGGATGGATGGATGGATGGATGGATGACCGGATGGATGGATGGATGGATGGATGGATGGATGGATGGATGGATGGATGGATGACAGGATGGATGGATGGATGGATGGATGACAGGATGGATAGATGGATTGATGGATGGGTGGATGGATGGGTAAAAGGATGAATGGGTGGATAAGAAAAAAGAAGGATGTCTGCCAGGTTCTGTGGGTGTTACAGCTGGATCGTTGAGATAACTATGAGGAGGATGATGATGGACCCTGAAGAAGACCTCAGACAGCTGATCAGACTTGTTTGAGAAATTAACTGAGCTAACCTTGAGAACTTTGTGATTAACAGCGTGGGATGGTTTCCTCTGGTCTACAGACAGCTCCAACTACACCATCTTCATCCAGTAAAGTATGCTGTATGCTGTCTCAGATGAAGGATTAGTCTCAAGATAAAGTTTTCAAATGGTACACGACCTGCTCAGCAAGACGTTTTTCTGGTTGGATTCTGCTGCGTTTCTGCTCAAACTGAGCCGACTGGTTTGCTGTCAACACTCTCCCTGGGAAGTTATCCAGCTCGTTGAGCTTCTCATCAGCCACTCGGATGTGACAGCAGCCAGAGGCCATACGTGTCCTTTACTAAGCGTGTATTATTCCCAGAGACGAACTGAAGAAACCAGTAGAACCAAGGTGGTTGTTTTCAGCTGTTTAAGGTTCAATCAGGGCTTTGGGTGTCGGTCAGATGGGACTAAAACTGAAGCAGGAGGGCCAACATTCCTTCCTGAAGAGGATTTCTACTCATAGGGGGAGGTTCATTCCTGATAACCTGACTCAGTCGCTGCAGCTGCTTTTTAACAGTTTGAGTCATTGCAATGTGTGTAAGCCGGTTGTGCCAGCTTTGGCCTTTAGGAACCAAGGTGCTCTGATCTCATTCAGGAGCTCTGCTTTTAACCCTTTCCTTACCTGGAGTCCCTGACCTTCTCCTGTTTGTCTTTCAGACAGATTCAGAATATGTGGACAGTGTTGCAGAGACCATCAGGAAGAGGTGAGTCCATCACAGCTGCTGTGTGGTTTACTCTCAGGCTTCACGTACAAACCTGATATGTCACACTTCCACCACGAATCATCAGTCCTGGTGGTCCTGTATCTGTTCCCTGTTGGGATGGAGGTGAACATCAGGGAACAGAGGGGTCCCTCAGGATGCCGTCTGCTCTGAGGACGCAGCTTCAGTGGAGATGAGACACCAAAGATGCTTGGTGTTCTTGTTGAGAGTCAGTTTCTAAAGTCATTTATTCATTTTTTTTTCCCTGGTGGGAAGCTTGGTTTACAGATGGGTCCTGGAAAAATCAATTATACATTGTACTGGACTATACATTCAACTATAAAATCTCCAAACAAGACCTTCCCATGAAATCACCAAATTAAAAACGCTCAAATTAAATAAATTTATCGAAATGAATGCCTGAATCCAATTAACCGGATTAGCATTCTCCAACAAAATCACAAAAAAAGAAATAAGACATCCTGATGAAAGTGTGAGTGTAGAGGGAATTTTTCACTCCACTGAAGGTAGCAGTTGAAATCCTTCCCTGTAAAGGAGCAATTTTGGCTCCATTACAGGAAAAAGTTTTGTTTGTGTAAATAAAATCTGGTCCTAAAACTTTTCTCTTTCCTCCAACTCTTCATGTGAGCATCTCTGACCCATTTTCAGAGCGCATCTTCCTGCATTTGTGCACGTGTTTGTGATTAAACCCTGCTGAATGTGGAGCAGATCTAAAGTTGCTCATCATGTCTCTGATAAGATGAATGCTTACAACTGCAGGTTGTGCATCTGTATGACTCATTAAAAATCTTTGTACAGTGGTTTTGTTTCACCGGTCAGATATTGGCGTTTACAGACTAAAGGTCGGATCTACTAAGATCAAAATTTGCGTGCAGTAATTTGCACATGCAATCTAGAATTTTGCGGGAGGGGCTGAACCACAGTTTGCAGGTGATTTACAACAAATAATCGCGCAAATGACAGCCGGTGCAAACGTGTTGGAAACACCCTGATATAAATGAGGGTTTGCGTGTTTCAAGGTTTACAATATGACCCACGGATGGATATTAGTGGAGGAGGGAGATGAAAATATAATGTAAAATAAATATGATGAATATAAGAATTTAAATAATACAACATGTGTCCGTGCAGAGCCTCAGAAAGTGGCCAGTTTATGAGGACATGGATCAGGAGTTGCTGAACAAATGAAAATGTCTGCAGCTCCGACATGGTTTCTATTACGCATGAGGTGCGCACTTTGGCACGATACCGATGGCTCCAGCAGCCGCGCTGCTGAAGTTGAATGAGTTGAATGAGTTGAACAAGAGCAGTGTTGTGGCTAGCTGCTAAAAACACTCTTGCAGACGGACTTTTGCTGAAAAGCAACAAATAATATAAAACAGACAACCAACTCCAGAATTAGCGTGGAAAGAAAAAAAATATCCCAGTGTCCACCTCCTCTGTTGAGTGCTCTTTCTTGGCCCTGAAGCACATGAAGACGCACCAGGAACAGAACTGGACAGGATCGCTTTGAAACTAATGTCCACAGAGAAAAGATTTCTTATAGATTTCAAGCCAAAGGATAAACTGTAATGAAGACGCTGACATGATGCCTGGGACAATCACCAATTAAATCGTATATTGGCAATTGGAAGGTTGCCAGGCAATTTGCTGTTAATCAAGGCAATTATGAGAAAAAAAAAAAAAACGTAGCTCCACTGTGCATTAAGAGATGTTTCTGTAGGAAATACATGACTGTTAGAGAAGCCCTGTTTACAAACAGACCTACAATCCACATTCTCTCTTCTCTTCTGTCCTCTCAGCGCAGGTACACTGTCAGCAGCCCTGTTACAGTGACAGGGCGCATCTCTTTGACGCAGCCTGTTTGCTCATGCTTCAGGGTCATTCAACAGAGTAGGCTAATTGCAAATAAATATTGTTTTAAAGTGTAACTACTGAAATGTTCACACAAGGGCTTTCATAAATTCCTACAGTGTTGCGGCACTGCCGCCTTTGCAGGTTAAAAGTCAGTGACAGACTTGAGGTGAGGAGGAGCAACACGTCTCTGGCTTGTCAGCACAGCGGTGTCGCTTTAGGATGTGATGCAAAACATTCAAAGTAACGTCATTATAACAAAAAATATAAAAGTGCGAGGTTGGCCTATCGCTTTGTTGGATGCATACAAAATACATAATTGATATTGTGATATGGTACTGGAGCCTGTTGGTATCTAAGGTATATGAGAGGAAGCTCAGACAGATAAGCAGCAAAACCACCAGGCGAGGGTTTTTTTGTTTTGTTTTTCTTTTCTTTTTGAGCGTGTGTGTGTGTGTGTGTGTGTGTGTGTGTGTGTGTGGGGGGGGGGGGGGGGGGGGGGGGGGGTATTGGCATAACTGCACAGCCTTTCAGACAGTCATATTGCCTATCGGTGATTGATAGTGGCTGATTTCACATCCCTAGCTTGCATCCATAGCAGACAACAAAAACTCTCCAAGTAACTAAACGAGTTTCCTTCCTTGTTGATCTACTAACCCGTCGCTTGGCTGGTGACTTAAGGGTTTGTTGTTTCCTCGGTTGTTAGCTATCAAGGAAGTTTCCTCAACACTGCCACATAGTGTTGTGGCACTGAAATTAACGAGCGTGTTCGAGCCTGGTTCAAGCATGTGAACCCAACACAAGAATCAATGATGCCGGGTCACACACAGGCCCGAGCACGCCATGTGAAAAGGCCCTTCGACTGGTTGGGTGACCTCCTTTGGCCCCTCCAGGACCCTGCCGAGGGTGCAGAGCTGGTCCAGTGTTCCTGGACCAGCTTTGTGTGCAGTGTGGCCGGGGTGAAGGCCACACTGCTCCTCGCATTTACAGCCAGGTGTTATCAGCTCTGACTGGGGGTACATATTTCTCTTCATTAAAGTGGTTCATTCATTTTTCTCCATAGTTTTCCCAAGGAGGCAGAGTCCGGCTTATTGGAGGTGGTTTCTCCATCGCAGCATTACTACCCGGACTTCAATACCCTCACAGAGACCTTTGGAGACTCCATGGATCGAGTCAAGTACGTAACTTCAGTCTGATCCAAAGTGCAGGTGTCATTCCAGGTGGGTTCCCTATGGAAAACCAGGAAAACCTCAGAATCAGAAGCTTTACTTTATTGAACTGTCCAGTAAGTGATTAGAATTATTTAGTACAACCCAATAAAGAAAAGGAAAAAAAAAAAAAAAAAAAAAAAGGAAAGGAGGAATGAGGGAAGATGACTTAAAAAAGAAAAAAAAAAAAGGGGAAGGGGGGGGGGGGGGGGGGGGGGGGGGGTCCAGGGGGGGGGAAAAAAAAAAACCAAAAAAAAAAAAAAAAACAAAAGAGGGGGGAAGAGGGGGGGGGGGGGGGGGGGGGAGGTGGGGGGGGGGGGGGGGGGGGGGGGGGGAGGGAGAGAAGGGGGGGGGTGGGGGGGGGAAAGAGGGGGGGGGGGGGGGGGGGGGGGGGGGGGGGGGGTGCAGAGCATCACATCAGCGGTAACTTCCGCTTCCTGAATGCAACGCTCTTACAGCAGGTCAGCTTATAGAACTAAACATCCACAGAGACTTTATTTCCATCTCTGGGACCTTCCAGAAGTACTGGGATTACTGTGTTGCTTGCTTTCCTCCTTGTATTACTTTAAACCGGCTCACTGTTAGTTTAGCTTCATGTTTAGATTTTTTTTTTTTTTTTTTTTTTTTTCATGTTTAGGTTTAATCTGATTAAGGAGTGTAAAGGAATAATTTCACAAAATTGTTGGTATTGTTGATAGGTGTTGTAAAGAAAGAACTTGGATATGATGAACTTGGATTGCACTGAGGTACAAGCTGGAGGGTGATCTTTATAGAAATCCAGCAGAAACTTGTTTGGGATAATCTACCAGACAATAGCTAAATTAACCTTAATAATGGGTGAAATTTGAAAAATTAAATGAAAAAATCACTAAGTTAACCGGTCAAAGAACCAGCTGGTGAATAGAGTTAACATGCTAACAGCCTCCTAACTCAGAATGCTAAAACTACACATTTACTTATGTTTAGTACAAAGAAGTACAAGCACATTATTCTTTTTATTTCATGGAAACAGTGGTCCTCAAAATTATTCTTATCCTCCCGTTAAAGAAGGGGGAAAAAAATCAGCTGTCAGTAAAACAAGTTGAAATTGACAAAAGTAATAATGAATAAAAATTATATGAAAATCATGACATTATTTTGAATTGTGGTTCAATGAAAACATTAAAAACACACAAAAAAATTTTAACACAACTAAACAAGCACCAAGGGGCTCCACACTTTTTGTTGAGTAACACTTTGAGGCAAACATTGCTGTCAATAATGAAACAAAAATGTTAGTTTATGTTAATATTGATCTGACAATATCCATCATCAGTCTGATATTTAGGTTCATGTAAACATGTAAACAACTTCCAAACCCAGAAATTTAAATCTGGACAGATGTTTGTTTGATGACTTGGTCACACGTTGGAGGAAAAACAGTGAAGCTGATGTGTTTACAGATGGCGAACGAAGCAGAATCTGGACTTCAGCTTCCTCATGCTGTACGCTCACGACAAAGGAACCTTTTATGTTCAGGTAAGGTCCAGCTCAGTCTGGGTCAGTGTCTTCTCTCCACCACACATGAAGGCTTTGATGGGATGTGTTGATGTAACCATCAGTTTGGTTGAACTTCATGTTGTAGATTATTTCTAGGGTAAATTTCCAGCTCCAGAAACAGCAGTCAGAAGCTGTTAAAATCAATCTGCCTCCCAGACTCTTGTCCCTGTTTCAGTCTCTCCCAGTCAGGATCCCGACATCAACCTTTAATATGTTGGACAAGTTTACATTTATATGACAAAATAAGAGCCCAAGAATGAGACTTATGGGCCTTTTCCACTGCCCGTTTTCGTAATCCTTCCACACGGCACGGCACGCTTTATTTGTGTTTCCTCTGGGAAAACCTGTTACGAGCCGTTACGATTTTTTGCACCTGTTTCAGAGCTAGCTCTAACCGTGCTGAACCTACACAAAATGTGACGTACCTGACGGCTCTCCACTGATTGGCCAAAGGAAGTTGTCATCGCATGCATCATACGTGTTTCGCCTCACCTCTTCTAAAAATATCTGGCTCTGTTTTTGGTGACAACAAGCCACAGAGAAAACAACAACAGCAGTAACACCTCAACATCATCCAATGCCCCCATTGTTGTTTTTACTTTACTACCCACCACGTGGCACGGCAGTGACGTCACGGCAGTCTCGACCGCATCTACTCCGCCCACTTCCAGGTGGTAGACTACTATTTCTCCTGTGTGGAAACAAAAACTGTCCTGGTCGTCTTTAGCGTGTGGTGCTGTACTGTGCTGTACCGTGCCGTGTGCAGCTGCAATGGAAAAGGCCCATTAAAACGCTCATGTCTGTGAAAAACAGGGGTGGACTCAACCTACACAATATAACGTACCACTTCTGGGCAGAGCAACTCACAGCAGTGGCAGCTCGGATAAACAATGACACGGACTCAGGATGGGTAAACATAGAGCAGAACTGGATGCTCTACAGCTCTGGCCTCTCCCGTGTTTTTGAGTGAGCAGTCTCAGAGGAAATTACAAACGGACGGGTGAAGGACCCCTTAAAAGTATGGTCTGCAGTCTAAAAGAGAACTAGAGGGGCAGCTGTTGTTTCAGGGGCTATGCAGATGTTGGCCAACCCAGATTCCTCCCTGTTTAAGTTTTTTTGTTGTTGTTGTTTGTTTGTTTGTTTCCTGTTTTTGCAGTTAGAAGATGATGTTGTTGCAAAGTCCGGTTATTACAGCGACATGAAGACATTCGCCACACAGGAAGCCTCGAAGCCGTGGCTCTACCTGGAATTCTCCCAGCTGGGATTTATAGGTGTGCTTATGTGTAAAAATGTATTACAAGTGTCAAAGCTCTGGCTAAGTCTTGCTGGGATTCACACGTTGTACTTAATAAATCTGTTTATCCACCAGGCAAGATGTTTCGGACCCGTGACCTCCCAATGATTGCAGAGTTCTTCCTTATGTTCCACAGAGACAAACCCATCGACTGGTTGCTGGATCACATTCTGTGGGTGAAAGTTTGCAACCCTGAGAAAGATGCTGTGAGTCGGTTAAGCTTAATATGGTTGATCTGGTGTTACAGGGTTACAGTGGACAGTAGAGTAAGGTTACAGTAACTGTTGCAGGGGTGTCACAGTGGGCACAATGGTGGGCATTATGGTGGAGTTTCAGTGGAGTTAAGCCAGGATCAGACTACATGATGGTCGTTATGTCAGATTAGCAGAAATTGTGTCATAAAGTTGTCTTGTTACTCGCGAGTGGTCACACCACAAGAATGACACCAGACGGACAACCGTCTGATCATCGCGTGGTGTCGCAAAAAACAACACGAGATGGGGAGGCGGGACAAGCAGCTGTCAATCAGTCACTTGGTTTGGAGGCCTCTGAATTGACTTTTTGGGTCACTCATGAAATGGAAAGTGGACAGAGGACATCAGTTCCTGTCCATTACCGAAGTTTTGGACTCATGTCCGATTTATTTTCAACAGTGTTAAACCTCCACAAACATTCAAAAGGGTGTATTTCTCTTGAATAGAACATTACCTTATTAACACGAAACATGCTCTCAATAAATCAGTGACAAAGTCATAGAAAAACTGAAGTTACAGGTGGCATTACAGTGAATTTACAGTGGGGGTTATAGTGAAGTTACAGTGAAATTACAGTGGGTATTACAGTGAAGTTATAGTAGACGTTATAGTGGATGTTACAGTAAAGTTACAGTGGACGTTATACTAAAGTTACAATGAAGAGACAGTGGACATTACAGTGAAGTTACAGTGGGCATTACAGTGAAGTTATAGTAAATGACGTTATAGTGGATGTTACTGTAAAGTTACAGTGGACATTATACTAATGTTACAATGAAGAGACAGTGGACATTACAGTGAAATTACAGTGGCATTACAGTGAAATTACTGTAACTTTACTGTAATTACCCACTGTAACTTCACTATAAGTTCCACTGTAACTTCACTGTAACTTCACTGAAATGCCCACTGTAACTTCACTGTAACTTCACTGTAATGTCCACTGTAACTTCACTGTTATAGTGGACGCCCACTGTAACCTCACTGTGAACTTACAGTGCAATCTACAGTGAAGTTCATTGTAATTGCTGTGAAGTTACAGTATAACGCCCACTGTAACTTCACTGTAACTTCACTATAACGTCCAGTGTAACTTCACTGAATGCCCACTGTGAAGTTCAGTGGACAATGGTGAAGTTCCAGTGTATAACTTCACTGTAACTTCACTGTAATGTCCACTGTAACTTCACTATAACGCCCACTGTAACTTCACTGTAACTTCACTATAACGCCCACTGTAACTTCACTGTAACTTCACTATAACGCCCACTGTAGTCTCACTGTAACCCCACTGTAACTTCACTGTAACTTCACTGTAACGCCCACTGTAACTTCACTGCAATGCCCACTGTAACTTCACTGTAATGCCCACTGTAACTTCACTGTAATGCCCACTGTAACTTCACTGCAATGCCCACTGTAACTTCACTGCAATGCCCACTGTAACTTCACTGTAATACCCACTGTAGTCTCACTGTAACTCCACTGTAACTTCACTGTAACATCCACTATAAAGTTTACTCTTCACTGTAACTCCACTGTAATGACCACTGTAACTTCACTGTAACTGTAAGGCAATTCAAGTGTGTTGGAAAAGGGGTGGATCTAAAAGTAGTTAGATTTTGGCTCTCAAAGAACAAACATCCAGTATAACACCCACTGTGACTTCTCTATAACATCCACTGTAACTCCACTGTATCTTCACTATAGTTTCCACTGTAACTTTGCTATAATGTCCACTGTAGCTTCACCGTAACGTCCACTGTAACTACGCTATAATGTCCACTGTAACTTTACTATAACATCCAGTGTAACTTCACTATTATGTCCACTGTAACTCCACTGTAACTTCTCTATAGAGTCCACTGTAACTTCACTGTAACATCCCCTATCATGTCCACTGTAACTTCACTATAATGTCCACTGTAACTTCACTGTAACTTCACTATAAAGCCCACTGTAACTTCACTATAATGCCCACTGTAACTTCACTATAATGCCCACTTGTAACTTCAGTCTTCACTGTAACTTCACTATATCGCCCACTGTAACTTCACTATAACGCCCACTGTAACTTCACTATAATGCCCACTGTAACTTCACTATAACGCCCACTGTAACTTCACTGTAACTTCACTATAATGCCAGCATGCTGTAATCTAGATTACAGTGGGCATTACAGTGAAGTTATAGTGAAGTTACAGTGGGAATAGTTACAGTGGATGTTACAGTGGATGTTACAATGATGCTACAGTGAACGTTATAGTGAAGTTATAGTAAAGTTACAGAGCAGTTACAGTGGGCATTACAGTGAAGTTACAGTGGGCATTACAGTGAAGTAATAGTGGTGTGTGTGTTTTACATTCTGCATTAACAATGTGTGTTACTGTGCAGCTATATTGTGTAGTACTGTGGGCATTTGAGGGTGACATCTACTGTTTTGTCTTCCAGAAACACTGTAATGAGCAGAAGGGCTTACTGAAGCTCAGATACAAGCCCTCTCTCTTCCAGCATGTGGGTCTCCACTCCTCTCTGCCTGGGAAGCTGCAACAGCTGAAGGTGAATGTTTTTCTGAAAAGATATCTGAGAAATGCTGAGATGACTTCTTCTGTCCATTTCTGCTCTGAAGATTCAGGAGGTAGAAACTGAATCTTCAGTTACAGCTTTCATCAAAAAAAGAAAAAATTTTTAGTTTTTGTAGTTTCATAACTTCCAGTTTAACATCTATGGCTAAAATTTTACACATTAATGGCTATAAATCGTCTGGCTTAATCCAGATACAACATCATATTGATTTAGTGGAGAACGGTTTGGTGTTTACCGCGATCATAGATTCTGCCACAATATGACTTGTATTGGTTTCTAGATCCAGTGATTAATGGGAAACCCAAAATCTGAAACTCTGAAATCTTTAGGAGCAAATGAAGCTTGGTCACTAACAGTTTTGTACTTGAGAAGACATAAGAAGAATTTTAAATTCTGGATTTAAGAGGAACCATGAAGAGAAGATCAAAGTGGAGAAAATTATCTCTGCTGGTGATTCTCATCAGAATCCTGATGCTGCATTCTGGATCAGATGGAGATTTTCAGAACGTTTCTGGAACAGAACAATCAGGAATTACAGTAGTCCAATCTGGAAGTTTTAAATCCATGCAGACTTCTGCTGCTGAACTCATGAGCACATCACTTCTGTTCTTACCTACCTGCACTGACATCCTGCCAGATTTCCTATTGATTGCTCCCCTGTGAAGCCTTACATCCATCCGTGACTTCTGAGAACAGCATATCCTCAAATGTAGCCCTGATAACTGTTCCCAGATTAGTTTTTGGCAAAGGGGACCAGGACCCTCATTTATCAGCATTCAGAGAAAATGAGCTCAATCTCATCGTCTGAATTAAACTTTAAAATGTGTATAAGGGCAAACAAACCTTATCTGAGCTGATGATAGATCCTCCATATTCCTGAATACTCCTATCATTCACACCCAGAAACATCTAAGAAAAGCATGATAACATTACTGTAAACTGTTTTGAAAATAATTGGAACAAATAAAAAAAAGTTAAGAGCTGCTGATCATTTCTCCAACAAATCAGGTGTCATATGAAAGCAGAGACTCTGCTGGTTACAGAGACGTCTGACAGACAGAAACTCTGGCAGCCAATCAGTAACCAGCTCTAGAACTCTGCTTATGGGTTCTCCTATGACTGCCTTTGTTTGACATGAACCATGACGATCCTGCTGGTTTCCATGGAGACAAAGAAGGTTTATAGTGAAGTATTCACTCTGCTGTGTACTATGTTGGGCTTCACTTCTTTCTGCGTTCTCGTGGTGTTTCTAAGGTGAATGTAGGGGCCGTCCCTCTGACTATGGATGGCAGTGTCAATCATCATAATCATCATCATCACCAGGCTTCCTCAGATATTTACCTGCCATAAAACCTTATTGGGCGGAGCTTTCTGAACTGAACATTTTTATTCTTTATTCATTATGAATTCAGTACAACTACAACGCATCTTCAGCAGCTTAAAATGTGGCGGAAGTTTTATGAGATGTTTTATGGCTGTCATACTGTACATGTGTGATTTTCTGATCTTTTCCTGTTGATCCTGCTCTCCAGGACAAAGACTTTGGGAAGCAGACTCTGTTTCAGGCCCACAAAAATCCTCCTGCACAGCTGAGCAGCAGCCTGAAACACTACCAGCAGCACAGTCTGGATCGGCTGTACCATGGGCAGGACTTCCTGTGGGCACTGACCCCTGTCCAGGGGGATTACATCCTCTTCAGCTTCCTACAGCCCATCACCATATCTGGGTGAGTCCTTCTGCTTTCTCTGGACCATCTGACTTGGTGACATCTTGTTTTCTTCACCTGTCCTGGTGGATATATTGACGTATGTCCACAGTTCCACCTTTGCACACACCTCAGGTGTGTCAAAGGTCAGTCTGCCGGGATCTCTGAAACAAGACATGTTACTGCTTGAACTTAACCAGAGTTTCTATAAACACAGTCACATGTTTGTCATGAACACAGCAGCAATGATTAACAGAGCCACGTTCTCCTCCCCGTCTTTCCATCTGGGAGAGTTGTGGAGGAAGCAGTTGAGAATATAATCTGGACACCCTTCTCATCGTCGTACTGACAGGTTCCAACAAGATCAATAGGAATATTTAAACATGGAGCCACGCGCAATTTTTTTCCTGAAATCTCCACAACTTCCAACAACTACGCTGATCTCCATTGATAATAAGTTGATAGTAATTGAGCTTCTGTCTCCTTCAAAGATGTGATGCCGTCATAGTCGGTAGTATTTGGGAGGTCAGGGATCTTTCAACAAACACGAAAAGATCATTTTTAAAAAAAGGACCTTAAGAATAATTTCAGTTTGCAAAACCAGGACCATTTCATGAACTTACAAATTAGGGACTTCATAGCAAAAAATTTACTGAAGTAGGAGATCATAGGAGGGAAAAAAATCATGAATATCTTCCCGAAAGCATATAAAGGGGATATTTTTCAGAAAACAGTTTCCAAATTATATAATGCCTTCCAGATGTTGAAGGAAATTCCTAGTTTAAAAACAAATTGGGAGGCAGTATATAAGACTAAAAGAACAGTGGAAGAATGGACCAGGATATGTGGACAACAGTGGTTAACAAATTTATACTCTCCATACTTGAAAGAGTTCAACTGGAAGAACATGATTTGCTTTTTCTGCACTCCAGAACAATCTGCTAAATATTCCAAACAAACTGGCTGTTGGAGGTCATGTGGAAGGGCAGAATGGGGCCATCTTCATATTTTTTGGAGTTGCTCCGCAATATCCCCATTTTGGATGAAGGTTCGAGATATCCTTGAAGCTGTTTTTGTAATTAAAAATATTTGGGATTGTAAAATCTTATACCTGGGTGATCTTGGGGATCTCAAATGTACAAAAAAGACAAACACTTATTAAGAATCCTGCTAGAGGCTTGTAAAAAATCTATAACCAGGAAATGGTTATTCATCAATTGATGAATGGATCAACATAGTCCACAAAATATACCAAATGGAAAGAATCACTTTTAATCTAAGGAATCAAAGTGAAATCTGTAAAGAAAGTTGGGCAAGATGGCCTAAACACGTGATTGATAAGAGACCTGATTTAGTCTGATAAATAGCTGTGGCATATATACATAATACTGCCAAAAGTATTGTCTCACCTGCCTGGACTCACATATGAGCTTCAGTAACATCCCATTCCTAATCCACAGGATCCAGTATGACATTGGTCCACCTTTGCAGCTACAACAGCTTCAGCTCTTCTGGGAAGGATGTCCACAAGGTTCAGGAGTATATTTATGTGAATCTTTGACCATCTTCCAGAAGCGCATTTGTGTGGTCACACACTGATGTTGGACCAGAAGGCCTGGCTCTCAGTCTCCGCTCTGATTCATCCCAAAGGTGTTCTATGGGGTTGAGGTCAGGACTCTGTGCAGGCCAGTCCAGTTCCTCCGCACCAGACTCTGCATCCATGTGTTTATGGACCTGCAAGGTCATGTTGGAAGAGGAAGGGCCAGATCCAAACTGTTCCCACAAAGTTGGGAGCATGGAATTGTCCAAAATGTCTTGGTATGCTGAAACATTCAGAGTTCCTTTCACTGGAACTAAGGGGCCAAGCGCAGCTCCTCAAAACAACCAAAAGAAACAACCCCACACCATAATGTTGTCAGGACACATACCGTTGTCCTGACAACTGCCAAACTCAAACTCATCAGATTGCTAGATGGAGAAGCGTGGTTCGTCACTCCAGAGAACGCCTCCACTGCTCTAGAGTCCAGTGCTTTCCACCACTGCATCCCACACTTTGCATTGCACTTGGTGATGAATAGATGGATGCAGCTGCTCCACCATGGAAACCCATTCCATGACGCTCTCTGTGCACTGTTCTTGAGCTGATCTGAAGGCCAGATGAAGTTTGGATATCTGTAGTGATTGACTCTGCAGAAAGATGGCCACCTTTTTGCACTATGCGTTTCAGCACCTGCTAGCCCCGCTCCATCAGTTTACGTGGCCGACCACTTCATGGCTGAGTTGCTGTCGTTCCGAAACACTTCCATTTTCTTAAAATACACCTGACAGTTGACTGTGGAATATTTAGGAGCGAGGAAATTTCATGCCTGGATCCTATCACAATTCCACGCTGGAATTAACTGAGCCCCTGAGAGCAACCCATTCTTTCAAAAATGTTTGTAAAAACAGTCTGCATGCCTAGCTGCTTTATTTTATACACCTGTGGCCATGGAAGTGATTGGAACACCTGATTCCCATAATTTGGATGGGTGAGCAAATCTATTGGCAAGATTGATTGATTGATTGATTTTACTTGCATTATATACAACCCAACATTTTCCTACAAGCCCAGTTACTTACCAGAATAGCTTGTTTGGAAGGGCTGCTGGAGAAAGCCTCTTTTCTATAAAAACAAACATGGCAGCACTGCTTAGGTTAGCAAAGCTGCTTCTGCAAACCTCAAAGACCTGAAGCATCGCTGGAAAGAAGAGTGAGGCAAGGCGAGTTTATTTGTCACACATTTCATGTCCACAACAGTTCAAAGTGCTTTTCATAAAACATTTAAAGCATCACAGCTAGTGCAGAAGAAAAGAAAGCATTAAAAGCATCACAGCTAGTGCAGAAGAAAAGAAAGCATTAAAATCAAAAGAATAAAGCATGATTTAAAAGCAAAAGCAACAAGAAAATTTAAGAGTTTTAAAAAGGCCGTGCAGATCTGGACTCCTGAATAAACTTTATTTAAACCAGCTGAGAACAGGTGGGTCTTCAACCTGGATGTAAATAACTGTTTCAGCTGGTCTGAAGCTTTCTGGTAGTTTGTGCCAGACATGTGGAGCATAGAAGCTGAACGCAGCTTCTCCAGGTCTGGTTCTGACTCTGGGACTGATAAAAGACCAGATCTAGATGACTTGAGGTGTCTGGTGGGTTCATACTGGGTCAGGAGGTCCTGGACCATTCAGAGCTTTATAGACCAGCTGCAGGACTTTAAAGTCTGTCCTCTGGTGGACAGGCGGCCAGTGTGAAGACCTCAGAACTGGACTGATGTGGTCCAGGTTTCTGGTCTTAGTGAGGACTGGAGAGGCAGAGTTCTGGATGAGCTGCTGGATGAGACTGATGACATCATCCAGAAAACAGTGATGCAACTTCCCGCTTCTGAAGCTGTTGAGTCATCACTGATTCTGCCTGATCAGTAAACGCTGACACGGGGATCATGACCACCTGAGGATGGAGGTTCCTGATGAGTTTTATGTCCTGGCGTGTAAACCGGAGTTCATCATACTGAATGTCAGTCAGCATGTTTCGGTGTCGTTAGTATGTAAACGTTTAACACTTGGTGTTCTGGTTAAAAATGTCCTTTATAAATGAAGCCACGTTTTTGTTCTGAGATGTGTGATATGCAGAATGGAGCCTGGAAACCTCTGGACGCAGAGCAGAGGAGTTCACGTGTTTCTGTCTGTACTGTAGGATGAAGAAGATTCTGGCGGTGATGATGATGATGATGATGATGATGAATATATTCAGATGCAGTACTGCTGCCTGGAAGTTTCTGTACTTCAGATGCTCAGATATTTGCTCTTGTGTTTCTGACTGTAGGTACCTGTTTCGCAGTGGAAACATTGAGACGAGTCGGGACAGATTCTTCAACACGACCGTGGAGATTCTGCCGAGCAGCGTGAGTAAGCTACCAGTGCAGGTGTCTGATATGCTGCAGGTCTTCGTTTTCATCTCAGGTGTTGATACCTCGGAGGAGAGTGGCGAGGTAACAGGAAACACCAGCACGACGGCTATCTGCTGTCACTACGCATCCTGTCTGTGGCCAAGAGTGTGTGTCAGCCGACACCGTTGTCACGCTGAAGGGGAAGAGAGGTCACGGGATTCCTGACTTTTGAGTAAAGTAAGACCGCCGTGAACTCTCTGAGGAAGATGAGAGGAAACCTGGTTACAGGAGACGGACTGGGGACGAAGGCTTCACCTTTCAGGGGAAACGGCAGCAGACCACAGAGCGAAAACTACTTCCTGACATGAAACAAAAATACAGCAGAAACGGACCAATCAGAGGATAGCATCAGCTGATCTCCAATGACGTCAGAGTTGGATGTTTTCTGGCCTCATTCTTTGATCTGAAGGCAGATCTCAACCTCCATTTAAAATGTGTCTAATGATTGGAAGGCTAAACTCCTCCAGACTGAACTCATCGACTTATTTCTCTTTTATCCCTAAAAAAACAGATTCTAACGTTAAAATATTTTACCGATCCTCGTTTACAACCCCAGTTCCAGTAAAGTTGGGACGTTGTGTAAAATGTAAATAAAAACAGAAGACAATGACAACCTATATTCAACTAAATCCACTACAAAGATATTTCATGTTCAACCTGATAAACTTCATTGTTTTAGTGTAAATGTTGTCTCATGGTGAAATGGATGCAACGTGTTCTAGTAAAGCTGGGACAGGGACAACGAGAGACTGGGAACGTAGATGGATGCTCAGAGAACACCTGTTTGACATTCCACAGGTGAACCGGAAACAGGTGGGTGTCATGCAGGGGTCGCGTTAACCGAATATTTTCCGTCATTGACCGTTTTTTTTAAACGGTGACAGAAAAATCTGAAGGCCGTCAGTCATTTTGACAGATTGCAATTTACACTCCTGACCACTAGATGGCGAGTTAGCATATTGTCTCTCTTGATGCATGGCCTGTTGGGTTCACTCAGAAAAATGTCACAGCAGCTGAGTGTCCGAAGCTTCTTCAAAAAGCCCAATAATGAAGATAGTGTTGACAAAAGAGGTGAAAAAAGGAAGACTGATGCAGTGGAAGATGAGGGACAAAAAAGTAATCAGTCTTCGGCACCAACTGAGCAACCAAGCATTTAATGGAAAAATGCTACAGAATATGTCATTATTATATGTATATATTTTAATTAAAGTGACGGGTAAGAAATAGATTATGACTGGATTTTTATGACCCTGCCAGTCAAAATGACGGACAACGAAAAAGTCTAGCGCATCCTCTGGTGTCATGATAAAAGAAGCATCCCCAAAAGGCTCAGCCGTTCACAAGCAAAGATGGGGCGAGGATCACCACTTTGTCACCAGCTGCGTGGAAAAATAGTCCAACAGTTTAAGAACAATGTTTCTCAGGAATTTAGGGATTTCATCATCTACAGCCCATAATATCATCAAAGATTCAGAGAACTTTCTACACAGAAAGCAACAAGGCTGTGAATACCTGTGACCTTCAATCCCTCAGCTGCTTTAAAAACCTACTGAGTTTTCTCCCATTTCTGTTCATAAACACTGTTCAAACTGAGTGTCCCCCCTCTCGGGCTAATGGCCACAGCGCTCTTCAGCTTCAAGCCTCTCCTCCAAAGCTAGAAAGAGGGTGAAAGCCAAACCAATATTAAGTCTGGTTTTTGAGCGTCCATCTAAAGCTCTTTTCACCGCAGAGTACTTCCTTTTCTTCGTTGTGTTCACTGCTTCAGACTGATATCCTCTGAATTCTGGTTCTTGGATACAAAATGAGTGACACAGCTTTGCAAAAGCAGCCTCATAACCCCTAACCCCACCAGATAGGTTAAACCAACACATCGTCATTTTGCTAAATATGAAAAGCGTGTCACATACGATGTTGAGTTTATTGCCGTATGCTTTGACAAATGGATCAAACTTTCTGAACTGGGCTCAGTTCAGCGCTACAGTGTCTGGATGAATAGGCTGCTGCTGCGTTGCATGAATTCCTGTACTGCCCCATGATGCTGTATCACACAGAAAGCAGAGACTCTGCTGTTTACAGAGACGTCTGTCTCATCACTGTGGGACAGAACCTCTGGCAGCTACCCGCCCGGACTCCAGCAGTTCAAGCAGATTCAAACCTACAACTGGTCATGAAACCCTAAATGACAGAAAAATCACGCAGAGGAGAAAGAGATCCGTCTGTGGGGGAATTTCTGTGGCCGTCATTGCTGCCGGTGGCGGCTCGGTGAGGGAAACACTTATCCACCCCTGATTGGGACGTAACAGTCTGCAGCTGCAGACCAGAGGCGTGTCGCGAGGTGGGCGTGTTGTGTAGTGTAGTGGGCGGGTCGTGGTTAGGGGTAGATTTTACTGTGCTCTCATTGGTGTGGTGGGCGTGGGGGTGGTTTTTAGGGGGCGTGGTTTGTAGCGGCTCCGGGTGCAGCTAGGTTCCAGCTTTACCGGAACGTGTTGCAGCATCCATTTCACAATCAGACAGAATTTGCACAAAAACAATCAAGTTTATCATTTTGAACATTACATATCTTTGTAGTGTATTCACAAGAATTAAACAGCGAGGAGCCGTGCATTACACGGTGTTAATCCACGACGTGGAGTCTAGAACACCATGATGTGCAGTGGAGTGGCGTTCCTCCGCGAAGTGCATAAAAAACTGTAATGCACGGGTCAGAGTTGTTTAATCCGCTTATACCATGGTCCCACAGACTAAACATTTCACAACAGAAGTTTATTCATTTTAATAAACATGCTAAACATGTTTCAGTATAAGAAATATTTTATGCTGGCAGTTGGTTTGAGCGTCGCTATGATGATGTTATTCCTTTGCGGAATGATATGACAGTGATCTAACTTGCCGTGCGTATATACAAAAATAATGCACACCAGTTAACATTAGCCTTCTCACTGACCGTGGTATAAATGGAATATAGGTTGGAGAGGATCTCTTTTATTGACATTTTTTATTTGTCAATCATTGTATTCTCTTTTTATTTACATTTTTTATTCGCATTTTTACACAAGGTCCCAACTTCGTGGGCATTGGGGTTGCATTCTAACTCTTACCTGCATGCTCCTGCAGTAAAATGAGACACTGATCCTTCCAGCTCTGGGCTAGAAACCTCTTTGCAGATCAGACATGAAAAGAACTGAAAAAATGTTGGAAAACCGGCCTGTTGCTCCTGATATTCATCATTTGAAAAGCTTTAACCTGTCAGTTAATTATGTCGGGAGTTTACCGAGGGATCTGCTGGCCCGTCCCAACCAGAGTAAACATTGTGCTCAAAAGGATCAAAACAATTCAATATTATGTAAACGGAATATAGTTTCAAGTAACATCACTACACCGTCAGTATGTCCAGTGTAAAGCAGAGACGAGGATGTTATCTCTGCTTATGTGTATGTAAAGTCTTGTTCCATCTCTGCATACTGCACCTTTTGTGTAAAGAAACAATATAACAGTGGGTCAGTGTAGCGTCTGGAAATGATGCAAATCTGCTAAAACAGATGCAGAGTGAAACACAAACAATGTAGAACTAGTTTAAGGGTCAGAGAAGAGGCTTTCTCCTGCAGCCCATCCAAACAAGACGTGCGTGTGCAGTTGTTTTTTTCCTGCCATGAGCTGTAGCGTTCAGCATGCTAACCGAGCCCTGCAGAGTCTGAGGTACGTGTGGCTCTGGGGCTGAAATCAGGCAGCTGGCTGGTGAATAATGAACTGGAGTCCAGACAGGAAACGGCCTTACAACTTTCTCAGACTGATGAGCAGATGATTATGATGTCTTTCCTCCTTGGCATTGTGAACATACCTGAATGCTGAAGAGCACCTGACTTCTCACATGTGTCTGACTGTTGGTGTTGCTTCTTGTACACCAGGTGTGTCAAAGTCAACTTAGACCAGGTTCCTCATTCAGCTCAGTCTGGTCTCCAGTGGATCGGACCAGTCAGATAAGAGCATACTAACCAACAAATAAGGAAACATTCATACTTTTCCTTTGTTTTAGTACAAAGAACAGTTTCCTCTACAATGGCTATGGTGCTGTTGGTGCGTTGATTGAATGGAGAACTGAATCCACTAAAAACACTTTATCCTCCTTGTTTATGAAGTTAACTTATCTCCAAAGCCTCATGACGGATTCATACCAGTGCACCGCGCTTTCACTCCCACCTCTGCAGCCCATCAGCACACACTGGGAGCGTTCGACTTTACTCGGGGTTCAATTAGGCCCCGCCTCTCTGTGTGATGCGTTCAGGTGCAGAGCGGTTGTCTGACCACAGAGCATCCTACTGCTGCTGCGTTTAAGTGCAGAGGAGAAATCTGACAGCAGAGCGTCTTACCGCTGCTGCGTTCAGGTGCAGAGGAGAAATCTGACAGCAGAGCGTCCTACTGCTGCTGCGTTTAAGTGCAGAGGAGAAATCTGACAGCAGAGCATCCTACTGCTGCTGCGTTCAGGTGCAGAGGAGAAATCTGACAGCAGAGCATCCTACCGCTGCTGCGTTCAGGTGCAGAGGAGAAATCTGACCGCAGAGCATCCTACTACTGCTGCGTTCAGGTGCAGAGGAGAAATCTGACAGCAGAGCATCCTACCGCTGCTGCGTTCAAGTGCAGAGGAGAAATCTGACAGCAGAGCGTCCTACTGCTGCTGCGTTCAGGTGCAGAGGAGAAATCTGACAGCAGAGCGTCCTACCGCTGCTGCGTTCAGGTGCAGAGGAGAAATCTGACCGCAGAGCGTCATACCGCTGCTGCGTTCAAGTGCAGAGGAGAAATCTGACCGCAGAGCGTTCTACCGCTGCTGCGTTCAGGTGCAGAGGGGAAATCTGACCGCAGAGCGTCCTGCCGCTGCTGCGTTCAAGTGCAAAGGGGAAATCTGACCGCAGAGCATCCTACCGCTGCTGCGTTCAGGTGCAGAGGAGAAATCTGACCGCAGAGCATCCTACCGCTGCTGCGTTCAAGTGCAGAGGAGAAATCTGACCGCAGAGCATCCTACCGCTGCTGCGTTCAGGTGCAGAGGAGAAATCTGACCGCAGAGCATCCTACCGCTGCTGCGTTCAAGTGCAGAGGAGAAATCTGACAGCAGAGCATCCTACCGCTGCTGCGTTCAGGTGCAGAGGAGAAATCTGACAGCAGAGCATCCTACCGCTGCTGCGTTCAGGTGCAGAGGAGAAATCTGACAGCAGAGCATCCTACTGCTGCTGCGTTCAGGTGCAGAGGAGAAATCTGACAGCAGAGCATCCTACCGCTGCTGCGTTCAGGTGCAGAGGAGAAATCTGACCGCAGAGCATCCTACCGCTGCTGCGTTCAGGTGCAGAGGAGAAATCTGACAGCAGAGCATCCTGACTGGGATCCTATAACAGTATTTCACATTATGATCAGAGTAACTTTTCCAGATCTAGGAGTCATTTCAAATAAACATGTGTGTGCATTTCCACATGTGTGCAGTCATGCTGAGCACCTGAGCTGACTCAGCTCATCGTAAGTTCCACATTGCAACAGAGAAATGAAACTTCACCTGGAAAAACGTGTAATTTTGTTGGAATATCACAATTTATATCCTCTCTACTATCCCCCCCCCCCCCCCCCCCACGCTGATGTTTGCGGTGTTCACCGTCATGTTTTTGTGTTTTTCAGGAGTCTGCTAAAGACCAGCTGGTCATCGGCTCGTCCTCTAAACACTCGGAATCGGATCAGGGCTTCATTGTTGTTGGTAAGTGCAGCTGCTAAACGAGCTGGTGATGAAGGTGTGTCCAGGACTGAACTGGGTGGCAGACATTTTACACACACACACCTGGAAGGTAGATTTTGTCTGGTCTGAGCTCAGGTACAAAGAGAGAGGCTGGTGCGGTTCAACCGCCTGTTCAAGTCTGGATCTTAAACACAGCAGAACCAGCAGGGTTCTGCAGCACCAGTCTGACAGCTCACTGGGAACGGGTCATTTCCTGGTCTGATGAGGATGACTGGAGGGGGAGATGTACCTGGACATTCCTGGTGGACCAGAGGACGGATGGTCTTATAAAGACAGAGATGAAACATTCAGTTATTTCACTTTGCTCACACAGACACGAGCACAGGTGTTTACGCTCGTACACACACGCAAACATCTTGTAAACGGCCGAAAAGCCTTAACAAGCTTTTTGTCAGTATTTTAGCCTAGCTAGCGTGGCTAGTCTGGCTAACATTATGAACTGATGTGTGATCTGAACAGTTGTGAGTTTTCTTCTCGGAGTCCTACCGCTCTCCGGGGGTTGCTATTGTTGTTTGATTCAATATGCAAATGCTGACATAAAGCTCTCTGGGGATTTTTGTCTGGTTCTTCCTCGTAAGTCAGTATCTGAAATCCCTCGCTCTGAAGGGCTAGATTCATACCCCCTACCCCTCGTTAGGACCTCTACCCCTACATGCAAAGAGGAATGGGGACACTACTATCTTCACAGGAGCACAAAAAATTTAGGGGTAGGGCTAAAAAGTAGGGTAGGGACCTTAAAACTCAAGATCAATGTGGAATTATCGAGTCAACTGTTGACTGCACCCCCCACCTGCTGAAAAGAAAGCAGTTTGTGGAGTCGTATCCAACAAGCATAGTGGCACTGAGAATAAGAACAAAGTTGTTGCTTGGGAGTACGTAGTAGTAGTAGTGCATAGTAGTAAACTGCGGTAGCTGAGGAGCCAGTACACCTGGCTATATTTTACTAAACTAAGGAGGAGGCAGAGCTTCACATGCACCAACATGCACGCAAGGGCAGACCGCCCTTTAAACAAGAGGCTGGATATCAACACAGAGACGGTGTGTGATGTCATGCTACGCTCCAGGTGGAGTTACACATCTAGAGCTTCAGCTGCACATTTTAATCCCTCAAGCAGGAAATGGTGAATTTTCACGTACTGCTCCTTTAACTTTGTGTTTTTATTGCGCTGAAATAAGTGTGGAGCCGTAGTCATGGTCATGACCACCGTCCAGTCGTCAGGTCATATGATCTGAACTGCCATCTGTTGCAGCAGCTGGACGTGATGATGATGATGATGATGATGATGATGATGCTGACTCAGCTGGATTCTGATCACGGTGAACCTGCTGCAGCATGTTGCTGTGGACCAGCGGTTCCCACCTGTTCTGTTTAATGAAAGCTGGTCGTGTAAACCTTAGATTGGAGTTAACGGTGCTCGCGTCGCGTGCATGAACATGAAAACTGCAGTAACTTAGAAGTAGTAAAAAAAAACTTTATCGCTTTAACTGAATGTAGAACAGACGCTGTAAAACTGCTCAGTCAGCAAAGTTGAAGCATTCAGTTGCCCCAACAGTCACGATGTTTCTGGAACAGTCAGACTTAGTTTTCCTGCAAACATACGACGTTAAGACAGAAACCGTGTCATTAATCTGCCTGTAAACGTTGAATAAGATGAAATAAGCCGAAAGCTCGCTGACTCGGTGAAAAACCTTTACCACAAACTCAAAATAAATCCAGTAAAGAGTTTGATGCAAAAAGTTTTCTCCGTAGAGACTGAGTGTTGTCCTGTCACATGTATGGGTGACTCCAGCCGAGATGTGACATCCTAAAACCCTGAGCTGGACCTCCACCGGCTTCTCTCCTCTCCTCACGCAGATCTGGTGTGTTTCAGGTGCGTTCGAGAACGGCGTAGCTGAGGGGGAAGTGGAAGATGCCCTGCAGCCGGTCTCTGCTCTGCGCCTGGTGGTCCACTCCGACTCCGATGTCTGGGCTCTGCTGAGTGAGGTCAGAACTGGCTGCAAGTGCAAAAACTGGACTGGTCCGTTGTTGCTCTCTGCCATCTCCATCAACGTTCTGCTGCTGGATCATCAGAAAATTTACAGTCACAACCTGAAGACCTGGTTTAGTCCAGCTAGAACCTCCTGTACTACCCGTGTACCGGTTTAACTCGTGAAATGAACAAGTCTTCGTTTGTTCCAGGTCTGGGTGAATACTTGTTTCTGATTGGCTGCAGGCTGTCCATTAAAGTGATATAAGACACCTGGAAAAGAAGTTCCAGTCAAATAGTGTGATTGTTCTGAATCAGTGTGCTGGCTCAGACGCTAGCTGGTAACCATAGCAACAGAAACTCTGAACATACAGCCATGGTAAAAAATTAAGAGACCATCCGTCATCAAAAATAATGATTTTGCAATCGAGTACCAACTGTCATGTGAATCGTGACTAAAAGAGAGAAAAGAAAAATAGAATGCCTAAAAGCTGTTTTTGACAGTACAATTATAACTATTGATGTAAGAACTTAATAACCAAAATCACTTATCAGGAAAAGCATGGAAAATGGCTGATATCAGTTCTTAAATTAAACTCTAATGAGCTATTTTTGTTGTCATTATATTTGTCCAGTCAAATGTACTTTTAGTAGCACCAGACATTAAAATTAACCAAGAAATATGAGAAGAGAAGGGTGGGCGCTTAATTTTTTCCATGACTGTATATTAACAACTTTATTTCACAGTTTATTTATCAAAACGGAAAGACAGCAGACAGAACATGAGTTAATATTGTTTCATTGAAGTGGTTCCGTCGTGGATTTACAGGACCCCCAGCCTCCGGAGCTCGACTCAGACACTGAGCTGGAGACACCAGATCATGTCTGTGACCACGCAACGCTGTGAAAGCGGCCTGCAGACTTACTGGGCTCCGTCAGTCCCTCTGAAATCAAACTTTCTATCACGTAACATCACGTTAAACAATCATCTGCTTCCCTCCTCTGATCAGAGCTGATTAACAGCTGCGGTGCCGTCCAGACCCGCCGGCAGCGTCACAACCAGAGACATTAAATCATCCGCTCAGCCACAGAAAACTGATGATTTTAACAGTGAAAAACAACATTAACGCATTAATTCTTTCGTAGGTGACCGTGGTATAAGCGGGTCAGGATGACGGCACACAGACAGGACGGCATGTTTGATTATTTAAGCTGCGTCTTTTTCCATCCTCCATAAATACAACAGCTAAAATAGACATTTTCTTGAAAGTAACCTTCAACCCAATGTCTTTTTTTAGTTTAAAATGTTTTTGCTGCATGCAGAAATGTAATTTAATTTTCTCATTTTTATGTTAAATGCAACACCTTTAACATCAAGGAAAAGAAAAAAACTTTAAAGGAGCCCTATCATGAAAAATGGACTTTTAAGAGCTTTTCAGCATGTCAGTGTGTTATTTCCTCATCAAGAAATTATTTAAATCGTTATTTTTCTTCATTCATGCATATGTGAGTAATCTACATGAATATTTAAACCAAGCGCTACCTCCCTGCAAACGGCTGACTACCCACCGCGTTACGCATGAACGTGGCACCAATCACGAAAGTCCAAATGCGCACGCTCAGTATCGTAGCAAGACGCCCCTCTGTTGAACAGAAACTCAGAGAATCCTATACACACTCTCTGAGGAAGAAACTAACACCTGCAGGAAGATTTCCTCAGAGACAAGCAGCCATCAGCTAACAGACGTTTGATCCAGAGTTCAGGAGAATTTTCTTCCTTTTTTTTTCTTTTTTTTTAAGCTCTAGAGGACAGCAAGTTGGGGAAAATGCAGTTACGTTCAGCGTGGTTATGTTCAGTGTGGGAGTTTATTTGTTGTACTGGATGAATCGACTTGCCAGAAGTGGTTGTATTTTAACTTCAGGAGCAGGGAAAAAAAACTCAACTTTGTGTGTGAACTTCACTCCTGACAACTTCATGAATCTCGGGCAGTAAAGTGTTTTTTTTCTCTGGGATTACTTCTGAAACCTGACGCAGTTCCTACTATAAAAACGCGCACGGACAGACAACAACACTGGTGAGTCAACACATCTCTCAGCTCAATGCTAACTGTTAGCCTATGATTTGTTCGCTAATTTACTTGCTTGTCAGGGGTCTCTGTGGTACTTCTGTGGTACTGCGTGTACTTCAAACTCCATATCAGACTCTGGGTCGAGCGCATACAGCTCCATAACAGGCTGGTCTGTTTTATCCCGTCGATCGGAGGAATTATCCATCAATGTTTACTACTAACATCCACATGAGAGCTGCCGGTGCCGGTGCTACAGACAATTCTGTGACCCTTCAGAATAAGTGTCTCTCTTCCGGGGCGACGTCATGAAATGGGCGTAAAACATGCTGCAATTGGTCGAGAGCTCCACGGTTCAGGACAGTCAGCCATCTTACTTCCGTGTTGGAAATTAGATGCATCGAAAAACTAATATTTAACACCAAATTAGTTTCTATAGTAACGATGGGAACATATCTAGCTTATAAATGCCTGTATTTGACTTTTGGAACATTTGAAAAGCATGATACAGCTCCTTTAAAGTTTTATTTCATTATAAATGTCAAAAGTCAGTTGTGGCTCCCAGTGTTTTCTTTATTGTAGGAAACTGGTCTAAATCGAAATGGCTATTTGACTGGTAAAGGTTGCCAACTGGCTTTTATAAGACTTTTACATTTTTGCGGCTCCAGACAGATTTGTTTTTTGTTTTTGTTTTTTGGCCCAATATGGCTCTTTGAACTTTTTTGGGTCGCCGACCCCTGCTCTAAAGGAGCAGAGACTGTCAGAGTCAGACAAACCGCAGCAACTGGTTTGTCACGATACTTTGTCATAATCCCAAGTGGAAGTTTCTTCTTCATGCGACTTACTAAAGTACAACCCTGACCTTAACCCTAACCACCTGACTACGCCACACACATCTGGGTAGCAAGCCGTAGATAGACTCTTGGTGGTGTTTAACTAACTTCCGCTCCAGACTTCCTGTATGGATTGGATGTATGGCGGCGCCCTTGTCCGCCATTGTAACTGCAGGAAGGTACTCTTGGCTGAGATCTCTGATCAACAGAAGGAAATCTCTTCCTGGTTTAACACCTCTCTTATTCCTGTCTTGCAGGTGCACATTCAGGTTTGACCAGCTCGGGGAAGACTCCTCTCTCTCTCAGGGACAAAGTGGACCACCGCCTCCACCTGCTGGACTCAGACCCGTACTGCAGGACTTTACTACAGAGGCTCTTTGGTTCATACATGGAGGGAAAAGCTTCGTCATCTCAGAACTCCTCAGTGAATATTTTGTTGAAGACATATTTTTCTAAGAAATAAAGAATTTATTTAATATAACGTTTAGAGTTATTCCTGACGGCTTCTTCTGGAATCCTGTTAAACTCTGAGGAATCTTCGTAGACGATGATCGAGTTGTTTTTTCGTTAAGGTCCATGTCTGCAGTTCTGCAGGTCAGACCAGGTTTTTGTGGTGGTAGCATTTTAATCCTCAGTTCTGACCAACATTTAAATATTAGTTTTATCCATCACACCTCTCAGCATAAAACCTCGCCTCCTCATCTATGATCTTCATCCTCAGACCACCTCACCTCCATCCCCCACCTGTACAGGTGTGCTGTTTATGTTAGCAAGCAGAGGTCACGTGACCACAGTGTCCGTCCCACTTTAAGCATTATTTAAAATAGCAATGCCCCATATTTTCAGTCCAGTGTTGGTATTGGCTGATATCGGGTTGGTATCAGCCAATATTTTTTCTAATTTGTTTGTTTATTTGACGGGGACAGAGCATATAAAAATGTTTTTAGAAAATATAAAAAAAAAAACTTCTAAATACACCAGATTTGGCCAAAAGGCTGGATTCCATCTGTTGTCTCTAGCCAGATCTAAAAGGCTCCTGAAATCACATTGTAAATAAGTTACAAATATGATTTATCAATATATAACAGGCACTGTTTGGTCGTCATGTTGTGCATCACTAAGTAAACCAGATGTCATTCGGCCCTCAACAAGCTGAGATCAGTGGTTCAACATGCAGGAAACAACACTGCAGCAAAGGAGTGAACGGCTGCACACAGAGACTATGATGTATATAATGGCTCAAATATCATTTTGTGTGTTTAACATCTGACTTGACTCCACAAAGACCTGCAGATTGAAGCTCAGGTCTATTCAACCCTTTTCCAGGGATGCACTTTGTTGTTTGGAATTGTGTCTTTTGACCACATTTTTGTGTGATCACTTGAAAAAAGAAAACATTTAAATAATCAAAACGTGTTTGCTGTTATCGAACACCTGCATCCAGAACAAACTGCAGATTATGAAGATTATGTTAAATTTTTAAAAATGAACTTCTCAGGATCGGCCATGAGAAGCAGAAAATTATCGGTCATGGTATCGATGGAATTTCTTGTCGTGCATCACTACTTTAAATCTATCATGAGTAAACCATGGAGGTTCTCCAGGGTCTGTGTTTGAACCGGTGGTGCTTTTCATGTTTTACGTCAGGGTTCAGACTCATTCAGAACAATCGGCTCTCCGGTGGTTATTTTAGCTGTTTACAAGGTACGGATGAATCAGTATGGGCTTTAAGAGCATGCTCTCAGCTTTAATTTTAGGGTTTTCACATCCAAATGGAGGACAGGTTAAGGAATTACAGCTGTTTCATTTGTAGCTGTGTGTCAGGTTTTATTGCCAAGTGAGTTTGCACATACAAGGACTTTGTGTTGGATGGTGCAGAAACAAAACACAACACTACCAACCTGTAGGCCAGGGGTCGGCAACTAAGTTTGGCCTGGGAACAAATTTTTCCAGACGACCGAAGGCGGGCCAAAGTTATCGTGCAAAATTAGTTTTTTTCCAAATAATTTTTTTTCTCCTCTTCTCCAGCTTTATTTCATAGCTTACTTGTATGATACTTTTGCAAAAATGTAATTTATTGAACTTATTTTTTTTTCACCGTGCCGAACAGCAACTGCATATTTAGTGAACTGTTTAAAGTATACTTTCAGTATACTTTTATAAACTTAAAATGTTCCAATTTAGTCCAAAGACGTTTTTAGTTTCTAGTATACTTTCTAGAATGCGACAAGTACATGGTTCCTTGCATACTAGGTATACTGTACTTATACCCAAGAACACTTTAAAAGGTTACCATGTAACTTTTGTCCACATGGGGCGCTAAACCTGAAACTTTCCACAGGCCACACAACTGTCTCACTGTGAGAACGTCTCTGTCCGTGTTCTGGAATCGTGTTCCACATGTGTCAGTGATGGGTACTGACCCCAGAAATCATCTGTTATTACTCACATCACAATGATGTTTGGGTCAGAGGTTACACAGTGTACCTTTAATAAAACAAATTTCATGTATACTTTTTACTGAAGAAAAGCATCCATCTATCCTTGTAATCTGAGGTCCAGGATCCAGAATGCAAATGTAAAACAGGAACATTTGTTTCAGTATTGATGCTGCATCACATGTGCATTTATAGCGTTTACATTCACATTTAAAAATGAAAATCTGCCAAAGATTCATAGCTCTGAGATGCAAACAGGTTTATTATAGTACCATCAGGTATCAATGAACGAGTCAGTACTGTGAGAAATAAGGATGAAACGTGTTTATCTTGACTAAATGCAGCTCGTAGATTTCCCCTGATATCATTCTCAGACAGTGGTCCCAACATTTGTTTTGGTGGTAGAGAGGAAACTTTCAGAGATGGATGTAGAAATATTTCTGCAGTATTCCACGAACTACTCCAGCCAATCCGAGAAGACACAGAGTACCGAGAGCAGCCAGAGTCAGGTAAAAGCCTAGTAACCTGTAACCCAGACAGCACACACAAATCCCACATGTGATTCCTCCATGATCGTCACCTGCTCATCATGTTGTTACTCAGCCTGAACCACGACCTTTTCTTGCTGGACTGGACGTATCCGTTGAAATAAAACTGCCGGGCCACAATGTAGAGCATCCCTGCAGCAGCTGCAGCCACCTCGCTGGAGAACATGCCGCCGGTCCACAGCGTCACCAGGAAGATGGGGTAAAACTCCACACAGTTCTGGCTGAAAATACAGCGTTACATGTTCTTTATAACGGCAGAAAATCATTCCCTGAGGTGAGGCAGTAACTGTTGTTTCTCTTGAGTTGACATAAACTAGGAAGTGTTTCTTTAAAAGGCAGGGGAGGGATAAAACACTCCTTCACAAACACCGGAATCATGTGACGTCTGACGTCAGAGTAGGTCAAGTTGCGTGAATGGGCTATATGCACGACTCCACTATTTCCTGAACTTCAGCACCTTTGCTTCCTGTCTTTCATGACTGGACTAACTGATTAATCCAGGTGTGTCTGGCCAGTTATTGAGGTCAGAGCTGGGTGATTAGTGTCGTATTCAGAGTGGCCTCCTCCTGCTGTGATCCATGTTTTTTTATTGGGTGCGTTCACCTACGTCACTTCCGGTCTGTTGCTGGGGGCGCTATTTTCAGACAGAGTGGCAGGAAAGCCATTGTACTAGTATTTGTACATTTTTACATTGGCAATATTCAGTGTGGACCTGACAAGGTCTACATATGTTTAAAATGAAAGTTGGCCTTTAATGTCTTCCACCTCCCAGCTGCTCTTACTGGTTTCCGGTAGCTGGTGACTACAAGAAACCACCGGATGTAATAGATGTAATATCATCTATTACATCTGCAGAGCTCTTTCTGTAATATCTGTGTTTTTACCCTGTAGTTTTCTGGTTGTCACACTTTTTACTTTAAGTTCAACTCTCAAAATTGTTAACCTCAGTTGGATCCATTGTAACGTCTATCGGAATCCCAAGGTTTCAGGTCGGAATAGAGGGATCTTTTTCTCCATGATATAAATCTGTTCAAAAGATGTGAACCATCAAATACAACTTCTGCTTTTGTGACAACCATCCTTACATGCTAAGGGGTTGGTTGTCCCCATGCTATTTCAATGGGGGGAAATTAAAAAGAAGGATTCTGAATATTTAAAAAAAATAAATTCTTAAAACATCTAAATTCTAAACATTTAATTAAATATTTTAGTCAAAGAAAGGACAACGTATCAAGTTAAAATTTTATTTACACACATCACACCATGAATGCATGTGTGAATATTGGAGTTAGTTGTCGCAAGTGCCATGTGTCACATGTGACAACCAACCCGAAGTGAAATTTTTTGTTAGCAGTTAAGCTAACAGGCACATGCTGTCATCTATCAAAAAAAAAAAAAAAAAACCTATCCCAACTGTGGCTCTCCCTTCATACTTTTTAGTGGTAATAAGTATTTCATGATAAATTTGTGTAAAAGGCTGTTCAGAAAAACAGAGAAATTTGAAAAAACACATTTTGTGAACAACAATGAAAGTTCTCTCACTTCAATTAAGTGTCAAATTACTGAAATTAGCATGTAACTATTCTGTCACTGCAATTTTGGAAATTTATGCACCAACATATTTTAACAGCACTCAGCATACAGTATCATCATCGTCAGGGTTGCTTTTGTCAAGTTTTCTTAACATCAGATTGTTTTAATCTTCCTCTCTTCAGTTCTACAGCCAACCTTAAAGGGATGCAACATCCACAGAAAAATGTGCCTTCATTTTCCACTCCCCTTCATGCTGAACAAGACTCTGGAGCACTTTTGTAATATCTCAAATGCAGCTGGAGATGGGGGGGGGGGGGTTCATTATCCACCAACATCCATGTAATGGAGTTCACCGGCACTCAAAACAAAAAGGTCCATAAAAGTCCTCAAAAACTTGGCAATCTTCCTCCATACTGCTCATCCAATGTAATCCAAGTGTCCTGAGTGGGTAGCGTCCATAATTTACTCGAAACGACATCATTTAGTATATTTTTAGTGCCGAAACAGTAGAGCATTGCACTTCCTATTTGCGTCTTCGTGCGTGTTCACAACAATACGGAAGCCGCGGTGTTCATCGCCTACTCTGCCAATAATGCAAGCGTAGGAGAAGAAATTTGCTGAATACATTGGGCTAAGGGCGACTGAGCTCCTGACAAAGAAAGAAAGATAGAACGCGTGATCTCATCTGCCGCAGCTTCCGTAGTGTTGTGACCTCACATGAACACACAAATAGGAAGTGCGATGTTCTACTGTTTAAGCTATAAAAATATACTAAATGATGTTGTTTCGAGTAAATTACGGACACTACCCACTCAGAACACCTGGAATACATTGGACAAGCAGTATGGAGGAATATTGCCAGGTTTTGTGGACTTTTATGGACCTTTTTGTTTCAAGCGCCAGTAACCTCCGTTTTATGAAAGTCGGCGGATAACAAAACCCTCCCCAGAGCTCCGGCTGCATTTTGAGATATTAAAAAAGTGCTCCAGAGTCTTGCTCAGCATGAGGGTGAGTAGAAAATGAAGGCACATCATTCTGTAGGTGTTGTATCCCTTTAAACCCGAGACATCATCTGACATGTTGGTCCAGGTACGACACTCACTGTGCACGGAAAGTCCGCTCAAACTCTGGAGGTCCAGTGACAGCAGGAGGCAGGATTTTGTGGGTCATTCTCGACCAGCCCACCCGCCGGGCTTGGTACCCTGAGAGGAGACATGGAGAAGGAGAAACATGGTAACCTGTAAATAATAAATACCTGTAAATAAGAATCTTGTTCTTAATGTCTTTGCCTGGTTAACTATGCAAATGCAGCCATTGGACGAGCAGTATGGAGGACTATTGCCAAGTTTTTGTGGACTTTTATGGACCTTTTTGGTTAAGTTGCCGGTGAACTCCATAATATGAAAGAAGGGGGAAAATAAAAACCTGTCGATCTCCGGCTGCATTTGAGATATTAAAAAAGTGCTCCAGAATCTTGCTCAGCATGAGGGTGAGTAGAAAATGAAGGCACATCATTCTTTGGGTGTACTATTCCTTCAAATAAATAAAATAAAACCTCCATCACCAGCAGGAAGATGAGAGTGATCCGTAGCAGAGCGCTCATTCTGATTAGCTGTTCAGAGGCTAACTCCGGTCACTTAAGCCACCCTCACAGCCGGCATGGGCACGCTGGAGGAAAAATAATCAACATCACCTGATCATCAGGACTATACTATTAAAATATCAAAACAAGATTTTTTTGAAAGTTTGTAATAAGCAAAAAAAAAAAAAATCTGCCGATGGAACAAGTAAAATTTTCTTGACAAGATTTCTTGAAATAAGATGCTTTGTCTTAAAAACAAGTTCCTATATCTCACTGAAATGTTTCTCTTTCAGTAATTTTGCCTTATTTTGAGTCTAATGAGATATTTTGACTAGAAATTAGAAAAATATACCTGGTAAGATTTGAGTTTTTGCAGAGGAGCAAGGCGGTGATTGCTTAATGCAGGAAGGACTCAGTCATCAGAGTTCAGGGTTGGTTAGTGTCTGCCTGCAGCCACCACAGAGGCCGTAAACAAAAATCCAACTGCTACACTCGTGGATATCCAGTATCAACTCACCCATCTGCATGCTGGACAGAAGCGACACAGCAGCCAGCAGATACGGAGAGTCCAGGTCCATGGCTGAGAATGAGGTCTGCTGGGAGAAAGTCGGCGTTACATAACTGAGAAGAGGAGGTGCTTCCTGGGAGGAGGAAGTCTATCTCCCAACATGAGCTGACATGCTGGACCAGTCAAAGCTGGGTTTCAGCAACCACCTTCATCTGACAAAACCTGCTTTTCAAGCTAAAAGACATTCTTTTATCTCGTCTACTATGGCTTCTACAAAAATCTAGCTTGCTAAAGTTATTCATCTGAAATCTCTTGCAGTGGCACACACGTTTTTCTTTTCACTTTTCTCAGGGCTCAAGAGAAAATTACATTCCAGCCTCAAACCAAACATCAAGCAGATGCCACATTATTCGTCATAGTTTCAGTTTACAAACAAAAGTTCTGAAATTTGTGTAAAATTAATGTTTTTATGATAGCAAGGGATATTAGTAACATCTATAATGAATGGAATAAGCTCATGATTGGAGCAGATGCCAGTCACTCAAACTCTTGAAAGGAAAAAAAAAAAAAGGAAAAACAGCGGATGCACGAAAGAAAAGGTAAGATCTTTAGATAGTGCACGTTGGATAGTGCAGCCTCGGTAACAGAGTCAGGTATTTTCCTCATCTGTCCGTCTGTTTGTTTTGCTCCTGAAGCCGGGCTGGTCTGGGGTCTCATTAATAAAAAAGTGTCACTGCAAAAGTGCGTCACTTGCTAAAAATAGATAGTTCATCCCTCAAAAGCAAGTTTCTACGTCAACGAAACTGTCCGAGCCATCGAAATAAAAAGTACTGTCACCATTGAGTACGAACAAGGTACTCAAATGGCTTAGTCACATTTTCATTGTGATAGTCTGATCTGTGAGTGTTCCTGAATACAAAAACTCAGATCTTGGAGACCTGGAAATGCCCAACAGTACTACACACTGGATGAGCCATTAGAAAACTACAGTAATGTTACATGCTACTGTTTTTAGAAGGCAACTGAGTACATGACACAGAATACATCTGATTCTCATTTTTCGTCATACAGTACGCTCTTTGTCATCTAACGTATAGTAATTCATTCACAGCATTATGAAAGAACAAACACTTCAGTGACGTCCTTACAACAAACCTCAAGTATAACCACTTGGCTGGAGTTATAGACCACTGGAAACAATATGCTGCTGTAACAGTATGTGACAGTTGACGTTCTGTCACTATGCCTGCCTAGCCGACTGATCACCAAAATAATCGGTGACTAGTCCACTATCAAAATAATTGTTTGTGGCAGTGCTAGACCCAAGGTATATTTCAAATATTTCTAAAAACCTTGCCTTTAGTTTAAAAGCTTATCTTAATTCTGTTGTGTGGTTATGTAAATTAAAGATGTGGTCTTTTAAAAGTCTAAGGTGTTGACATTTTGCTCAGAATTCCTGCAAATACTCTGTTTTTGATTTTAAAAGTTCAAAGCTGAATTACTTTGAATACAGTCGTCCTCAAAATAATTCATAACCTCAAATTAAAGAAGGAAAAAAATCAGCTGTGAAATAGGTCAAAATTGACAAAAGTAATATTAAAAACTGTATGAAATTCATGTCATTGATTTTGAATTGCGATTCAACAGAAATATCAAAAACAAACATACAAAAAATGAAACAAATAAACAAACATGATGGGGCACCAAAGCTAAAATTTTGTTGAGCAACACTTTGAGGCAATCACAGCAATCAGGTGTTTTCTGTATTGTTCAAGAAGATTTCTGCACCTTTTAGCAGATATTTTGTCCCAGTGTGCATGAGCAGGGTGCTCTTTTTGGTCTGGGACAGTTTCATTTGTTTTTTTTTTTATTGTTTTTTTTCCAACTCCAATTCAAAGCAAGATTTTTATTTCACCAAGTTATGTTTTTATATATATTTTTTAATTATCATCAATTTCTGTAATTTCTTGTTATTTGATTTACTAATGTGAATTTAGACTTTTATTCAATGGAAGGTTATGAATTATTTTGAGGACGACTGTATAGTCGTCCTCAAAATAATTCATACCATCAAATTAAAGAAGGAAAAAGAATCAGCTGTCAGTGAAATAAGATGAAATTGACAAAAGTAATAATAAATAAAAATTCTATAAAAATCATGACATGGATTTTGATGGTGGTTCAAAAGAAATATTAAAAACAAGCAAAGAAAAATTTTTGAATAAGTAAACAAGCATGATGGGGCTCCGAAGCTAAAATCTTGTTGAGCAACACTTTGAGGCAATCAGGTGTTTTCTCTAATGTTCAAGAGGACTGAACATTGGTCCACTGTTCATGGGAAAGGTGCTCTAAAGTGTCTTTGACAGTTTTGTTTTTTATTTTAAACCACAATTCAAAAGCACTATTTTATTTCACTAAATTATAATTTTGTAAATTTTCATTTATTATTAATTTCTTTAGTTTCTTGTTATTTGAATTACTGTTATAATTTGAGCCTTTTTTTAAGTGGAGGGTATGAATAATTTTGAGGATGACTGTGTGTGTTGTGTATATACATATATCTATATATATATATATATATAAAGATTTATATATAGATATATGTATGTATATTTATATGTATGTTTTATATATATATATATATATATAGTCATTATATGATTCTGTGCATCATTGGCTGTTTGTTTGACAGACCATTTATTATTATTATTATTATTATTATTACTTTACCATCACACATTAAGGCACATTACAAACTGATCCAAAGCTCGCGGTGGTTTCCTTCATTTCCACAGTTGTCAGGGTGGATAAATCCCTGCAAAATAAATCAGTGTTGTTGTTGATAACCGGAGTGGTTGGTGGGAATTTGCATAGTGCGTGGCAGTGATGTGCCACGTGAAGCAGCAGCTGACAGGGACCGCTACAGAGGCTCGCGGGCCGTCTGTGGATGTCGGCAGTCTCCATGGACAGCGACGAGGACAACGTGGAGGAGCTGGTGGAAGGTGGGACACGTGTCCAACATGAATGGTGCGCGCGGAACATCTGACGCACGTTTCTCTGATGTTTGAGAGTTCTGATCGAGATTTTGCAGAGAAGCTGGGAGGCCTCCCGGAGCGCCGCGCGCTCGATTTGTGAAGCCAACCCGTGTCAGAGAGCGCTGAGGTCGGTTTGGGAGACGCCAGAGTCCCGCAGCACGCGCAGCTGCCGAAGGCACCAGACAGAAAAGTTAGACGTGTTTTTCCGAAGATGACGATGACCTGATAAAATGGCGACTTGAGATATTTCAGAAGTAACGGCTCCATGTGGGGGAGTCTGCTGAAGAAGCAGAGGTTTACGGAGGAAGGAAATCCATCATGTGATGCGGATCAGACCCGGTCGTCTCGTGCTCAGGTTGAAGCCACATGGAGGACAAGGCCCAGCCACCCCCCACCCCAGCTCAGTTTGTCTCAGCATCTCATTCAGCTTTAAACCTAAAACTGGTTCAGGAGGAGCTGGTAGAGACCAAAACCAGGAGCGGTTCAGACTGTAGTGTCAGCTTCATGAGGTGATGCAGGGCTGTTGCTAGACGCTACAGCCCCCTGGGCCCCCCCGGCCCCCCGTGACCCCAGGTCTAGGCTCAGTGAGTCACGCTACTTTCTGGAACTAAGTGCACCAGCTGGGCTTGAAAAGAAGGAGGTCATAACTCTTACACCTTACACGTACACATCCACGTTACACCGAGTGCACCAAGCCTGACTGACGACGGACATAACGAACGCAAGCAGATTATTGTTGCCAAGCAACACAGTTCTATCCAACGCGCTCCTGCATGTCCAAACAAACAAGCGGGAATAAAAAGTGTGGATAGGCTTTATTATACTCAAAAGAAAAGGGAGGGAAAAAGATTACAGACAGAGAAATAAGATAACTCAGAATTATATGCAGAACATGAGGAGATGCTCATGGCAAGACTAAATAACACAAATAGGCAGAAACTGTCTGCGTGCAAAGCAGTCACAGCACATTTAATTTTTGTTTTTCATTTAAAGGTTATTTTGTTTCCTTTTGTATTTTAAAAGGCCCTGTTGCCGTTAAAACCTGAACTCAGCCAGCACCTGCAGGGCGGGGGACGGCGCTGTTTCTGTCCGACAGACGCAGATGAAGGGGGAGCTCATCAGGTGCAGCGCCTAAGGTCTTTCTATCAGCTCACTTACATCAAGCAGATTTCTTCTGTCAAGGATGAGTTTTTCTTGTCCAAGTGCCTTCTCAATAAGCATCCGGTAAACAAAATGCTCTTTTCTCGCCATGTGATTCTGGTAAAATTATCGTGGCTACAAGTCAGAGTTTCCAACTCGTGCCTGCTTCACACTAGGCGTAAGTCTAGCTGGTGCACTCATAAACCGGTCGTAACTTTCCGTTCTATGTCGGACATCATGTTATACCCAGGCGTACGCCCAGCTGGTGCACTCGGCTCCTGTAAGGAGAACCTGCGGCTGACTTTCCAGGTAGTCACATTTCACACCAGAGCTGGACAGCGTGTCCAAATCTCAGCTCCAGTCCATCACACCAACGGTCCATGACAGAAATAATTATTATTGAAGTTACGCTCCGTTACCTTGTCACACGTTAAGAATGGCAAGTGCATTTCTGCCGCTTCTGAAGGTAAAGCCAGACAGATCCCGGAAGTAGAGCCTTCCTCACTGCTGTGGCGTCTCTGACACTACATGCAGGACCAGAAGTATCCAGACCAGACACAGATTTCACTGCGTCTTCTGGTCTTATAGGGAGCCGAAGTCTTCCGGTGCCTTCCTTAGCATCCTGAAGTAATCAAAGTACTTTGCGGTATTTAATTTTTTCTTTCCACAAAAGATTTTCAGAGAGCGACTGGGACCAGAAGATAATCATTTTCTCCCCATTGACTCCCATTCATATTTTTTCGTTTCGGTCCCATGGGGTGAAGTAGATGGGCGCAACTTTGACTCCCTGTTGGAGATTTATGGAGAAACCATGTCTTGTTATAATTCTGACCATTGAGCAGCAGTGCTGCTGTAAAATCCTCCCCCATCATGAAGTAGTTGCAAGAGGCCCGGTGTAGTGTTGAAATAAGGACAGAGAGGTTCTAAGAACGCAGTTCCTATAACTACTCTTCCTGAGTTTAGTTATAGGAACTACCCTTCGCCTTCAGTGTGTGTTCGCACATGAGGGAGGACGTTGTTAGAGACCATGTGTGACGCAATCATTGCGACAGTGACAAATTTATGCCCCAGTAGATCTCATCATTTATTCAAAGCTATTATAAAAGCGAACTTACCAGCTTTCCCTCCCTTTCCCTTGTTTACCTTTTGTTGAAGTGCGGAACTTTAGTGGAAGGTCCGCCCACTAAAGATTCGATACTGCTGCTATAGGGGATTATCACGCTTACCGGAACTTCCCGGTATTTGGGCATTTCCTCTTCCGGGCAATTTTAACATCAGCCGTTCCTGCTCTGTTATACTGTTTAAATCGTATAAACTCCAAACATACTTAAGTTTTCATTCCAGACTGGATCAAAGCGATCGATTCGCCGCGGTGAAGGGCCGAACTTTATAATAAAACACACGTTTGTTTGTCGCCGTGGGGCACAACACCGGCACTTCACAGCATGCTAGCATTAGCCAGCTAGCATTTACTGACGTGCTTAACATTGTGCGTCTTAAACACACACAAACATCTGAAAATCGGGTCTGTACCTCCCTGTTTCCAGTGGAACAACTGGGGACTGCCAAGAACGGAGACGCTTTCAGATGCTTGTGTGTTTTTTAGCCGCACAAAGTTAGGCACGTCATCGAGCTGGCTAATGCTAGCCTGCTAACACGACTGTGCAGACTGCCGGCCACAAACAAACGTGAGTCGTTTTATTGTAAAGTTCGGTCCTTCACCGCGGCGAATTGGTCGTTTTGATCCACTTCTTCCTTAGTATCACTTCAGTCTGGAATGAAAACTTGGCATTGGCGTTTATCCGATTTACAAAGTTTAACAGAGTAGTAGCTGGCAGACTACTGTTGGCAGGCTAGCATTAGCCAGCTTGATGACGTGCCTAACTGTGCGGCTGAAAACACACAAGCATCTGAAAGCGTCTCCTTTCTTGGCAGTCCCCAGTTGTTCCACTGGAAACGGGGGGTACAGACCCGATTTTCAGATGTTTGTGTGTTTTAAGACGCACAAAGTTAAGCACGTCGGTAAACGCTAGCTGGCTAATGGTAGCATGCCGGTGTTGTGCCCCACCGGCTGCAAACAAACGTGCTACGTTGTTTTATTATAAAGTGCGGCCCTTCACTCTGGAGAATCGCTTTGATCCACTTCTTCCTTAGTATCATTTCAGTCTGGAATCCGTGAAAATTTCAGTAGGGTTGGCTTTTATTCACGTTATCTACGAAGTAACGCAGGGACATTGAACTGGGCCGGAAGTGGGCCCTCTAAGTGTTTAAAACCGGAAGTTCGGAACACGGAAGCGTGATAATCCCCCATACTGTGCAGCTGTGTTTGGTCATTAACTTCATATGAAAATAATTGCTTTTGGACATTTCAAAATAGTTATCAATTCGGGACGTGCACCATTGTGATTGATTTAACAGTGAATTGGTACACTCCTATTGTAGAGTGTACCAATCTACGATCTGGTAAACAGTTAAACAGCTGTGAGACTTTTTAAATATGGCGGGGCTGGAAGAAGCAGAGCCTCACACAAGGGGCGGGGCTTGCCAGTTCTACCAATCACCAAACACGTACGTATTTCAGTTCCTATGGAACCCCGAAAAGACCCTGCCTCAGAGTAGGAGCTATAAAGGTTATAGGAACTGTATTGTTTTAGGCTTTTATTTCAAATAATGACAACGATGTCTATCTCAGCACGGGTTTCTTTATTCACCATCTTGGATCCCGTTTTCTTCCTCTTCCCGTCTCCTACTCTCGCGGGAGTTTTACTTTCAGTGTAATCAGTGTAGCTAGTGCGACATCTTGTGGACAATGTGAATTTGGCACAATATGTTACATCTCCTTTCTTTTAAAAAAAAATGAAATAATAAACAAAAGGTCTATATAATGGAAACAGCTGGACCTGACTGAAGAGGTTCCAAAATGCTAATCACACATCAGCCGACTGAATGGTATATCGAGAAAACTTAACACAGAAACATCTAAAACGTAAGAAGTACACCCCACAGTAGAAAACCTATCCAGAGCAAACGGCTAGAATGGCAGGTGAAAAAAATAAATAAAAAAAATCGTATGCACAGGTTAAGTGGAGTACTGTGTCTGCCAATAGTGCAAACACAAATCAAAGTTAACACAAGGATTCACGATAAGAACTCCAGTCAATAAGGCCAACTGTGAAAATATAAATCAGTGAACAAAGAAGTGTATTTTTTTTTTTTTTTTTATATATAGGGCAGCGATCCGCCTTCACCCTTTACAATGGTTACAGGTCGAGGACCTGTCTTGGCCTGACAACACGGCCCGATCGTGTTGTGTAGCCAGGTGGTGCAATGTTCAGTTCTGGCGGTGTCGCAGGTTGAGGGTGGAGAACTGGCTTGCCGCTGGACGTGGATTCCGGAGACTGAATGACCTCCTCTGCCGTAGCATCGCCTCTGCTCTCCCTGAGGTGTCGGCGGTTGCGTCGGTACATCTGGCCCGTACCAGTGGTGATGAGGTAGCTCCTGTCAGTGGCAGCAGAGCGTGTCACTGTTGCTGGTTTCCAGGAACCATCCTGCTGGCGGAACCGGACAGGCGTACCTGGAAGTAGCTGAGGTAGAGGTCTGGCCGTCCTGTTGAAATAGGTCTGCTGGCGTTGCTGGCAGGCTTCTCTCCTCTCGCGCACTGTCTGCTGACAAGCGATCTGTGGCTGCAGGTGTTTGGCTGTTGCAGGAAGGATGGAACGAAGCCTCCGGCTCATGAGCAGCTGCGCAGGAGATTTCAGGTTGTCTACTGGAGTGTTTCGATATTCTAGCAGACTCAGGTAAGGGTCTTGGTGTTCAGCTTTGGCTTTGCCCAGAATGCGTTTGGCTGTCTGGACGGTCTTTTCCGCAAGGCCGTTGCTCTGCGGGTAGTGGGGGCTACTAGTGATGTGGGTAAAACCCCATGTCTTAGCAAAATGCTGGAACTCACTTGAGCTGTAACATGTCCCGTTGTCACTGATCACTGTCTCAGCAATGCCATGCCTGGCCATGGTGGACTTGAGTTTGGAGATCACAGCTGCTGCAGTGCAACTGTACAGTCTTTCCAGCTCAAAAAATCTGCTGTAGTAGTCTACGATGACTATGTAGACTCTGGAGTCCCAAGTAAATAGGTCGGTACCTATAACTTGCCACGGTCTTTCTGGTATGGCATGGGACATCAATGGCTCTTTGGGGTTTGCACTGCGTCTCTCCTGGCATATGCTGCAGGTTCCTACTACTGCCTCAATCTGCTTACCCATACCAGGCCAAAACAGAAGGTCTCTAGCTCTGTTCTTGCTCTTTTCAACACCCATATGGCTAGAGTGGATACGTTCTAACATGTTCTCTCTGAGCGTACGGGGAATAATGATTTTCTCCCCTTTTAACATGATGCCGTCAATTTCTGAAATCTCGTTTCTATGATTCCAGAACTCCTGGATAATGGGCAGGCACTGGGATCTTGTGTCTGGCCAGCCATCTAATGTCGCTTTTCTCAGGGCTATGAGTTGCGGATCCTGGCTTGTTGTGTCTTTAATCTCTGTCATCCTCTGATCACTGACAGGCATACTGCTGATGACTGTATGAACCTGAGCGTCCATCCCTTCACACAGAACTTTGTCTTGGTACTCTATAGACTTGCGTGATAGCGTGTCGGCTACTGGGATGTCCTTTCCGGGTCGGTGGACGATGCTGATATCATACCTCTGTAGCTGTAATATCATCCTCTGCAGCCGTGGTGGTGTTGCTGCCAGTGGTTTTCTGAGTATGGATTCTAATGGCTTGTGGTCTGATTCCACAACCACTTGTCGGCCATACACGTACTCATGAAAACGCCTACATCCAAAGAGTACAGCGTACAGCTCTTTTTCTATCTGAGCATAGTTCTGTTCGGTGCTGGTGAGCGACTTAGACGCATAGGCAATTGGCTTGCCATCCTGCAGCATAACTGCGCCAAGGCCACTTTTGGAGGCATCCACCTGAAGCCGCAGCTCTTTCTGGGGGTCAAAATAAGAGAGAACTGGGCCTGGCTGCCGAGTTATTAGCTCTTTCATCCGTTGGTAGGCTCTGTCATGGTTAGCATCCCACACATATTCGCTGTCCTGCTTTAGCAGTTCTCGCAGTGGTGCGTTGATCTCTGACAGGTGGGGAGCAAATCTTGCTAGGTAGTTGATCATTCCCAGCACGGTTTCTAGCTCAGCTTTGTTCTGCGGTGGCTGCATCTCTTGGACTGCCTTCACTTTGTTTGGGTCTGGTTTTAACCCTTCATGTGAAAGTATGTGACCAAAGTAACTGACCTCTGTTACACAGATGGTGCACTTGTCAGGGTTTAGCTTCACGCCCCTCTCTCTGCTGCGTTGTAGCATGGCTCTCAGATTTCGGTCATGGTCCTGTTTGGTCTTCCCAAAAACCAGTACATCATCAACGATGGCCGTCACACCGCTGAGGCCCTCATAGGTCTCATCCACACGTCGCTGGAATTCATCCTGAGCCGAGATTATGCCAAACGGCAGTCTGAGGAAGCGGTACCTGCCAAACACTGTATTAAATGTTGTTAGCATTGATGACTCGTGGCTCAGCTTAATGGCCCAGTAACCTGATCTGGCATCTAGGACGCTAAAGTATTTTGCTCCAGCAAGCTTCGTGGTAACATCCTCTAGCGTGGGTAGGGGGTAATGAGGTCTCTGTATAGCCTTGTTGAGGGGCCTGGGGTCCAGACACACTCTCAGTCTGCCCGTCTTTGGCTTCTCGACAGCAACAAGTGCATTCACCCAGTCTGTGGGCTCCGTGACCTTACGGATGATGTTGTTGTTCTCCATGTTGTCGAGTTCATCTTTGAGTCTCTTTCGCAGAGCGATGGGGATTCTGCGCGGTGGGCAGACTGTAGGTGCTATGTCTGGGTTAACACGGAAGGTACATTCACCTGGAAATTCTCCTATGCCCTGAAACACATCTGCATACTCTTCTAGTATGCTTTGAGTGTCAGTGTCCTGTTTATCCCTTTCCTCAGTCACAGCCATCACAATCTTTATGAGGTTTAAGTCACGGCAAGCTTTCATTGCTAGAACAGGCGGAGCACTGGTGTTCACAATGTGCAAATCCAGCATTAATGTGCTGTTTTTGTGTTTGCACTTTAATTTGCATTTCCCATCGACACTGAGTGCATGACCCCCATAGTCCGTGAGCTTGCGTATTGCTGGCTTCAGTGTCACATCTTGGAAGAGTGTCTGAAAGATATTAACTGGAATGGTGTTGACCTGTGCACCAGTGTCTACCTTGAATTTCACTTTTTGAGGAGGAGAGCCTAGCTCTATATCTGCATATGCTTGCTCATTATTTTCACCTTCATTCTCAATTGTGATGCTGTCAATGTAAAAACAGTCCTGTTCATCATCAGTGTCCTTTACAGTCTCTGGGTTCTCTCTAACAGCATGTACTGCCTGGCGGTTGAAACCTGACTGTGAGGTGAGCCTTGACTTGCATACTTTGGCAAAATGGTTCATCTTTTTGCATTTCATGCATTGTTTTCCTTTTGCTGGACAGACATCTTTAACACTGTGTTGCCCTCCACAGTAGCCACATGTCTTGTGTGCTGCTGTAGCGTGCACCTTGGGTTTAGCACCTCTCTGTTGTTTATCTGGTCTTTGTGGCTTCCTGCTAATAGCATGGATGGAGTCATGGTCTCTGATGTGGCTCATGTTTTTCAACTGCTGCTTTGCTAGCTCGTGGGACCTTGCTACATCTATAGCTTTATCTAAGGTGAGGTCTGCACCCTGGCTGAGAAGCTTTTCACGAACCTGAGGTGAATTAGTGGCAAATATGATGCGGTCTCTGACCATTTCATCACTATTTGGGTAGTTACAATCTTTCACAAGCAGTTTTAGCTCGGTCACGAACTGTTCAAATGGTTCATGTTCACTCTGCATCTTCTCATGAAACTTATATCTCGCATAAATGGGGTTTGCTTTGGGTGTGATGTAATCCGTGTACTTATCATAGTACGTCTTTAGCTTCTTGGCGTCGTCTGCTGTGAGCGTCCAAGTGTTATACACATCACGTCCCTTCTCCCCGATCCACAAAAGAAGGTAGCTGCATTTCTCCGCCTCCGCTTTCTCACGCAGGGGGCCAGTGAACATGAGCTCCGCGTGCTGCTTGAAGCGTCGCCATGCTTCAGGTAAGTTCGTGGAATCCCAGTCCATCCGAGGAGCAGGAACACCGTAGGCCTCCATGTCTAGGCGATGGGTTGGATCAACGTCCGCTACTCTGACACCATGTATTGTTTTAGGCTTTTATTTCAAATAATGACAACGATGTCTATCTCAGCACGGGTTTCTTTATTCACCATCTTGGATCCCGTTTTCTTCCTCTTCCCGTCTCCTACTCTCGCGGGAGTTTTACTTTCAGTGTAATCAGTGTAGCTAGTGCGACATCTTGTGGACAATGTGAATTTGGCACAATATGTTACAGGAACTGAGGTCCGAGGTCCCTAGTTCCTATATGTCCGAATGCGCAAAAAAACGACCTGGTTCCTGAAAAGGTTTTAGGAACTCCAAAAGGTTCCTACAGTCCGAAAGCACCTATAAGCACTCCTGCCAGACTACGCCCCCTCCTAGCTCTCTTCTGAGAGTGAAGTCAGAACATGATCACGGTGGATGAGTCTGGTGGCTGCAGCTCGTCTCCGGTCAGAGCTGCTCATGCTGGGTTCATCTAAACAACTCTGAGACCAGGTCATGTTTCCTTCATATCTGAACAGGCTGGTACTGGTTGTTATTAAGGGGGGTGAAGATCATAGTTTCGTTTGTCTTTTTTGACATTCAGTTGATAATGAAAACAAAATGAGGATGTATCTGACGTCCCTGGTAAACACAGATAAGAACATGTCCGAAACACACAGAAACGTCCTCACAATGATCAGCTGCCAGGAGAAATGTTGCGATGCAGAAACACTAATGATTAATCCCTTGGATCCCCACAAGTTTGTTCAGGTTTAGATGTTTCAGTCAGAGGGGTGATGAGAGGAAATACTTGGCACAAATTCTGATTAGGACAGAGATTAAAAAGGCGAGAGCCACTGCTGAATTGGCGCAAACAGACTGTAGATTGTACTAAAATTCAGGTTACTCCCACAGTGATGAAGTCTGTGCGAGCACATTGTCTCTAGCAACCAAACCTACCTGCAGTGGTGCGTATACCACAGCATATGATCACCCATCATGTCAGGTGCAGTTTTGGTCTGATGATGTCTAAATGTGAGCAGGATGAAGAAGAGAGCCGTTCAGATCGCATTCTGTTGTGTGGTTAAAGATCTCGTTAGAGAGCAGCACGTTGTCCACCTTTCCCCTCAACAGTTTCATGTGTTCATTTAGAAGTTCGTAAAAAGTCAGATGAAGTTCACCTGTAAAGGTTTTAGTGGATTTCAGCATCATTCTGACATCATAGAGAAAGCTGAACATCCCTAACGTCCTGTGAGTAGTGTGGTGTCTATCCCGGACAGGACCGTGAGACTGAGGGTGTGATGGAGGTTCTGGATGATAGAAACCTTCAGAATAAACTTTATATGAGCAGACTCTGTGTTTGTGTGTTCAGGCCCGTTGGATGAAGACAGCCAGCCTCATGGCTTCTGCACGGTAACTTTCTCATCCAGCGATCGCTTCGAAGGACACTTCAGCCACGGAGAGAAGAACGGGAAGGGCAAGTTCTTCTTCTTTGATGGCAGGTACAGATGTGATGGCTTTATCCGGCCCGTGTTCCCCAGCCTGTCCACTGTTCACCCCCAGCTGTGTCCTTGTTCCTCTGCAGCACCTTGGAGGGTTTCTACGTGGATGATGCCCTGCAGGGTCAGGGGGTATACACGTACGAAGATGGCGGTGTTCTCAACGGGACGTACGTGGACGGTGAGCTCAACGGGCCTGCTCAGGAGTTTGACAGCGAAGGCCGGCTGGTGTTCAGGGGCCAGTACAAAGACAACAGCCGCTGTGGGAGGTTCTGGGTTTACCACGCTGTGAGTCTGCACGCTGCTCTTACTGCAAGGAGGAAAACGGCGGCTTACTGTAAACATGTTGTGCATGTTGGTGTGAACGGTTTAGGACGGGGGCTGTGTGTTCGGGGAGGTGAACGTGGACGGGGAGATGAGCGGAGACTCTGTGGCCTACATCTACCCTGACGGCTGCACAGCGCTCTACGGGAGCTTCGTGGACGGGGAGCTGATCGAGGCCCGGCTCTCCACTCTCAGCTCCAAACAGACGGGACGGCCGCTCTTCCAGATCACACCCAACAGTCAGTAGAAAGAGCACCTTCCCAAGTTTTCTTTGGACAGAAGCTGGAATGTCTCTGGGTAAAAACTTGAATGACTTCCTGTCTGAAGGTCCCGTCTTCTGCTATGACAAGTCCACGTCCTCCTGCATCGCCACCCACGCGTTGCTTCCTGACCCGTACGAGAGCCAGAGGTAGGTCCACTCTGATGCTGCACCTGCCGGGACATGGAGACAGAGTCAGAAGTCTTTCTGTGTTTCAGGGTGCTGGTGGCCGACTCTCTGATCCGCGGAGCAGGACAGGGTCTATTTGCCAGGGTGGACGCTGAGGCCGGGACAGTGATGGCCTTTTATAACGGAGTCCGCATCACTCACTCTGAGGTGACGCGCACATCCACGAACACACCCACAGCCCACTTGCTCATGATAAAATGATTGGTGCTCATCAGAAATGTTCCAGTCCTTCAGGATCCCCTGGAGGACCTCAGACACCAGATAGTCTGCTAGACTCGCTCCAGCTCTGTGCTTAGTCAAACCAGAAGATTCCTTCAAGGGGGGCCTACTTTTCTGCCTCCTTCACCTTCATTCTCAATGTGCACCATGGCTGATTCAGCCAAGAAACACAAGACATGACTGGAGAAAGGGAGAGATAAAGACAGAAAGAAATGGGGCTGGGAAAAAATATCGATACACTGAAATATTGCAGTTTTTACATATGCAGATTTCATATAGATATTTAAAAATGCAATATTGGTCTATTTTACTTACGAAATCTCGTGAGATTTCATCGTTATCTTACGAAATCTGACTGAACAACGAAATTGCGCAAGATTTCATCAGTAAAATAGATCGATACTGCATTTTTAAATATCAGTATGATATCAGCATATGAAAATATTGCGATATTTCAGTGTATCAATAGTTTTCCCAGCCCTACAAAGACACCGAGTAAGAGATAAGAGGAGAGTCAAGATAGTGTTTTACTGGCTAGTACAGGTAGGATGTGGGATGGATGCGCCACTGAGGAAACGGCTAAATTAGCTGTGAAGCAAGGATGACTGATATTCCACAGCTCCAGTTTCTCTCATATATGAGAATCTACATCTGTTTGGCTCACACCTGATAACAGCTGTTAAACCTCCAGTTTGATTGTGAAAGCAAATCAAACGTTTCTTCTCGTGCCTACAGATCATTCAGGAGTCAGACAGATTTCTGATCAACTTGACTTTTACCTCCAGTCTCATGGGCTTTTAAGGTGGAATTACACCTCAGAATTGCTGTTTTTGCCTGTCAAAAAGTGATTAAGGCCTCTGTCTTGTCACTGAAGAGTTTACTTTTGTTTAAAATGGCCTTGTTTTACACAAGGGTAGAGATAATAGACCATTTGGAGTTTTCCACCCACTCTTGTACATTTTAAAGGGATACTGTCTGTGTAACTTTTGGCTACAACCAGTACTAATGATGCGTTCCAGTTGTCTCGGGATTCCAAGCAGATGCGAGTTGGTGACATCATTACCAGGTATTTTGTGTTTCAGTTGCACCAACTTGGGGGAAAAATAGACATCTACAAAGCAGTTTATTTGTGAGCATCTACAGCTAAAGCACAAGCTAGAAAAATAACACGGACGAAATAACAAGATCACCATAACAAAAACAGCCAATTTCAGTGTGTGTTTTAATCAACAACACGTGTTCACTTGCCATTTTAAAGAAAGAAAGACAGCTGTGAGAACGTAAAATCAAATAACAACTTGGTGCTGTTTACACTTGAAACTACTGAACAGAAAATATCTGATGTAGAAGTTTCATAAACACATTAATTGCACTGCAGCCATCTTCTAATCTACAATTTTAGGTCCTCTACAAATTACGAGCTTATGAAGCCACTTCCACCTAAAGTTGTCTCAGAAAAAAACATTTCTGAGACAACCGGTCAACAAACTGGTCTGAGTTTCTGTCCTGACTCGTGGTCTGGTGGACCCCTCAGGTGGATGGTCGGGACTGGTCCCTGAATGGGAACACCATCTCTCTGGACGAGGACACCGTCATCGACGTCCCTCAGCCGTTCGACCGGACCGATGTGTACTGTGCCTCCCTGGGTCACAAAGCCAACCACTCCTTCACCCCCAACTGTAAATACGACCCGTAAGTACACACACACAGTACAGTCAGATGTCCGGGGGAGGAGCTGGTCTCCAATTTGTGGAGGTTAGACGTCAGTGCTGGACCATTTATCAGTTTCATTAATCAAAAATCAAAATCACAAATTAAGATGTTAGGATTAGCTAATCCCACAGAGTGGTTAGTTTACATGTTACACTGATCCAGATTTAAACCTTCACCATGCACTCGCCTCACACGTACTGGTTCACGTGTACATAACAGATGGTGCGTTCTAGGTGGCTCGTTTTTCCAGGCGCTTGGGAGTAGTTGGTGTTTGAGTGTGTTGTCGGTACATGTGCTGTATGTTTTCATGAGTGTTCCTGGTCACTTTTGAATAAAGACGAGTGGCGCCTCCTGTGAAGCAGAGTTCAGAGCAACATGTCTGCTGCGTGTCTGCGGCGTGTCTACTACGTTCACACCGCAGGTAAATGCGACCTGAATCCGATCTTTCGCTCAAATGTGACCCATATCCGATCTGCCTCTGACTGTGTGAACAGCGCAAGTCTCATTTAATCTGACATTTCTGGATCAGATTCAGGCCACTTTCAAATGTGGTATTGAATCGGTCACATATCCGATCTGTGTCGAAGCGTCTGCTGTTTGTTCGGCATGTCGCATCCATCCGACCTCTTCTGGGAGACCAAGACGGACGTCCTTATTTCTGTGCCAGAGGAGACGGACACTGAACATAAACAATGAACTGAACAGTTAAATCATATTTTTCTGGCTCTGATTGAACATCAACCTGGAAACTAATGAAAGTGTTGTGGGAAACTTTTATGTGGTCCAGCAGCTCAGTGTGAATGTGAGAGAGAGGGTGTGCATGTGTGGGGGAGGCGCGCCGCTGTGGACGAGGCCAGAAGAGAAAGTGTGTGAAATGCATCCGGTAAAGAAAGAGAAGTTGACCGCAGCAGGTAGAGAAGAACCGCGGTGATAAATATGCAGCATTAAAATAAAGCCACTTCTCTTCAGCAGAGAAGATGGAGAAGCACTTGTGTTTCCCAGGATTCTCAGATATCACCCCCCCACACACGACACACGTGCTCAGTCATCAGCTGATCGCTGCGATCTATCAGTTCATTTCTACCCGGCTGAAGTGCTTGCTGACATATCTGAGGAGATCTCAGATTCCCTCATCGTCTGTCTTCACAAAACCCGCTCATACTGCCACCACAAAGTGCTTTTAATGTGATGTCATTCATGATCAACTGAGCATGCGTGTCACTTCAGAAGCCTGAGCTGTTCATGTTGCAGTCAGTGGACAGGCCACATTTAGAAATGAAATGTGAACACACACACAAAAAGATCGGATCTGACAAAAAATCAGAACTGAGCATCAAGACCTGCAGTGTGAACGCAGCCCAAGTGACTGAAGTCGTCTCCATGTATGTGAGGGACGTCCACGTGGGCGGAGACCTCTGGAGAGCGCTGACGACAGCTGGCCTTCCAGCTGAAGTCTCCATAACGGCATTACCAGTGATGCACGATATCATCGGCTCCATATCAGTATCAGCCCATATTGCTTTAAAAGTGGATATCCATATCGGCCTGATGTTGACCTGATATCAACCCGATATCAATTCTTTTTTTATTTCATTTGTTTTTTAGGGAGAGAGCATATAAAAAAAGGAAAAACTTCTACACCAGATTTAGCCAAAAGGCGAGTTTTCATGCGTTTTCCCTAAACAGATCTTAAAAGGAAATGCAGAAATATCACATTGTAAATGAAACAGTTATCGATATAATTAAAGGTGTTATAGAAGATGTTTCAACATTTCAGAAAGCAGAGACTGTAAGCGAGTTTTTGAATAATGTGCATGCGCAAGACCAACCCACTGGATGCACAGCTCCCTCCTCCGGCCACAGAATAACGTTCACGTGCCGCTGCGGTGTTCAGCAGACAGCAGCTACAGATCCTCCATCATGTCACAAACACAAGGAAGCAGAATGTCGTTGTATGAATGTCGCTAACTGCTAGCAGAATGATGTTAGCCTCCTGCTGTACACATCAAACGAGTGCGCGCAGCTTCCAGGTCGCAGCTTTACTCTTCCCAATCAATCACTCTCATTGATCTCACTTTTTACCCGTTATTACTACGGTAGTAAAAGTGATTGATGAGCCAGTAGACAAATGATAAACAGGCCTCCAGACTGATACCTGTTAGGTCACATATGCGACCTAATTTCTGGAGTTAAATTTAAAATTTAAAATTGCAAATTTAAAAGTGTGAGTCAAATTTTAATAAGGTAGCGCCAGTGCGACTTGCGACAGAGAGAGAGAGAGAGAGAGAGAAACTCCCTGCCACATCCCTGAGGCACGGGCAGCTGTTTGTTAAAGCTACCTGTTTAACTTTGCATCAGCAGAAATGTGGAAGTGACAAGCTTCCACTTCCAGCTTGTCTGCGTTAACCCCGCCCGCCTGAAATGTCCGACTGATCACACAATACTTCTCCTAGAAACACTCTGTTTATATGATCACGTTCTGCTCAGAGACTGATTATGTTGAATCAGGTTTGCTAGAACAAGGAAACATGGAATAAATGCAGGACGAGGGCCAAAGTTCTCCACCTGCTGTACACGGCTCTGCTCAAGATATGCAGCCCATTTCCACAAGCAAGGACTGACACTGTTGATTTTATACAAAGTTATGAAATTTTTTTAAAAAAGATATTATTTTTAACTTTAATGCACATCAGAAGCATGATTACCCTCTCCCCCCTCCCTCTCCCTCTGCCTGTCTGTCTGTACCGGTCTCTGATCAGCTGCATTGTTGGTTTAGTTAATGTTGCCTGCAGCAGTAAAAATTTATACAAATAAGTCAAAGAAATTGCAGATTAAAATATTTTTTCAAATATCAAGTTTAGGCCATTGTTACTCTTTACATTAGGAAAAACTATGATACATAAATTAACACAACTATCATCATGATAGTCATGTATTAATACCACGTTATACGAAGAAAAGGTGGCGCTACCAACTGAAAAGTGTAGTGATTCTATATATGATATTGATATTAATATCAATATTTCTATTAATATCAATAATAATACAGCCTCGGGCACCACCCTGTCTAATGATTTAGCTTACGCTCAGGCCCGACATGGGAAAAGCCTGAAAATTGATTTATTAAAACTAAAATTTGGATAAATCAGTCTCACGTGAATTCTTGCTGCAAAAGATTTTTACCTGCGAAATTATACACCCAGAAAACTCAAGACACAGATTCGGAATAATCACATTGGGTTTATTCAGCCACAAAGCAGATTCAGCACAACTTTGCAAATTTGTAGCACATTAAGAGTCAAGAAGGAGGGAAAAGCTTGAATCTATAGTAAAAATGAGTTGCATAAACTATCCGAAGTCAAACCTCTGCGTAGCAGACATGAAAACTTCTAGTCATTGCATCGCTAATTAAATGAGATGAAATGAAGTGAGTCCCTAATGAGAGATGAATTAAGCTAATTCTGTAGGGACGTAAGAATGAGAATTCTACTGGGATCTACAATTTGGAGGAAAATTTAGAGTTAGATCGAATGAATAATTAGTTATAATTGATGCGTGACTGCCAAGACACCATTTGGTAACAGAGCGCTGTGAGAGGTCTTACGTGGGTCTGAGGGGTCCTGCGGCTGGGCGAAACTTCCAGGGGGCACTTTTCCCGGTAGTGATGTCCTGCGGAGTCCAAGACAGACGGTTGGTAAGCCAGTAGCTACTCTCTTCCGGACGCCGACTGAGTCTTGTCCGGGCTTGAGGATGGTGTGGTCCAGGGGTGCAGTCACGCGGGGGCCGCAAATAGCAAGAGTGAGGTCTGTGGAAGGCGGTTCGCTTCACCCTCCAGAACTCACAATTTACTTTTAAAGGTTTGGTCCTGATTACCGTTTATCACGGATGGAGATGCCAAGAAAAGATGGACTAGGAGGAAGGAGATGGGGCGGTACTGATCTACTAGACTTTTAAATCTCGCGCGCAGAGAAACAAAAGTCTTGAGGGATCAAGACAGAAATTCAGGACCAAACGCGACTTAAAGATACGCGTAACTTTGGGGTCGGCTGAATTACGGGACAAGTAATAACAGAAGAATACGGAAACCAAAGAGCTAAAAGACAAAAGGAGCCAAAGAAGACAAAAAGAAGACACTCCAGAACTTGTGTCCTGGCATTTGTAGGCCAATTTGTGCGGCCGCCCCCCAGGTCGTCCACCATTGACAGAGCAGGAATTTCCCGGGGAGTTTCTCATTGACCAATGGGAAATTGGTCTGCCAATCACGGTGACCAGGTGGCTTCTACTGTTCCGCCAACAGAGGGCGCTGTTGCCTTACTTTCATCTCATGCAATGAGCAATGCGATTGAATTACTTATCCTGATCAGACTTCTGGAAAAGGAACATTATTCTTATTCACTTAAGCACATACAGGCTCAAACTCATTCTTTTCTTGTGATTTCAGGAAGAACAGACACAGAACATAGCAGGTTCGGGATCAGGGACAAAATGAGGATTCCTGTAAAATAAACTTGGATGTTCAGTCAAAACACTTCATTAAATTCCCCCTACTTACTGTTGCTAATCTTTACTTGGTCTTCCCCCTTTTCCTTTTATAAGTTCTAACCGGGTAATAACCATTATCCTAAATGTCATGACTCTGCAGTAAACCTCAATGTCAGAGCTTCCTTAGTTGCAAATATCCATAAATATAGTGGGTGATATATATATATCGATATATGGATGGCCCCAAATATAATGCGGCATTTCTGTTAACACATCAACACACAATAAAAGTGAGACTACATTACTATGTCCTATTTAAATGATAGCAAAACACCCTTTTATTCCTTTGTCTTGGGTGGTGCAGATTGGGGGAAGGTCTCCAGACTTCCCCCCATCGGAATGTCCGGAGATGCTTATTGGCTCCTACGGGGGTCTGACACCCCCATCCTGGTCGAATGTCACCGTTTGATAAAGTCCAGTTCCTCTCTCACCTTCAGATCGGAGTTCAGGGGGATGGTGTAAATCGCTGTCTGTGACCCAAACAGTGACTTATGTATGTAAATCAATCTCAGCGTCGTGGGACCATCTGGCCAGTGTTGTTTCAGAGCCAGGATCCTGAGGTGCAAGATCTTTATCTGTTGAGTTAGTAAGACAAGGTGAAACTTTTGCAAAGACCCCCACATTCTTGAGGCCTCTGCTTTCCTGGTGGAGAAACAAACAGAGTCATGAATTTTGATCCAGTGGGAGAGGGTCTCGGTCCAAAAAGGGGGGACGATCACAACAAAAGGTAGGTAGCACCAGTGCTACAGGTGCAAAAGTTAGTCTGGAGCCCTGAATATAGTTAAAGGTTGAATATGGAACATTTTTATTAAAAGCTATATTTTTTTAAAAACATTACCTCCACAGGTCGTTTGGGGGTGTGCAGAATGAAAGTACATCATTTCCTAGAAAAATTATATTTAGCCTAAAAATAATTATAAAATAAATTTTTGCGGGTTTGATAATGGCATTTTATTTACGTCTATAAGCCGATACACGCCGCCATTGTGGGTTGCCAAATACGATCTATGTGTGACATTAGTATTTTGGGCACAGTTAGGCTGGAACAGGGGAAAACCGTGGATACGGCAAGTGAAGCAGCTGCTTCAGAGCCCTGGAGATATTTGAATCTGTTTCTGAGGAGAAGTGACCTGAGAAGAGCAAAACCTGGAGTAAATTTAGGTGAAGACTTCACTAAATGGACCCTCAAACGTTTTCCACGGAGTCAAAACACAGAAATGGCGACTTTCCTCCTGGATCGGTAAGCTAGCTTGTTTGCTAACATGGCTAACGTTAGCTGTCAGTTATAAACTCCTCTGCGTTACTTGTTGGACATGCTGCAGACTGTCATAACTTGCGTGTCGGCAGTGAGCCTGGCATCCCAGCTGCTGGAGGAGTTTTTCTGCCGTTGCAACTACAACCGAGACACACGTGATGTCGCTGTTCAGTCCATATTTCATATTCAACCTTTAAGGGATGCAGAGATGATTGGAGTAGGGTTGCCACCTGTCCGGTAAAATACGGAATCGTCCTTTAATTGACAGTTAAATGTTGCATCCCGTATTGAACCATTACGGGACGCGATTTGTCCTGTATTTCCATAAACGTTCAATACACGTCTGTCACACATATATAAACATTTAATTTAAAGAGACTTGAGGCAAGATTAAGAAATGAGACTCGCGACTGGCGCTGCAGGTAACTGCAGCCACGAGCCAAGCCGTCACGGGAGTGTGCACAAACTGAAACTATAACGTTGTTTACTACGCTGATAAAATCTTTTTCTTAGTAGTTACATTTTTTAGTGTCTTTCAGTTGATCTGGATCGTTTGCTGACAGCAGAAGAACCCATAAATATCCCTTATAGTGTTTGAATTTACTGCGACCGTCTCCTTCCTGGATCAAAAATGTCGGGGACGCGGATGCAGCGTCATTTGACGTCACGTCTGCAGGACTGCGCGGGAAATTCGGCCACCGAATCGCAGCGCATTATGGAGCACACAGCCTGTTCAAGGCAACGGAGGGCTCCTTCTTTTTGGTTTGTAACGCTTCATCACCCAATACCAAAAATAAAACAAGAAATTTTTAAAGCCAGCAAAGAAACAGCAGGATCTAGGCTGGATCCCTCTCCAGACTGGTGTGTCGGTACCTGCACGCCTGCGTGTGCTGCTGTCATGCGCGTTCCTCTCGGCACCCGCGCCTTTTAAAATGTCCACACCTGATACTCCAGCATGTTCTCAAAGCGAAAACGCTTACTAAAAAAATACTAAAGTGGGAGCAGGCCCATCCTTGGTTGGACAGCATCAGTGGAGATGATGAGGGAAACTGTAAAATATGTCAGCGAGTGTTTTCTGTGGCGCATGGTGGACTGTCTGACATCATCATACATCATGAAAGTAACACTGCAGGCACGTGAGAACCGTGAAGACAATCTAAACGTGAGTGTCCCATCTTCATCCCCTCAACTCCCGAGACTGAATCAGTCATGACATCACACCTCGTTCAGGATCAGTTTTTATCTGGTTGCGTTTTTGCCAGATGATGTCAGAGCATGGACTAAGCCGACTTTAGGAGGTTTGGTTAGCAGATTGATTGTTTAGGATGTTGACATTTTAAAGTTGAATGAATGATCATTTATTTAATATATACAGAATCCAATATTAGTAGTAGCTAATATAAATATATCGTGTTTATTTAAACAACAAATCATACTAATGAATTAACAGTTGATATATAAATAAATATTGTTACAAGATTACTATTATTAGAATATATACATTTTTTCTAGATCTATAAAAAATGTACAGCGTTCTGTGTATTCTGTCAAAATATTTATTTTGAGAAATAGTGTTCAGAGGTTTAACTGTCTGAATGACCTGACTTTTTTTCAAGTAATAAGAGACAGAAAAAAACCTGTTCAGTTGAATTAATGAATCATCCCACTCTGTTACCTAAGTTACACAGCTGTGTGAAAAAGTTTTTGCCCCCTTCCTAATTTTTTACTTTTTTACATGTTAGTCACACTTAAATGTTTCAGATCATCAAACAAATTTAAATGTGAGACAAAGATAACACAAGTAAACAGAAAATGCAGTTTTTAAATGAAGATTTTCATTTTTAAGGGGAGAAAAAAAAATCCAAACTTAAATGGCCCTGCGTGAAAACGTGATTGCCCCCAAAACCTAATAACTGGTTGGTCCACCCTTAGCAGCAACAACTGCATCAAGCGTTTGTGATAACTGGCAGTGAGTCTTCTACAGCGCTGTGGAGGAATTTTGTTCCACTCATCTTTGCAGAATTGTTGTAATTCAGCCACATTGGAGGCTTTTCCAGCATGAACCGCCTTTTTAAGGTCATGCCACAGCATCTCAATGGGATTCAGGTGGGGACTTTGACTAGGCCACTCCAAAGTCTTCATTTTGTTGTTCTTAAGCCATTCAGAGGTGGACTTGCTGGTGTGTTCTGGATCATTGTTCTGCTGCAGAACCCAAGTGCGCTTCAGCTTGAGGTCACCAACAGATGGCCGGACATTCTCCTTCAGGATTTTTTGGTAGAAGCAGAATTCATGGTTCCATTTACCACAGCAAGTCTTCCAGGTCCTGAAGCAGCAAAACAGCCCCAGACCATCACACTAAAACCACCATATTTTACTTTAGGTATGATGTTCCTTTTCTGAAATGCCGTGTTACTTTTACGCCAGATGTAATGGGACCTACACCTTCCAGAAAATTCCACTTTTGTCTCGTCAGTCCACAGAGTATTTTCCCAAAAGTCTTGGGGATCATCAAGATGCTTTCTGGCTAAACTGAGATGAGCCTTTATGTTCTTTTTGCTCAGCAGTGGTTTTGGTCTTGGAACTCTGCCATGCAGCCATTTTTGCCCCCCAGTCTCTTTCTTATGGTGGAGTCATGAATACTGACCTTCATTGAGGCAAGTGAGGCCTGCAGTTCTTGGATGTTGTTCTGGGGTCTTTTGTGACCTCTTGGATGAGTCGTCGCTGTGCTCTTGGGGTCATTTTGGTGGGCCGGCCCCTCCTGGGAAGGTTCACCACTGGTCCATGTTTTCACCATTTGTGGATAATGGTTCTCACTGTGGTTCTCTGGAGTCCCAAAGCTTTAGAAATGACTTTGGAACCTTTTTTAGACTGATAGATCTCAATTACTTTGTTTCTCATTTTTTACTGAATTTTTTTTGGATCGCAGCATGATGTCTAGCTTTTGAGGATCTGTTTTTTTTGGTCTACTAAACTTTGTCAGGCAGGTCCTATTTAAGTGGTTTCTTGATTGAGAACAGGTGTGGCGGTAATCCAGCCTTAGTGTGGCTAGAGAACTCTGCTTTCCAAAGATGTGATAAACCACAGTTAATTTATGTTTTAACAAGGGGGGGCGATCACTCTTTCACACAGGACCGTGGAGGTTTGTATCCCCCCCCCTTACTAATAAAAATCTTCATTCAAAAACTGCATTTTCTGTTTACATGTTACATGTCTTATCTTTGTCTCACATTTAAATTTGTTTGATGATCTGAAACATGAGGAGATTGATGTCACTCATCATCTCAACCTTTTCAGAATTTGATAGACGCAGCTGGATATTTACCACAGAAGAAGAATTCTGTCTCCACATTCTGCCTCTGGAGGACTGGATGAGATCCCAGTCTGCTCTTCTTCAGGTGTACAAACTCCAGATCAGGTCTTAGTTTCAGGTCTGTAACCTGTTTCTTCTGGTTTGACCAGGTTTGTCCATCCACGGTTTGGACCAATCAAATGCATCCGAACCTTGAGGGCGGTGCAGAAAGGGGAGGAGCTAACGGTTGCCTATGGCTACGATCACAAGCCCAGCGAAGGGAACGGCCCGGAAGCTCCCGACTGGTACAAGAAAGCGCTGCAGGACTTCCAACAGAGACAGGATGCCCTTGTGGGCCAATGAGGACAAGGACAAGGACAAAGATTGGGGGGTGGGGGGACAGGAAGATACCCCCCTCTGCTACTTCATATCCCCCCAGAGACCTTCAGATCTGATCCACACAGGAAGTCACCTTGGAGATGACGAAGACTTCAGTGACACTGAAACTATGCAAGAAACGATGTCAGAGGACACGTGTGTCCCTGTCCTCATTATGACTCGTCCTCACCAGGACGCATCACAGACTCCCAGCTGAAAGGTCTACGATGTTCAGTCTGTCACCATCACGTTCCACAGACGGTCTTTACTAAAACCCCTTGCTGGGGGTCCAATATCAGGTCTTCCTCTGAGCGTCTTTCATGTAAAATCATGTCAACAATAAACCTGCAGATGGTCAGATTCACCGTGTCTGAAATCAGTTATTTGAAATAAAAAGTAAATTTTACCAGCTCGTCTCAGAGCTGATGTCATCAGATCAGAAGGTGGTGCAGGTGACGTGGTGGACAGGCATCACGAGGACCTGCACTCAGGTGAAGTAGCCTTTGGTTGAGGGACTGTTTCCCCATCAGGTGATGCTGTAGAACCACCAGGAAACATAAAGATCCCTGATCACCCCACAGAGTCCCGGAGGCCTGTTAAGAAAAGCTGGCGTGTGTACACCAGTTCTAGTCAGCTCCTAGGATTTATAAAAGCCAAACTCGGAGGAAAAGTCACAACTTCCACATCAACTCTGACCCGGCCGTGCACACAAAATCTGAGAAATGGGAAACTGCCACACCAACGAAGAAGAAAACCAGAGAAATGATGTGCAAATACGTCACCTTTCTCATCATGCTATATATATATATGTACACAGGTACTAGCCAAAAAATTTGAATATTGTGAAAAAGTTCACCTTTTAAGTAAATTGCAACTTAAAAGGTGCAATTTACATATTGTATAGACAAATAATATGCAAATCAATATATTTCAAGCTTTTATTTGTTTGGATGTTGCTGATTAGGACTTGCAGCTTAAGAAAACCTCAAATTCTAAAACTCAAAAATTAGAATATTGCATGAAATCAATTTAAAAAGGATTTTAAATACAAAAAAGTCAGGCCTCCTAAAGTAAAATCTTGCATCTGTACTTAGTACTTGGTTGGGGCCCCTTTTGCATGAATGACTGCCTGAACCCGGCGTGGCATAGATGCTACCAGCTTCTGGCAAATCTCAGGTGTTATGGAAGACAAACATGCTTCAATCACAGCCTTGAGCTCTTCTTGATTGTTTGGTCTCTTCCTGTTTAGCTTTCTCTTGACGATGCCCCACATGTTTTCAATGGGGTTCAGGTCAGGTGAGTTTGCGGGCCAATCCAGCATGGTGATCCATGGTTGTTGAACCAGGATTTTGTAGTTTTGGCAGTGTGGGCAGGTGCCAAGTCCTGCTGGAAGATGAAGTCTGCATCCCCATACAGCTGGTCTGCTGGAGCAAGCATGAAGGTCTCCAAAATGTCCTGGTAGACTGCTGCATTGATGCTGGACTTCATGAAGCTCACAGGTCCATTCCTTATGAAGTCCTCCACACTTCTGAATGGCCCTTTCCTGACCATCTTCTCCAGGCTGCTGTCAGCCCTCCGGCTTGTACACCGTTTTCTTCCACACTTCTTCCTTCCACTTAACTGTCCATTAATGTGCTTTGAGACAGCACTCAGCAAAAGAAGCTGGTTATTCTCTATCACTTTTTGTGTCTTTCCCGCCTTGTGCAGGGAGTCAATGATGGTTTTCTGCACAACTGTCAGATCAGCAGTTTTCCCCATGATTGTGAATTCTTCTAAACCAAGACAGGGACCTTTTTAAAGGCTTGGGGCACTTATGGGGGTGTTTTGGAATGTGACACTGAGCTACAATACTGGAGCTTTTTTACAGTATTGTAATTTTTTGAGTTTTTGAATTTGAGGTTTTCTAAAGCTGCAGGTTCAAATCAGCAACATCCAAACAAATAAAAGCTTAAAATATATTGATTCACATATTATTTGTCTACACAATATGTAAATTGCCCCTTTCTAGTTAAATTACAGAAATACATGAACTTTTTCAGGATATTGTAATTTTTGGATAGTACGTGTGTGTGTAAATGTGTGTGTAGACATATACACTTTTTTTTTTTTAAATTTAAAGGAACATTGTATAAGTTCTCCTGTCATCTTTTCACAAAAATTGATTATTTCGTCTCAAAACTGTTTTACACCGCTTTCAGCAGAATGCAGCATGAAAAGTACAAGCGAGTTGCAGCGATATACAACTGCTACGCATTGTATATCGGGGGGGTCATATTAATGAAAATTTCAACAATGTAAATATGCCAGATTACAGCCGTAGGCTAATTTCCATCTGCAGACCCCCCTGGCAGGTTGACGTTAGACAGAGTAAGCAGCAAAAACAAAAATTGAACAGGCATTAACATGTTTTTAAAAAGACATTTTTGGGTCTAGTGTCACCCCAAGATACTTTAACTCTTCCACATTTTTCAATGCTTTACAAGTTAACCCAAATAAATTTTAGCTAGGACATAGGTTTTCATTGGTTGGGTAAATCTTATGGACAGTCTTTCCAACATTCAGGCAGAAGCATGATATAGATCTAGATTAAAGTTATTTGCAACAATGAATAAAGAGGCAGAATTGATATCCAGGGAGTATATGTGGCGCAGACTACGTAGCACACTCCATAGTTTACGTAGTCCGCGCACTCTGGAGTCTGCAGACTTCCTTATGAGACACAGCTAGTGCCTGGACCCCACACTGTCACAGCTGCAAAGGACTACATTTAAATTCAGGCATTGACCCGGGTAGCTATGTCCTTCCACACCGTCTCTTCTATAGCTGCACTTCTTTCTAAAAACGTTCATACTCACCAAATGAGCTCATGAATATTTCTAATTCAAGTGGGCTGAGAAACGCAGCCCTCTCTTCCCCGTTGCCATGGTGACGTGTGGAAACGGGGCTCCATGGATGCTGCCTTTTTCTAGTTTTGGTTCACATGCTGAACTCCAGGTGAAATGTAAATGTAATAGTAATATTACAAATTTACCAAATCGTAATGTACAATATCCTGCATTAAACCAGTGAAAGACAACAAAACATCATCATGGCTAACAGCAGCAGCATCATCACGACATCTGATAGGCTACCACCATCATGTGATACGGAAGCTACAATCTGGCTGCTTTCAGAAGTAGAAACAAATTGCATGTTTTGTACCTGTACAGTTGTACCACAACATTCAAAACAGTATCGGTTCTGATATTTTGTCTGCCTGTAATCAAAGTATCGACTCCCAGGTATCGATATGCCCATCCCTACTTGACATGTTTTGGTCTGGGGGTGAAAAAGAAGAGATTCTCCACCTGTGCCACAAAACGCAAGAGTGCAAAAAAAAAGAAAACCTAAAGAATAAACGTCAAATGCCGACGTGCAGTCTGCAGCAGCATCCAGCAATACAAAGTGCAGAATGTGAGGAGGAGGTCCCGCATGTGTTTCCCTCGCATAAAAATTTGTAACACGTTTTAGACATAAATCCAATTATGTTCATATATATATTTTCCATGTAAAATACTTGTCTATAAAATATAGATCTTTTAAAGCAGGGCTTCTCAACCCTGGTCCCCGGGGACCCCCGCCCTGCATGTATTCCAGGTTTCCAACTCCACCACACCTGATTCAGATCAACTCAACTGCTCATCAACTTTTTTGCAAGCTGCTAACAAGCCATTTATCTGAGTCAGGTTTGTTGAAGTAGGAATATCTGGAAAACCAGCAGGGGTGGGGTCCCTGAGGACCAGGGTTGAGAAACACCATTTTAAAGCATGTTTGTGGCTGTTTACATAGATCAGCTTTCTGTCAGGAATCTGCTGTAGTTCTCCTTTCTATGCTTAGTTCACAGTTTATTAGACTATAAAAAGCCTGCTGTTGATTTGATGTTGATTTAAGTATTATTTAATTTATTTCTCGTTCATAATTTGTTAAATGTAACATTCATAACATTTGTTGATGCCTCATGTTTTTCAGATGTGAATAGCCAATTTTAAATCCATATCAACTGACATTCAGTGCTCTGTTTTGTTACTCTGCTATGATATTATGCTTTTTTCCTAAAAGTTCCCTCAAAATATTTGAGAATTACAAATATGAATATACTAAAGAAATATTGTAATAGGCTACATTTTAAAAAAACTATTACATTTTGTTTGATATCAAATGATTTGTGAAAGTTGCAAACCGGTAAGTAGTTGACATCTTCTATTTGAAACACGAGCCCATGTAATCCCACATGTTAATCTATTAGGCTAAATATTTATTTATTGAGGCTATATCTGAATAATAACAAACCTTTAAAGCAAAAAAAAAAGTCTCTCCAAATAGGAATTTGTTATCAAATGTTTCCCTGGTTAAAATTGAGATAATTATTTGTAACATTTGGATTAATTAATCATGATTCTGTCTGTCTGTCCTATTAATGTATTTTCAGTTAGAGATACACAGATCCAGTTTTTTTCTGGGGAGGGGCCTCCGTTCATGTGTCTGTCTCACACCAGACACATGCGTCCCAGATCCGTCCCAGGTGCTCCCATCTCTGGCGCAGCACGCTCCCACGCTCTGCAGTGCAGACAGGAAACCAGACACGGGAGCAGATTAAAGCATTCGGTAAATTTCAGAATAAAAGCCTCCCGGAGAGTTGTGATGACATAAACTACAGTGACTCCAGGTTAGAAGTCAAGCATGGACTGTGTGACCTGCACATCCAGGACCTCGCGCCTGCAGTCCTGCTGTGTCTTTTTCATTTTGATAAATACATTACTCACATTTGATTTTCGTCTCTCCGTCTAGGTCACATAAATCAACTAAATAAAACATACCATCCCAGTGGATTAACATATAGGAAAAAGACTGATCAAGATCTCCAACTTTGATGTGTGATTTGAAAAAAAAATGTTAGTTTAAACAGATTGAAGGAACTGTGACATTGCACTCAGGAGTTTAACTCTTCCTGTAACGGCGGCATCAGGTAAGCGAAGCTTTTTAAAGTTGAGACGAACCTAATAAAAAAATGATTTGCGCACCTAACGGACTGTGCAGGTTTGCACTATTATTCGTTAGAAATGTAATAAGCCTACATTCAAACTGAATTATAAAGACTTATTGCCGAGTTTGCAGCGAAGAAAGCAAGAAAGTGATGGTATGATCAATTATTGGGATAGATTATGCATGGTAAGTTGATTGTTAAAAATGTAAAGATGTTGTGTATTGCTGTAGAGTACAACAAATGAGCATATATTATGAATGAAACGCGTCTGCTGGTTTAAGCTGGACAATGAAAGGAAAAGTGACAGTATGTAGGACATTTATTGCACGCGCACACCACTGGACATTTATCCAGCCCCCCTGATCATTATCATGTGATCCTGCAAATGTGATTTATCGGATTTAAAAACAGAATAACAAAGCAAATACAGAACAAAACAAAAGGTGATGTGGTCATTTTTCTGAGGGGGGCATGCTGCATGCGTTTTCAACTGAATCTGCCCATAATAGAGCGCAATATGAATTGAAATTGTAATTTACAACAGGGACAAGCATTATTTGTATGTGTTTGTAAATTTACACAAGCGCTACACACAGTCGAGAGCATGTGTAGAGTTTGTTAGCTACGAACAGATCAGAGCTACTAAAATGTTGATGAATGCCAGATTCACGTAAATTTACGTCTACTAACAGTTTCCACACAAATTCGCTCTGCTCACGTTTCATGAATGAGACCCAATTTGTACAATTATGATATTGATAAAACAGAAATGACTGGATCGGCCACATTCATCCAATATCCAAACCAGCAAATTTGTCAGTATCAGAACAGATATCCGATTCAGGTAGTGGATCGATGCATCTCTACTTTCAGTGAGTTTAACCCTCTGGAGACAGGATCCAGCCAGGCCTCCAAAAGGTCCATATATAGGCTACAGTATATGAGTGTCAAAAGTTATCAAAAAACACCATTTAAATTCTTATTCAAAAATAAGTACTCAAAATTTTTCCGCTCACATGGTTTTGTACCTCACTAATTTCATAACCTTACGGCCTGATGTCAAGTAAACAGGTCTCCCTTGTTAAAGATGCTGCGTCTCAATGGGACTTACCTGTATAAATAAAGTTTAAATACATATTGAATATAGCTACTTTAATCAGTAAACTGATAACTTTTATTATTCAAATGCTTTGAAATTTAATATTCAAAGCATATTTTGAAATAGGACAAACTTCAGTAATTATTTTCCCTACAGCATAGTAAAAGATGAAATATTTCAGTATTTACATCTGAAATGGCTTTTTTTTCACCACAAGCAGGAGCTCATTCACCAAACCTGGACAAGTTCCACCTTTATGGTTCAAAACGTCACATGCAGCAATGAATTATGGGCAATATGATTCGGTGAAGTCCACATGGATAGAGGGGGGGCGTGGCGGACTTCAGTCCTGGAGAAATGGGACACACTGCGCACTTGAACCCCTCAACAGGAGCGCGCATTCTAGGGGTGCAAGGGTGGAAGTGCGGGTTCATGGGTTCAGAGATCCATGAGACAGTCTGACATGATCACGCCATTCATTTTAACTCACAAGTGTTTGTGTGTGTGTGTGTGTGTGGATGTAATCTGGTAAAAGCAGACCAGTCTGTAAAACCAGTCTGGGGTACTCTCCGTTTCCCCTGCATCGCCTCCAGAAATGTTGATTTCCCTTCTGCTTGCAAATGATTAAAAAAAGACTAATCTCATCACAGCTGCAGGATTGTTGCTTTAGTTTTAATACTTCAGTAGAAACACAAATGAGGAAAAACTCATTTCCATCAGTTTACAAACAGTTTGATTAAAAAGTGAACACTGTCCACAGTTTCCACACAGCAGGGAAGGTCCAGCTGACTTTCCTCAGCTTGGAATAAAGGATTGCATTCTCATTAGTACTGCATTAAAAATGGCCTTCAACTTGGAATAATAAACCTACGATCACCGTTCTGTCAGTTCAGATCAGAACTGTGTTACAGCTGTGGTAACTGGTGGTATCCAGAAGTTTTTCATGGAGGAAAAAAGGTGGAATATTGTGGAATGAAAGCTAAATGAAGGGAACAAAGCTATCATCATCTGATCCCACCAGTTTATCACAGTAAGGCTAAAGGTTTTGACAACCTCACATTGGCAACATACAACAGGTTAGACAGCGAGACAGTTTCAGTCACCAGATTCATCTGGACGTTTCCGGAAACACAACATTCCCATGGAGAAGTGGGAAATCTGAGGATTTACAAAGTGACTGTGCTCAGCTGCTACATGGATGAAAGTCTCAGGAAGACGAGATCCTGACTCTCAGTCGTCACGGTGACACCACTGCTTCTGTCCAGAATCTGGCCGCGGTGCTCCCACTGGAACGCTGTCCTTACATGTCAGTGAAGGTTTGGATACTTCAGGCAAAACCTGTTGAATGCATCATAGATTGCCTGTCTGCAAACACAACACACATACACTTATTAACATTACAGAGAAGTGTACTGTATGTGTGTATGTATGTATATATATATATATATATATATATATATATATATATATATATATATATATATATACACACACACACATATATACACACTGTATATTCAGTCGTCCTCAAAATTATTCATACCATCCAATTAAAGAAAAGGCTAAATTCCCAATAGTTATTCAAATGAAAGAAACTACTGAAAATAATTATGAATAAAAATTTCACATAATTGTATTTTCGTGAATTAAAAATTGCTTTTGAATTGTGGCTGACAATTATTTTTCATGATAAAGATAACTTCAATGTTTAAAGACACACAATGTAACGTTTAAACCTAAAAAATCTGCGTGTCTGACTCGTTTAGATGGCACACCAACATTCATTATGCACATTTTCAAGCCGTCACTGCCCAGAGACATCCCGGGGCTCAGAAACAACACTATGTAACTTTTCCATCTGGGACCCGCGTCCCAGATGTTGCAGCCGACTATTGGTTGCGCACTGCATCACTTACTGCCACTGCCCATTAACGAAAGCTCCTCCCCATCAACGGAAGCCCCTCCCCCTTTAACGTAAGCTCCTCCCCCATCAAAAGAAGCGCTTCCCACTCAACGAAGGCCCCTCCCCATTAACGATAGCTCCTCCCCATCAACGGAAGCCCCTCCCCCTTTAACGTAAGCTCCTCCCACATCAAAAGAAGTGCCTCCCCTTCAACGGAAGCCCCTCCCCTTTTAACGTAAGCTCCTCCCCAATCAAAAGAAACGCCTCCCAATCAACGGAGGCCCCTCCCCATTAACAATAGCTCCTCCCCATCAACGAAAGCCCCTCCCCCTTTAATGTAAATCTCTCCCCATCAACGGAAGCCCCTCCCCATTAACGGAGGCCCCTCCCCCTTTAACGTAAGCTCCTCCCCCATCAAAAGAAGCGCTTCCCAATCAACGGAGGCCCCTCCCCATTAACGATAGCGCCTCCCCATCAACGGAAGCCCCACCCCCTTTAATGTAAATGTCTCCCCATCAACAGAAGCCCCTCCCCCTTTATCATAAGCTCCTCCCCATCAAAAGAATCGCCTCCCAATCAACGGAGGCCCCTCCCAATCAACGAAAGCACCTCCCCATCAACGAGAGCCCCACCCCCTTTAATGTAAATCTCTCCCCATCAACGGAAGCCCCTCCCATTAACGATAGCTCCTCCCAATCAACGGAGGCCCGTCCCCATTAACAAAAGCTCCTCCCCATCAACGGAGGCCCCTCCCATTAATGATAGCGCCTCCCCATCAACGGAGGCCCCTCCCCATTAATGATAGCTCCTCCCCATCAACGGAAGCCCCACCCCCTTTAATGTAAATCTCCTCCCATTAACGTAAGCCAGTCCCCATCAACGAAAGATCCTCCCTTCCCTCCCTTTCTCGTCAACGGAGGCCTCTCCCCATTAACGATTGCTCTTCCCAATCAACGGAAGCCCCTCCCCATTAACAAAAGCTCCTCCCCATCAACGGAAGCCCTTCCCCCTTTAACGTAAGCTCCTCCCCCATCAAAAGAAGCGCCTCCCAATCAACGGAGGCCCCTCCCCATTAACGAAAGCTCCTCCCCATCAACGGAAGCCCCACCCCCTTTAATGTAAATCTCTCCCCATCAACGGAAGCCCCTCCCATTAACGATAGCTCCTCCCAATCAATGGAGGCCCGTCCCCATTAACGATAGCTCCTCCCAATCAATGGAGGCCCCTCCCCCTTTAACGTAAGCTCCTCCCAATCAAAGGAGGCCCCTCCCCATTAACGATAGCTCCTCCCAATCAACGGAGGCCCCTCCCCATTAACAATAGCTCCTCCCCATCAACGGAAGCCCCTCCCCCTTTAATGTAAATCTCTCCCCATCAACGGAAGCCCCTCCCCATTAACGGAGGCCCCTCCCCCTTTAACGTAAGCTCCTCCCCCATCAAAAGAAGCGCTCTCCCAATCAACGGAGGCCCCTCCCCATTAACGATAGCGCCTCCCCATCAACGGAAGCCCCACCCCCTTTAATGTAAATGTCTCCCCATCAACAGAACCCCCTCCCCCTTTATCATAAGCTCCTCCCCATCAAAAGAAGCGCCTCCCAATCAACGGAGGCCCCTCCCCATTAATGAAAGCTCCTCCCCATCAACGGAAGCCCCACCCCCTTTAATGTAAATCTCTCCCCATCAACGGAGGCCCCTCCCCATTAACGATAGCTCCTCCCCATCAACGGAGGCCCCTCCCCATTAATGAAAGCTCCTCCCCATCAACGGAAGCCCCACCCCCCTTTAATGTAAATCTCTCTCCCCATCAACAGTAAGCCAGTCCCCATTAACGAAAGCTCCTCCCCATCAACGGAAGCTTCCCTCCCTTTATGTAAATCTGCCTCAACGGAGGCCCCTCCCCATTAACGATAGCTCCTCCCAATCAACGGAGGCCCGTCCGGATTAACAAAAGCCCCCCCTCCCCCCTCCCCATTAACAAAAGCTCCTCCCCATCAACGGAAGCCCTTCCCCCTTTAACGTAAGCTCCTCCCCCATCAAAAGAAGCGCCGCCGAAAAGGGCCTCTCCCCATTAAGGAAAGCTCCTCCCAATCAACGGAGGCCCCACCCCCATTAACGAAAGCTCCTCCCCATCAACGGAAGCCCCTCCCATTAACGATAGCTCCTCCCAATCAATGGAGGCCCGTCCCCATTAACGATAGCTCCTCCCAATCAATGGAGGCCCCTCCCCCTTTAACGTAAGCTCCTCCCAATCAAAGGAGGCCCCTCCCCATTAACGATAGCTCCTCCCAATCAACGGAGGCCCCTCCCCATTAACGAAAGCTCCTCCCCATCAGCGGAAACCCCTCCCCCTTTAACGTAAATCCCTCCCCATCAATGTAAGCCACTCCCCATCAACAAAAGCCCCTCCCTTTTTTGTTAACGGAGGCCCCTCCCCATCAACAGAAGCTCCTGCCTCATCAACACAAGCCACTCCCCATGAACGAAATCTCCTCCCTGGCAACGGAAGCCCCTCCGCATCAGCGGAAGCTCCTCCCCAACAAAGAAAGCCCCCCCCTGTCAACAGAAGCTTCTCCCCCATCAAAGAAACCCCCCCAGATGCAACACAAGGACCGGGTGTCTCATCGATCCTCATCCAGCTCAGCACCAGATGAAGATAGATCTTTACCTGAACACGTTCTGCTTGAAGAGGTACGCGCTGATGTGTCCTCCACTCAGAAATCGAACCTCACATTCAGGCCAGATCTCTGGCAGACTGAGGACCCCCGCCCGAGGAATGTAGGCGTCCTCTTTGGCCTGGACCACAATGATGAGACTGGTGTCTACGGGGACTAGGACAGACAGACGGGATAGCCTTAGAAAAACTGACAGTTTTTCAGTAAAAAAAAACAAAAATGTAAATCCAGTTTCAAACTACCAAAGAAAAATCCCATAATGATTATAAAAGAGCAGAACCACAACATCCTCATCCTCTCTGCTGCACTTCATCACCTACCGGAGAAGTTGGCCATGTGTGTGCATTCGTCCATCACTCCCTTCATGAAATTTATGGACTCTACGTGCAGCGATGGCCGACAGCATTTGGCTGAAGCCGTCTTCATCCTGCCTGCTGCACTGGGAACACTGGGAACATCAAAAACAAAGAGAAATTTGGTTTATATGAAGTCCACAGCAGCACAGAATACAAATAAATCTGATCAACGGTGCAGGGGATAATCCTAGCTCCCCTCACTTCTCCTTCTGCTGGAGAAAACACAGTCCTCTTGTTTTCATCATGTCTTTGGTCTCCAGGACATCTCTGTGGCCGTGTCTCAATCCACGCACTTTCCTGAGTGCACTGGAATTCAGGGCATAGTGCGCACTGTGTACTTTGTCTGTAGTGTACACTATTGTCGCTAACTGCTGACCCAAACAGAACACTGCACTTACAGGAAGTGACGGACTAGCATTACCCGCTAACGTGAGCTAACTCTACTGAGCTGGTATATCCACGGCCTCAAACACACGACCAGATCATAACGGTCATCAGGGAGTGAACAGGTTCGTAGCATGCCACAATATACATTAGTGATTATGTCTAAGTCATTTCATAAACGTTACTTAAATCAAGTACAATACCGCCTCCGATGCAGCAGGGGTCGCCACCGCGTCATTCATCGCTATTATTCAGGTCTGAAAGCAGTTTGAAAGTCCCGCCTCTTCCTCCACATTCACAAGATGGCGTCCATTTAGTGCAAGTAGTGTGCTTCGTTCTGCACTGCATTTTTGGGCGTGATTAAGGCAACATCCTGGTACTTTCAGTGCACTGAAATTGTTGCTTAAATGACACCATGTGTGCACTACACACTCAAAAACAGTGTTTGAAGTGTTTGAAGTGCTCAAGTGCGCGGTTTGGGACACAGCCTGTCTTTTTTATGTCCACAGCGATGTCACAGAGGACAACTGTTACTCTGTCCATGGAAATGTCGTGAGAAACAGCTTTTCAGTGTCCAGCTGACATCAGCAGGTTTCTCAGTCTGATGGATGTATCCACCTTCTTCCTGAGGGAACGTAGAAACGGTGATGCAGTAACTACCTGTGACATACCGGAAACAGCGCTTCACCACTGTGTAAGTTGTCCTTTCTGCTAGCGGTTTATTCCAACATTTCAACAAGAATAACCATAACATTTCTAAACCATTTGCCCCAGACAAGTGTCCCCGTACGGTTCGGGAACATGTTGCTGTTCATGGTTTCACTAACAACTAGAGGAAGTTAAATGTGTGGCTACAGAGCAACGTGTAGAACGTGCACCTTGAGAGAGGCTGCAGGACTCCAGACTGACTCTGAAGCATATCTGCTTTTAAGTAAATAAGATTGTATCCACCTCTTCCACCAAAACACCAACCTCATTACTGCGATAGGGGATTATAAATTTCCGTGTTCGGGTTCGGGAGGAGAAAATGGAGCTTCTTTTTCGGGAGGAAAGGCTAATTTTTTTTTTTTTATATTTAAATAAAAAAAACACAAATAAAATTTATGAGCCACGAAAAAAAAAAAAGGAAAAGGAGGAGAAAAGGGTTGGGGGGGGAGGAGGGAAAAAAATAAAAAAAAAAAGGAGTTATGGGGGTAAAAAGAGAAATACAATAAGGGAGAAAGCGCGGTAGGGTTAATAATTCTGAAAAAAAAAAGTAAAAGGGGTATGTCCCCTGTTCCGGATAATGGGGAATGAAAAAAAGGGAAAAAATAAGAAGTTGTTTTTTGCAAAAAGGAGAAGTAGGGGTAAGTGAAAAGCGGAAGAGGCGAAAAAAAAAAAATTATTAATTCCCGGAAATCGGTAATTATCTTTTACCTTACATCATAAGAATGAAAAGGAAAACTTAATAAAAAATAAAAAAAGGGAGTGGAGGAAGGAGGAGAATGGGTAAACAAAAAAACTCTTTCCGCTTCTGCCAGGAAGGGGGGAAATTTTAGTTAAGTAAAAAAATAAGATGAGGGGGGGCAAAAAAATATATATCCCACGGCGATGATCATGTCTCTATCTATAAAAAAAAATTATAATAAAAAAGAGAAGGGAGGGAGGGAAAATGGGACTATTACGCTGCTCTCCGTCTCTGGAGTTCCTCCCTCCTGATCTCCCTACAGTGGACTCCTTCCTCTCTTCATATCCAGACTCAGAACTCTTCTGTACAGACGTCTGATTCCACCTGAGTCCACATGCACCAATACAACGATGTTTTCTCTGCTTTCATGTTCAGAACCTGTTATGTTGTCAGTTTTTAGTGTTTTAGCTTCATAGTGTTAATGTTTTATCTGCTTTCTACAGCATCCTTGGTGCTCTGATAAGGCACTTTTCATATTAAATATATAATTATAATAATAATAATCATACTATGCAGGTACTGATATTCCTCAGAGATTTTAATATTGCTCATTGCTAGAGTGACCAGATTTCATCTAACCAAATGTGGGACAAAGACTCCATAAGTGTGGGACAACATGGGACAATAACCAACAGTATATTATATAATATATATATATATATATATATAAATATATACATATATATATATAATATGCTGTTGTCAACAGATGCAGCAGTGGTGTCTCAAACATTCAGCAGAGCAGATGATTGAATCTTGCCTGGTTACCTCTGCAGAGATTGTGTTTGGCTGCTGTTTACTGATGAGGTGAAGCAGTGTCCTCCATCTGCTGCTCCAGACCCCCCCTCAGCTTTGACGTGCCGGCCCACAGACACTCCGAGGTCTCCGGACAGGCTGAGCAGACGGTCCAACGAGTCTTCACTCCTCAAGGACTCGGCACACATCTTAAACGAGTCAGCCTGGCGGATACGAAGACAGACGGCTGCAGCATGAAGCAGAAAAAGCTCAGACCTGAGCATCTGATGCAGCTGCCGCTCAGATACATCAGAGGGCAGCCATGTTACTGAGCAGCTGTGTAACCATGACGACATTCTCCACCTCCTGGCTCACTCAGAAACAAAGTGTCAGCGTGCGGTTGGTTTATGGATCAGTGCAACTCTCTTCACAGTCACATTGAACTGTGAGCATCAGAACGATCTGCTAAACATGAAGATGTCATTATACAACTACAGCACTCTCTGTAGTTTTTATCACAACTTAAAAACACCCCTCACCTCCTGGGCTGAGGGGAAAAATAAAAAAAGTAGATTGCAGAAAAAAAATTCCCACTCTAGCTTAACAACACTGGTCCAAAAATGCAATCCAAAAATGGCGAGAAGAGTTCATCTCCAACATCTGGCTGCACTGGACCAAATCCTCAAGAAACATGTTTATCCTTTTTATTTAACTCTGAAATCAGAGTGGTGGGGGAAGTTTTGTCAAAGTCACATATAGGTCTAAATTAAAAATCCCAAAATGACCTTATTCCAGCGAGACGACTTCATTGTGGACAACAGTATGCAGACATTGTGCAAGTTTTTGATACATGTGACATGTGACCATGAGTCAATTATGTGCCCTCGCCCCATCTGCAATGCGTGGCCACGGCCCCCATTTGCCCCCATGCGCCAGCCACCCATGGCCATGACCTAATAATGAATGAAGGTTTAAAAACACGCTGCGACCACGTGCTGGTAACGGCGGCCACAAGCGTTCCTCCCCTGCTGATGTCATCAGAGGAGCTCTGCAAACTTAGCCTTACATTTCCCACTGGGGTGTTAGACAGTGTTGCTTGTTATTGTCTCTGTGACATAGTAGAATTATTTTTCTTTTGCCCTGTACACACCAACACAAATGATGTGTTGCAGTTTGCAATATTTATGAAATCACGAACCTCTTCGCCTGAGTTAACAGTCCCTGAAGTGTTGGATGAGATGGTTTGATCAGGGATGTCGAGTCTTTATTCTCCACGGCGGCTACCGTTGAAAAGGTGAGACACATTATTTGTCAGTCATGTCATCATTTTCTGTACCGCTTATCCAGTTCAGGGTCGCGGGGGTTGCTGGAGCCTATCCCAGCTATTATCAGGCGAGAGGCGGGGTCCACCCTGGACAGGTCGCCAGTCTGTCGCAGGGCCAGACAGACAACCATTCACGCTCACATTCATTCCTAGGGGCAATTTAGAGTGACCAATTAACCTAACATGCATGTCTTTAGACTGTGGGAGGAAGCCGGAGAACCCGGAGAGAACCCACGCATACACGGGGAGAACATGCAAACTCCACACAGGAAGGCCACTGCTGGAATTGTTCAAACCCCACATTATTTGTTTTAATTCGAAATACCATTTCAGTGTTAGGAATCATATAGAAATAATCAGATAGGAATCATTCTTACACAATGTCCCTTTAATGGAAAACTATTCTGAAATATTTTTGTATAATCTATAAGCACATTTATTTTTTTATTGAGCCATTTTATATTTCTGTATTTATACGTTATTTTGGAAATTTCCATTCTCCATATGGAATAAGCTCCCTCCCCAGCTCAAACTGCCCCCCCTGCTGGAAACTTTTAAATCGAGTCTTGAAACACATTTTTACTCTTTGGCTTTTAAAGCCTGTCTTGTAATGGATTTCAGAATCTAAATTTCTCTGTGTTAGTCTTGTCATTTATTTCAGTGCATATTAATCTTTTAATTAATTTTTTGAAGTTTCTTTCAATCTTTAACCTTTTAGTTTATTTGAGTCTATTCTACCTTTCCAATTACTTGATTTTAGCACATCTTTATCTGTTTATTTCTTTAAATGCATTTTAATCTTTTTATTAACTTTTGAAACATTTTAATCTTTTAAGGCTTTTAATTTATTTTAGTCTTCATTTTTTGTGTGTTTTAGATTTATATTTGGTATTTTTCAGATGTATTTGGTGTATTTTGTTTCTCAAATCTTTTCATGTTGTGCTGTGTGTAGGATGCCTGTATGTGTTTAAATAATTACATTTTACATGTATAAGTCACTGGTGACCATATGTTTTTAGAATCTGCTATAAGTGGACTGGATTAGTCACAGGTCAGAGTGGTAAGGATTGGGGGAAAGGGGGGGGGGGGATTTCTGATTTTTCATGAAACTGTAATCGAGTCAAAACCATAAAAGACATCAAAATGACATTTTACACAGTGAAAGTTGTTTCTGTTTAACTTGTTTAAACTCTGAATAATGTTTCAAGCTGGAAGACGTCTGAGTTATAAGGTTCCCAGCTAAGCTGGGTTTGTTTCTCTAAATAAAAAAAATCACTTTTCTCTGCAATTTTGTAAAAACTGAGACTTTTTTTTTTTTTTCAGCAAAAGAAATGGTACACTTCTGAGCATTCGTACAGTAACTACTACTCAGCTCACTGATTCACCACAAAGTTCCCAGATTTACAATAAATCATATCTTAAAATCTGTTAGCATGACAAAAATGAGGAAAGTTTTAGGAAAACGTACCCCACAGTAGTCCAGCAGCTTAATGATCTCCTTTTCATAGACTGAATTCACAGCATACTGTTTTTCCAGCTTGGTCCAGTTCACGGCTTTACTCAGCACACCCTGCACACACAAAACATCATTTTAACGCAATTACTGGGAGAAAACAGACAAAAGGTCACACAGCCCCAATCTTAGACCCACAGCCACAGGTATTATCAGCAATTAATACCAGAGTAAAAAAAATAAAATTCACACAAAAAACTCAAATCTTAGCAAGTATATTTTTCTAAATTTTAGTCAGAAAATCTCATCACACTCAATATATGACATAATCACCTAAAGAGAAACATTTCATTGAGATATAGGAACTTCTCCTAAAGGGACTAGAGGCAGGAATTTTAAAAAAATCTAACATGCATGTCCATTTTTTTTAATACTAATGGGCGATGAAGCGCTAAATACCAAAAATAACGTTTCCACCCACATTTCTCTCCGTTGCCTTGAACAGGCTGTGTGCTGCAAAATGCACTGCAACTCGATGTCCGAATTTCCCGCACTGCCCTGCGGACGTGACGTCAAATGACCTACATCCGCAGTTTTGATACAGGAAGAAGACGGTCGCGGTAAATTCAGACACTCTAAGCGATAGTTATGGATTCTTCTGCCGTCAGCAAACGATCCAGATCAACTTAAAAAGGCAGTAAAAAGTGGAGCTATGAAGAAAAAGGTTAGTAAACAACATTACAGCTTCGGTTTTGTGCACGCTCCCGTGACGGCTTGGCTGGTGGCTGCAGTTACCTGAAGCGCCAGTTGCGGCAGTCGCGAGTTTCGTTTCTTAGTCTTGCCTCAGGTCCCTTTAAGGGATAAGTTTCTTTTTTTCAACCTGGACCTTATTTCTAGGAGTATATACGTGCTTTTACTCACCGGCAAAGTTTCTGCATCACTTTTGAGTCCTTCGGAAGATCTAACTTGATTCACACTTCAGTGTACATCCAGTGATAATGGCGGAGACGGGGCAGCGACTATATAAGACATTATCTGCAGTAAAACTCCTTGATTTTTGCCAATACTTTAAGTAGAATGAAAAAACGAACGTGCACTATTGTCCTGTGAGTCCAGATTTAGCTTTCCGTTAGTTATCAGGTAGTTCTAGACACTTTTGGGCTGCGCATTCACATTGCGCGCTTCTGTAGTCCAGCTGAGAAGAGCAGCTCGCTGCCCAGACAACAAAAAAAACACAATTTGCGAAACTCTGAACTCACGGGACAACAGTACACATTCGTTCGTTCATTCTACTTAAAGCATTGGAGAAATGAAGGAGTTTTACTGCAGATAATGTCTTATATAGTGGCTGCCCCATCTCCGCCATTATTACTGGATGTACACTGAAGGGTGAATCAAGTTATAACCGCCGAAGGACTCAAAGTGATGCAGAAACTTTACCGGTGAGTAAATGTTTGTATTAACTCCTAGAAAAAAGGTCCAGGTTGAAAAAAAAAAGAAACTTATCCTTTAAGACAAATGCATCTTATTTCAAGAAATGTCAACAAAATTTCACTTGTTCTATCAGCAGAATTTTTTTTACTTATTACAAGCAAAAAAATCTTGGCCACTCTTAAATTAAGTAAAAAAAAAAAATTGGGAGCTTGTAATAGCTCCCAATTTTTCCCCAAAAAAATTCTGCCAATGGCATAAGCAAAATTTTCTTGATAAGATTTCTTGAAATAGGATGCATTGACAAGATCTTACATCTTCCTGAAATGTTTCTCTTTAGATAATTTTGTCTTATTTTGAGTGCAATGAGATATTTTGACAAGAAATTTAAAAAATATATACTTGCTATGATTTGAGTTTTTGCAGTGCAGCTCCCGGGCCCACGCCCGGTCCCCCGGCAGCCTCCCCACGCCCGGTGCAGCCTCCCCCACGCCCGGTGCAGCCCCCCCCACGCCCGGTGCAGCCTCCCCCCCGCCCGGTGCGCCCCCCCCACCCGGGGCAGCCCCCCCACGCCCGGTGCGCCTCCCCCACGGCCCGGTGCAGCCCCCCCCCCCCCCCCCCCCGGGGCAGCCTCCCCCACGCCCGGTGCAGCCTCCCCCCGCCCGGTGCAGCCTCCCCCATGCCCGGTGCAGCCTCCCCCACGCCCGGTGCAGCCTCCCCCACGCCCGGTGCAGCCTCCCCCATGCCCGGTGCAGCCTCCCCCACGCCCGGTGCAGCCTCCCCCTGCCCCGCCCGGTGCAGCCTCCCCCCCGCCCCGCCCGGTGCAGCCTCCCCCATGCCCGGTGCAGCCTCCCCACGCCCGGTGCAGCCTCCCCCACGCCCGGTGCAGCCTCCCCCCACGCCCGGTGCAGCCTCCCCCCACGCCCGGTGCAGCCTCCCCCCCACGCCCGGTGCAGCCTCCCCCACGCCCGGTGCAGCCTCCCCCACGCCCGGTGCAGCCCCGCCCCCACGCCCGGTGCAGCCTCCCCCCACGCCCGGTGCAGCCTCCCCCACGCCCGGTGCAGCCTCCCCCACGCCCGGTGCAGCCTCCCCACGCCCGGTGCAGCCTCCCCCACGCCCGGTGCAGCCTCCCCCACGCCCGGTGCAGCCTCCCCCACGCCCGGTGCAGCCTCCCCACGCCCGGTGCAGCCTCCCCACGCCCGGTGCAGCCTCCACTGGGACCACACAGGAGTCAGGAGCTGATCCACCCTTTCTTATGGTTTATATAAAAAAGTGATCTAGGGTGAGTGTGATGGTGCAAATGAAATGAAAAATACTTTATTCATCCCCGAAGGGAAATTCAGTATTGTAAAAGCTCACTTTTTTTTTTTTTTTTAAATAAACAAAAAGTAAAAAAATAAAATAAAAAAAATAAAAAAATACGACCACCGGGGGAAGACCACAGGGCCCCCAGACCCCGGCCCCCACCAGCAATCCCATGGCCCGGACCCCACGGAAACAGACATGCATCCACCCAACAGGCCAGAGCCCCCCACAGCCATAGGGGCACAGGCCCCAGGCCCCCCCGTGAGAATCGTGCCAGGCAGGCCAGAGGACCCCAAATCAGGAAAATCACTGAAAACATCCCAAACACAAAGTTTCCATGATGTGTAAACTCACCGTGGTGAAGACGCTGGAGGCCGTGGACCAGGACAGACACGGGATCAGAGGGATGGGTTTGGGCCAGTTGGTCACTGCCAAGGACGCCATCTGGAAACAAAGACAGAAGGAATGTCATGGACTCCAGGGCCCTCGTTTATCAGTTGTTCATAGAAACTGTCCTATGAAGGAAATGCAGAATGGTTGTAAACTTCACATCCTAACCACCTGCTCATACCCGATCACCGTCATTCACATTCAGAAACGCCCTCGTTCACCCACGTCCCCTTAAACGTCACGCAGAGATCGCTGGTGCTTCTCCTCTCAGTGATGGAGAGAAAGAATCCATTTCTCCTGAGTTTGAAGCCAACATCTCTGTTTGGTTCACCCATTCAAGTTCACTTAATTACTTCTAAAAAATACATCTGAAGCTCACCTGCAAAGGTTTACCTGTAAGATCATGTTATTGTTAACAATACAAACACACACATTCATCGCAGCACTCTGTTTGATCTGGTTTTACGTTGTTCCAGAGAAATAAATGTTCCTGGTCCAGAAAAAAGTCAAATCCATCACAGAGGTTGGACGGTGGGGGAATGTCCCACCTGTCTCCCGTCAGGTCAGAGAGGAAGACCACCTGGATGTTCTCAGGAATAATGGTTAACAGATGTGGGATCACGGCAGGACTCCAGGATCTCTGTCAGATCAGAAATGATGTCATCGATCAGGTCAGCTGATTGTCTGATGACCTCACAGAGGAGCGCAAGTTTGAAACTTGATAACATCAGATCAATGATGATCAGTTCTCACCTGTCACAGGTGTAAAGCTACACGTCTGTTTTTATTACCTCCGCCAAGGAGTTATGTTTTTGGTACCGCTGGTTAGTTTGTCTGTCTGTCTGTCAGCAACTTTATGGAAAAAGCGCGACGACTGACCTGAAATTTTCACCAGCCGTGTGTCTCAGCCCAAGAACAAACCCATTAAATTTTGGTGGTGATCCGGATCACCTTGTGTATCCAGGATTTTCTGAAGAATTCAAAAAGTCATTATTGTTCACAATAACTTAGATAATCATCCATGTTTAAACTGATCAATAAGTAATCATAAAAATGTATTGACCTGCGGAGAGAAATACTCTGAAAACTGCACTGCAGCTACATTTTTTTACTGGTGCACCAAAAATTAAAAAGTTGGGTTCACCAGTACAACCAGTGCAAAGAGCTGGTCTGGCGTGGTGACCCTGATCCATCACTGTAGTCCTGCTGCTACAGGCCCAGGCTGCTGGGGGGCATCCCATGATGCACCGGGCTCCTCTCTGCTGTTATTCATCGTGTTTCTCCTCCTCTTCCTCTGCAGGTCTCCCTGCTGCTGGTGGACCCTTTCCTGTCCTCTCCACCCCAAGCGGTCCAGGTATGGCCAGCATTCCTGGTTCTGGTTCTGATGGAGGTTTTCCTCGTGCAGCTCATGATGGAGAAGATTTTGTTCTAATATGTTGGTTTCTTTAACTAGATAATTATTTTGTGAATTTGGTTTATTGTGAATCGATGCTGTTTAAATAAAGCTGAATGAAATATCTGATGGTCAGACAGGAACACGTCACCTGTCTGTGGACAGATGTGTGACCATGATGAGTCAGAACCAGCTGAACACTGAAGCCTGCAGGTGTAGAAATGAGTCAAACTGGAGGAGAGAAACAGAAGGTCTGCAGATGTTCTGAAATCCTCCTCTGCACTTTATTCTGCTGATGTTCAGCCAACACTCACATATCCTCCCATGGAGATGCCAGTCATTCCCAGCGGCCAGTATCCTTCTCTCTCCAGCCATCGGAGGAGGACCGTGGACTCCAGGATCAGAGCGCCCCCCATCACAAAGAGGTCTGACACGTTCTTCAGACTGGACCGCCTGAAACACGTAGGACACAGCTGGTAACCAGAACATTCCTTCATCCCAAACGTCTCCACTCAGTCCGGAAAGGTCCAGATGGGTCAAGTTTCACAGCCTAATTACCGCTCGCTCGTTCATTCGTTCGTTCATTCAAAACGCCACTGATCAACTGCCCTCAGTCCGGAAAGGGCCAGAATGGGCCAGACTTCCATAAACTAATTTCATTCATTCATTCATTCATGCATTCATTCATTTTCTCTTTCTTTTTTTCTTTCTTTCTTTCACTCATTCATTCTGTCCTCTGTCAATCTCCAGCGTGCAGCTTGGTTTGCATTCATCCTATGGATGTGGGATTATACTGAAGACAAGTGACGTGGACTCTGTTTCATGGATCTCATGGATGAAGGACAGGTCGTCCTCAGGCTGGAACAATAAGATCAGATCCTTCTACGTATCCTAAAACCGGACTGTTTCCAGATCTGGAGGATCTTTCCCGGGTCATTTAGTACCCACAGGGAACAAAGGCTTTTTCAGGGTTAAGACCTGGTTTCAGGGTTACAATCTGGTTCAGGTTCACCAACACAGAGTGGACCCAGAACCATGCTACAACCTTCACCTCCTCAGAAGTGAAGGCTGTCCCACAATATTCAAAAGAATGGAAAATAAATGAGGAAACATAAACAAATGATCTAAAACAGTAACTAAAAACAGAAATAATTCAGGAAATATAAAGAAGAAATTATAAATCTGAAAAAGATCAAATATACCGGGCAATCAGAAAGTAAATACAGAAATGAATATGGAAGATAAACTAATGAAAATGAAACAATGAAATAATGTGAAATAAATAAATAACACCAAGGACATGATGTTATTTCTAGCGTCTGTCTGTTGGGTAGCAAAAGAAGTGAAAAATGGATGAAATTTTCAGGGAATGTTGATGGTGGTTCCAGGAAAAACTGGTTAAGTTTTGGTGTTGATCTGGATCACCGTCTGGATCCACAAACTTTTTGAAGGTCCTTTATTATATTGAGACAGGACTGCATGGAGGGAACAGAGCTGTTGGTGGTCTGCACTCCTGAGGACTTTTCTAGGTATATATATCTTATATATTTTTTGTAAGTAAAAAAGTTACACTTTACTTATATAGCACCTTTCAAGATAAAAATCACAACACGCTTCACAAGAAACAAGAAAATACCAACCAAACCCACACAGCACGTATGGCTCTGAAGGAGCTGTTTCTGCACCTGAACTTTCCTCATCACATCTAAAGCCTATTCTGACAGGATTAGTATGACCTATGGACCACATTTAATAAATAAATTACCCCCCTACGTCTGTTTTTTTCTGTGAGGCATTCACATGGGACAACAGAAGTCGGAGATTTAATTGAAATTCACAGACCTCTAGCAGATGATGTCAACGCGCTGCATACACTGCAAAAACTCAAATCTTACCAAGTACATTGTTAGAGTGCGACGTCTGTCACAAACAGACAATCTATGCACGTACATGCGTCGTAGTTGATGTTTACGTAAATGTTCTTTGTTAAATGTTTAACACATTCTGAGAAACGTGTCATGTGTGTCTCATTACTTGGTGTGCATGAGGGATGTGTACTTCGGGGGAAGCATCGGCAGGGAGCGAGAGAAACAACCGCTGCCAAAGATCAGACATATATTTTTTACATTTTCAGTAAAAATATCTCATCACACTCAAAATAAGATAAAACTGCAGTGAGATATAGGAACTTAATGCATCTTATCAAGAAAAATTTAGCTTTTTCTATTGGCAGAAGTTTTTTGCTTATTACAAGCAAAAAAATATTGGCCACTCTTAAAATAAGTAAAAAAAAAAAAACATTTTTTAAAATTTTTTTTCTTATAATAAGCAAAAAACATAAATTCTGTCAATAGAACAAGCAAAATTTTCTTGATATGATTTTGAGAAATGCAATGCATTGACTTAAATCAAGTTCTTATATCTCACTGAAATGTTTCTCTTTAGGTGATTTTGTCTTATTTTCAGTGTGATGAGATATTTTGACTAGAAAAACATACTTGGTAAGATTTAAGTTTTTGCTGTGTATTACATGAGTTCTGTTTCCATCAGCTGCACATGGTCATTCAGAGACAAATGCATGGAAACAACATAAATAACTCACAGACAGTCGTTACCAACACCTTAAGAACTTGCACCAAAATAAAAGTTACCATGGAAAAATGCCATTTACGGACTGGTGAAACTTGCCCTGATCAGTCCGATTCAAAAGTCAGTGTTTGTAAATTTTCATAAACATCACAATTTAGATGAAAAACCTATTTTCAGCCTCCATTCTTCACCAAAACTAAAATAAAATGCGTCCAGAAAACAAATACCGCTATATCACATGTCAGATCCTGCTCATTTTCAAATCACAGAGTTTAGCAAATTACAGTAGGTAATTTGCGGGGGAATTATTACTTCACAAATCACCGACATGGCCAGTTTGCATGGGATCCCCAGGAAGGCGGCCGGCCCGGATGGAGTACCTGGGAAGGTACTCAGAGCATGTGCTGACCAACTGACCGGGGTGTTCACCACAATCTTCAACCTGTCCCTGTCACTGGCCACCGTCCCACCCTGTCTCAAGACCTCCACCATCATCCCAATCCCCAAGAGGTCTGCAGCGGACAGCCTCAATGATTACAGGCCTGTTGCACTTACGCCTGTGGTCATGAAGTGCTTTGAGAGGCTGGTCTCCCAACATATCAGATCCTGTCTGCCCCCCACCTTGGATCCTCACCAGTTTGCATACAGAGCAAACCGGTCCACTGCGGATGCCATCACCATAGCGCTTCACTCCGCGCTGAGTCATCTGGAGCACCAGGGGAACTACGTGAGGTTGCTCTTCCTGGACTTCAGCTCAGCATTTAACCACATCATCCCGGAAATCCTGGTCCAGAAATTGTCCCACTTGGGGCTCTCCACCACCATCTGCTTCTGGATTAAGGACTTCCTCACCAACCGCCCACAGACTGTGAGACTGGGCCCCCACACATCCAGCTCCATCACACTCAGCACCGGCTCCCCACAAGGATGTGTCTTGAGTCCCCTGCTCTTCACTCTCTACATGTCCGATTGCTCCCCAACCCATCTCTCAAACTCCATCATCAAGTTTGCAGATGACACCACCGTGGTCGGACTCATCTCAGGGGGAGATGAGTCCGACTACAGAGATGAGGTCAACAGACTCACTGCGTGGTGTTCAGCAAATAATCTCCAGCTGAACACCATAAAAACCAAAGAACTGATCCTGGACTTCAGGAAGGGCAGAGAAGACCCGACCCCACTCTCCATCCATGGGGTCCGCGTGGAAAGGGTCCACTCCATCAAATTTCTGGGCGTGTGGCTATCCGATGACCTCTCCTGGACTGCTAACAACACAGCGATGGTGAGGAAGGCTCAGCAGCGTCTCCACTTCCTGAGAGTGCTCAGAAGGAACAACCTGGAGGAGAGGCTGCTGGTGACGTTCTACAGAGCCACTGTGGAGAGCATCATGACGTACTGCATCACGGCGTGGTACGCAGGGTGCTCAGCAGCAGACAGGAGAGCGCTGCAGCGGGTCATTAACACAGCCCAAAAGATCCCCGCCGGCTCTCTGCCCAGCCTGGAGGACATGGCCAGCTCTCGCTATCTGAGCAGAGCTGGAAACATCATCAGAGACTCTTCCCACCCCAGCAACTCCATCTTTGACCTGTTACCCTCAGGCCGGCGGTACAGGTCACACAAAACCCGGACCACCCGACTCAGAAACAGTTTCTTTCCCAGAGCTATTACTGCAGTCAACAACTCCAAACCGGCCCCCCCATCCACCAAACACGCTTTCATTGACCATATTGGTCAGAGAGAAAAAACAGTCATTTCTGCCATATAACCAAACTTGGACACGATTATACAGATCATACTGATCATTTTTGAACGTCATCTCACTCCACTTCTAGTGCAATATTCCATGTCTACTTAGTATTATTCATTCACATTATAGATGTCTGCCTGTTGCTGCTTCATGCACATGAGTGTGTATATTTGTGCATATATATTTATTTATTTATAATTTGTGTTGTCTTGTCTGTTTTGCCCTTGATGGGGCACTTAACAGTTTTGCACCATGGGAGATGCCCACAAATTTCGGTTATATGGAAATATAAATGACAATAAAGGCTATTCTATTCTATTCTATTCTATTCTATTCTATCAAAATCACAGACAATCTCTGTAATTATTACATATTACATATGGTCCCTATATAATGCTAATCCCATCAGAATAGGGCTTAAGTCAGATCCAAATCCCTGTCCTCTCTGAGAACTACAAACTTCATTTCATGTCTAAACTGTCTTTCATGGTCTGCAGCAGCTTTATGAAGACTTGCAGGAGTTTATACTTACAGCTGGTCTTTAGGTTTCCTGTAGCCATGTGGAGTCGTCAGTCAAGGAATAAAACTTCTTCACACCATTTGCATTACAGAGGCATGAGAAGGAAAACTGTTTCCTCACATATAATCCTGGTCTTCATGACTTCTACCTGGATTCTCAGGTTACAGGGTGAACCAGAGACCAAACTGACCCATTCCACAGGACTCTGTCTGTCTGAGCTGTGAAGGATATAATATGGGTTCTCCAGGAGCAGCGAGGCCATTCCCGCCTCCTTGACCATGGGCCGGGCCATCAGGGTCCGCCGGCGCCAGAAAAACTGAAACACCACCAGACAGTAGAGTTCAGGGAAACGGATGGAGAGATGAAAACTGGTCTGGAATACAGAGCAAGGATCAGGTCCAGCAGCTGGTAGGACTGGAACTGGTCCTCCGATCCGAGACCGAGATCCAGACAAACACATTTATCTGTTTCAGTCCTGAGAAGCTCAGACAGGCCTGTCAGAAAAAATCCCTTCCAGAGAGGAGGACAATGTAGATGATGAAGAGCCTTACATGGTCTCCGGTCCCGGCTAACTGGATGCAGACGGACCGGTTCTTCTGCCACCTCTTAGGAACGATGAACTGGAACCTGAAACGGAGACAAACACAAAGATCAGCTGGAACTGGGAGTGGACTGGGGGGACACGTTTTCATGTGACTCCACCATCACCCTGAGATGAGTTTATTATCACGCATCCATATTTCTGATGACTCTGAGACGTCAGAGAAATCTGAATAGTTTCTGTACGTCAAGTTAACAACAGCCTGAAACGCTGTGTGAGCCGATCTGCAGCACGGTTCACATCAGCTGGATGAAGCCCACTTCCACTAATCCAGCAGAACTTTAGCTAAGAGAGGATCAGGAGCCAAGAAAATCCTAGACTAAGTTAGGACCATTAAATAATCGTCACTGATAAAGATGATTAATCCCGTTTTGTTTTAACTCTGCAGGCCTGGTACCTTCAGCCTCTCACACCTCCGGGTCAGCCTGCCAGAGGCAGCTGTTCTGCAGGAAACTCCCTTTCAGACGCAGGACTGTCCTCCAGGAGAGCCATGTGGTGAGCTTGCCTGATAATCTCACCAGTTTCCTCCTGAGGAGCACATAGCTGAGCTCCACAGATACGAGCAGACACGGGCGGACTATAACTGGACCAAATCCAGCTCCTTCTCCTTCAAGAACTGTTTCCCAAGGACTGGCAACATGGACACACTGGGCTTCAGCGGTTAGCGTCAGCATTAGCAGCACACTGCTTACCATGAGCAGCTGTCTGTAAACCATCTCCAGTTACTGTAAATGGTTTACATGTTTTTCCTTGCATTGTATGTTTGAGGATGTGGCTAAGTGTGTCAGTTTTGACAGGTTGTGTTTAAGAGCTGCTCTCACATGCTAAAGCAGGGGTACTGCATTCCTGCAGGTTTTACATGTTTTCCTCTTGCAACACAACACAGTATAACCTGGGTTACTACTGTGGTAATTGCCTGATATCACATGGTAATTACGTGGCTGTTACTTCTGTTTTACTATCTTGTTACCACAGCATTTCCATATTATTACTGGGCTGTACTGTGAAGTGATACTGATATTTTTGCTAATGAAATCTGGCGAGATCTTGTTCCATCAGCATTGGTCCTTCATGCACAAAAGTCCCTGTTATTGCAAGAGTACATTCCTGCAGTTACAATGGCCGACAAGGACGCCGCCATACATCCAATCCATACTGGAAGTCTGCGTGTGGTGTAGTCAGGTGGTTAGGGGAAGGGTTACATTTTAGTAAGTTACATGCAGAAAAAACTTCTGCTTGGAACTTCCGGCGTCAGAAGTCCCAAGCGACGTGTCAATTATGGCAACGCCCTTGTCAGCCATCGTGAATGCAGTTGGGTCCCTCTCTATTATTGTGGAAGAACACTTTGGAAATTTATTCTCTGCATTTGACCCACCCCAAGTTTAACCTGAGAGCAGTGGGCAGCCAATCACAGCACCTGGGGAATGGTTGGTGGGGGTTAAGGACCTTGCTCAGGGGTCCATGGTGGTTCCTGAGCAAGGCCGATGCCATCTCTAAAGGAGGAGTTGTGTGTGTTTATTGGGGCGACTGCTGGTTGCAGAGCTCAGTGCCGGGATTCATCGTCTTCTCTGTCATAACTACCCAAGACTGACGCACGAAGAGACACAACCTCAAAACTGACATTTGCAGTCCTTTCTTGGTGAACTCTGCTAACAATGTTAAAGTTACTGAGTTAATGTTTCTTCCTATCATAACTAGACGAGTGCCTACTGACCCAAACACACGGAGGTCCCGTGTGGAGCCTTCTAAACCAACCATGTTCATCCTGCTGGATCTGCGTACCTGGCTTTAACCGCCTCTGCTGGCAGGATTCCCGGCACCAGGTGCTCCAGAGGAGAGATGAAGTAGCCATCATGAACGTAGCAGTCAGTCAGCTCCTCAGTCTGGACTCAAGGCAGAAACACCGTGAGAATGAATGCATGAAAATAAATCAGACAAAACCCAGGACAGGTCAGACCTTGTTCAGGTGAACTGGATAATCCTCCGGAACCAGAGTCTTGCACTTCTCTCTGTCTCCAATGATCTTACGAAACTCAAAGATCCTGAAAAACACACAAGACAGAGGACGTTGGGGAGGATCCAGATCTGTTCTGTCTGTACGAGCTGCATTTCCTTCTGAGAGGAAACAGGAAAAATGACCTCAGTAACTGGATCATTTTCAGGGAATTGTCTGGAGATCCATCTCAGATGAGAGAAATTCCCAGAGCAGATCGATAAAGCGGTGTGGGGACAGTTTGATTCTGGTGATTCAGACTTCCACACAGGAAAAATGCCAATTTCAGATCTGTGATTCAGTCAGAGTGATAACATTCCAGAAATGGAAGCCAAGAAACTCTGAATAACTTCATTTATACAGCGGGAAGAGAAGTTTGAGCAGATGGAGTGATGTCATCCTGGAGCTGGAAGACGTTTACCTCGGCTGTGATGCTGTGCAGGAGCGCTGGTCCAGCCGCCTGCTGGCTCAAACCCTCCCCTCTTTCCTGTCTTTTCTTCACTTCTTTTCTATTTATAACATACTGCTTCTGTAAATACTGTCTATATGTTTCTGATACCTAAGGTTAATCCTAAATTAATCCTATTGTCAAACAAAAGATGTTTTTATTCTTTAGTACGGCTACATGCAGAAAATACATTAACTTTTGTTTAACAACTTAAAGGCTAAAACCAAGCCAGAGATCTGGGAGTAGTCCAGGACTCAGACCTGAAGCTTCACTTTAAGACAGTTGTGAAGTCACCCTGTGAGGATCAGCAGCATTCTGGACTAAACTGCCGCCATCTGATGGACTTTAGGGAGACATAAGGACAGGGTTTCTGTAGTCTAGTCTACTAAAGATAAATGCAGGATTCCTGGTGAGATACCTTTAATCCTAAATATGTTCTAGAGTGATAAAAGTAATATGATTAATCAGGATTAATCTTCTGACAGTAGAGGCATAACAATACATCAGTCTATATCGATGCATTGATACAGACTGATGCATCTATTGGGGGGGGAGGTTCCAAACCTCCATGGCCCTGTGTGAAAAAGTGATTACCCCCTAAACCTAATAACTGGTTGGGCCACCTGAGCAGCAACAACTGCAATCAAGTGTTTGTGATAACTGGCAGTGTCTTCTACAGCGCTGTGGAGGAATTTTGTTCCACTCATCTTTGCAGAATTGTTGTAATTCAGCCACATTGGAGGCTTTTCCAGCATGAACTGCCGATTTAAGGTCATGCCACAGCATCTCGATCAGATTCGGGTCGGGACTTTGACTAGGCCACTCCAAAGTCTTCATTTTGTTGTTCTTAAGCCATTCAGAGGTGGACTTGCTGGTGTGTTCTGGATCATTGTTCTGCTGCAGAATCCAAGTGCGCTTCAGCTTGAGGTCACCAACAGATGGCCGGACGTTCTCCTTCAGGGTTTTTTGGTAGAAGCAGAATTCATGGTTCCATTTACCACAGCAAGTCTTCCAGGTCCTGAAGCAGCTAAACAGCCCCAGACCATCACACTACCACCACCATATTTTACTTTTGGTATGATATTCCTTTTCTGAAATGCCATGTTACTTTTGCGCCAGATGTAATGGGACCTCCACCTTCCAAAAAGTTCAACTTTTGTCTCGTCGGTTCACAGAGTATTTTTCCAAAAGTCTTGGGGATCAACAAGATGCTTTCTGGCTAAACTGAGACGAGCCTTTATGTTCTTTTTGCTCAGCAGTGGTTTTGGTCTTGAACTCTGCCATGCAGGCCATTTTTGCCCCCCAGTCTCTTTCTGATGGTGAAATCATGAACACTGACCTTTATTGAGGCAAGTGAGGCCTGCAGTTCTTGGATGTTGTTCTGGGGTCTTTTGTGACCTCTTGGATGAGTCGTCGCTGTGCTCTTGGGGTAATTTTGGTCGGCCGGCCCCTCCTGGTAAGGTTCACCACTGTTCCATGTTTTCACCATTTGTGGATAATGGCTCTCACTGTGGTTCGTTGGAGTCCAAAGCTTTAAAAATGGCTTTGTAGCTTTGTAACTCCAGATTAATAGATCTCAGTTACTTTATCATTTTACCCTGAATGTCTCTGGATCGCAGCACAATGTCTAGCTTTTGAGGATCTTTTGGTCGATCTTTTGGATTCTTTAGGCAGGTCCTATTCAAGTTATTTCTTGATTGAGAACAGGTGTGGCAGTAATCAGGCCTTGGTGTGGCTAGACAAATTGAACTCAGCTTTCCAAAGATGTGATAAACCACAGTTAATTTATTTTTCATTGGGGGGGGGGGGGGGGGGGGGGGGGGGTGTCACTTTTTTACCCCTCACTAATAAAATTCTTCATTTAAAAACTGCATTTTCTGTTTACTTGTGTTATCTTTGACTCCCATTTAAATTTGTTTGATGATCTGAAACATTTAAGTGTGACAAACATGCAAAAAAGTTTAAAAAAAAATCACAAAGGGGGCAAAAACATTTTCACACAACTGTGGTTTATCTTGGAAACGGTGGTGGCTTAACTATCAGGATCAAGTCTCAACATGCTGATGTTTACTTCTGTTTAGTGAAGTCTCCAACTACGGCTGCTCAATGATGGAAAAAATCATTATCACCAACATTTTGCCCAATATTGAAATCACCATTATTCAACTGATTATTTTCTAGTCACACAATGCATTTATTCAGCATTTCTCTCTGTGAAAAATACTTTGTTGTTGATAATTTCTATGAAACACAACAGACCTCCTTGGCTGCAGCAGGGCCGTGAGGAGGGAATGACTTGCGCATGTGCATCTCCTTCGGAAATTGTGTCAATAAAAAAGGCAAATAAATAGTGTAAACTTGATGATATGAGTTGGAGATCGTTGGACATGAAAATTGAAATCACGATCAAATTTTGATGAACTGCACAGCCCTGCCTCCAACGTTGGTTCTGGTTAAACATGGCCGAGTTCACCAGAAAGCATGGAATGGAGCCGGTGCAGGAACCAGAACAGGGTCAGTTTGAAGACATAATAGTGACTGAGCTCCCTCCGATCTCAGAGAGACGTCAGAGGTCCAGATGTTCCCAACAGAGCACTTCACTCTCAGACTGCAGGTGTGCTTGTGGTTCCTGGAGGTTCTACGGTTGAACAGGAACCATCTGCTGCATAATACGCAGTATCTTTACACTAAGGATAGAGCAATACATCAACAGGCTGATATTTGCGTTTTCGATGGTATCGGCATCACTGTAAATTATGGTATCTGCATAATTTAGACTTTTTTATATACAGTTGGGGATTAACACGCTTACCGGAACTTCCTGGTATTTGGGCACTTCCTCTTCTGGGCCATGTTAACGACAGCCGTTCCTGCTCTGTTATACTGTTTAAATCGGATAAACTCCAAACATACTTAAGTTTTCATTCCAGACTGAAGTCATACTAAGGAAGAAGTGGATCAAAGCGATCGATTCGCCGCGGTGAAGGGCCGAACTTTATAATAAAACAACACACGTTTGTTTGTAGCCGGTGGGGCACAACACCGGCACTTCACAGCATGCTAGCATTAGCCAGCTAGCGTTTACTGACGTGCTTAACATTGTGCGTCTTAAAACACACAAACATCTGAAAATCGGGTCTGTATCCCCCCCGTTTCCAGTGGAACAACTGGGGACTGCCAAGAAAGGAGACGCTTTCAGATGCTTGTGTGTTTTCAGCCGCACAAAGTTAGGCACGTCATCGAGCTGGCTAATGCTAGCCTGCTAACACGACTGTATAGTCTGCCGGCTACAAACAATCGTGTTGTTTTATTATAAAGTTCGGTCCTTCACCGCGGCGAATCGGTCGTTTTGATCCACTTCCTCCTTAGCATCACTTCAGTCTGGAATGAAAACTTGGCATTGGCGTTTATCCGATTTACAAAGTTTAACATAGTAGTCGGCAGACCACTGTTAGCAGGCTAGCATTAGCCAGCTTGATGACGTGCCTAACTTTGTGCGGCTGAAAACACACAAGCATCTGAAAGCGTCTCCTTTCTTGGCAGTCCCCAGTTGTTCCACTGGAAACGGGGGGGGGTACAGACCCGATTTTCAGATGTTTGTGTGTTTTAAGACTCACAAAGTTAAGCATGTCGGTAAACGCTAGCTGGCTAATGCTAGCATGCCGGTGTTGTGCCCCACCGGCTACAAACAAACATGCTACGTTGTTTTATTATAAAGTTCGGCCCTTCACTCTGGTGAATCGCTTTGATCCACTTCTTCCTTAGTATCACTTCAGTCTGGAATCCGTGAAAATTTCAGTAGGGTTGGCGTTTATTCACGTTATCAACGAAGTAAAGCATGGACATTCATAGAAATAATAAAGACTTTATTATTATTTATCTTTATTTCTATGGGGACATTGAACTGGGCCGGAAGTGGGCGGTCTAACTGCTTCAAACCGGAAGTTCGGAACACGGAAGCGTGATAATCCCACCCTCCAATAGGTTGCTTCCACCATACGTCACGTTCATAAGACGCTAGCGCGCGAAATGCAGATGGAGGGCCAGAAGGAAAGTCGCCTGTAATATCTGTGTGGAAAACCCCTCTGTGTCTGCAGTTTATGGCTGCTCCAATCACGCTATCAGAGAAAAGGATACTTTTTTTTTTTTTTGGAGTACCTAAAACTGTCGCCAACAAGTTGAAAAATGTGGAAAACCGACAAAACGTGGATTTTAAACCTCCGTCTTCGGTTGGGAGGAGCAGAGTCTAACAATGCCAAAGTTTACAGCGACCACTTTCTAAAACAGGTAAGATAGTTTATTATTATTTTATTATTATTGTTAAGGATATTTCCCCACTCTCTCTGGCAGCAAACCAGTTTTTAGGGGGTTTCTGTGGATCTCTGTGAACCTAGTTTGGAGAAATTCGGTTTGACTTATGCACAGCCTCAAATTCAATTAGGAATTTGGGATAACAGAAGTAAAATAAATTAATATACAAGATCCAAGCACATAAAAACACTCAGCGTTAGAAATATTATGAGTTAGGTTATTTATTTATAATAGCATAAGTCACTATTACCCGCAGAAACAGGCGACAGCCATTCAAAGCTTATTTGGATCCTGGTTGACCCGACATGAACCTGAATAACTGTCGGCTTCTCGGCTGCTGAAGTCTTCATTCATCAGACAGACATAAAGTCATGAGCCTCGCTTTCTTTTTTTCTCTTTTTTTTGCGGACCTCGGGTGGATCTCTGCCCCGCTTGCAGCCTCATTCTGGGCTTTGCAGCACATGTGTCTCCTGATGAAGCAAATTATGCTATATATAAGTACAGTCTATTTTATGGTTTAAAAAAAACAAAACAGCTGATCGTCCTCGTGTGTGATGGTGGCCGAGCCTCACACATCCTCCACTGACACAAACAGGTTAACACCGCAACAGTGTGGAAAATCCCTCTTAGGGAGAGAAAGCGATATTGGAAAGGAAGCTCAGCCTCATGGCGGAGACAGACGCGTCCAAACCACGTTAACTTATTTATTTTGGACACCTGTCCCCCCTACAGTTGTAATTTTTTAAGATCGGATGACCAGAAGTAAAGTTATGAGCGTTGCTTTGTTAGCAGCGAGATAGTTTGTGATGTCATCGTCTCACGGCCGGTAAATCCACCAGATTATGAGACCAGTCTGGTTTATTTAGACTTCATGGGTCATATCTTATGTATAAATATATTTTTTGGCAATATGGTGTCTGGACCAGCCCATTCAAAGCCTCAGCGTCCTCGCTGTCATTCATTTCGCTGTGTTTTGAACTGGAGAAAAACACGTCTTGCCCTCCGTCTGCATTTCGAGCAGCGTCCGGGTCACGTGACTGAAAGCCACCTATTAAAGAAAAGACTAAATTCAAGTAATTCAAATTACAAGAAACTAATAATAAATAAAAAATCATGCCAATCATGCTTGTTTACTTGTTTTATTTTTTGTATATCTGTTTTTTATATTTTTTCAAACCACAATTCGAAATCAATGTCATGATTTTCATAGAATTTTCATTTATTATTACTTGTGTCAATTTCATCTTATTTCACTGACATTTTTTTTCTTATATAATTTGAAAGTATGAATAATTTTGAGGACGGCTGTATATGTTTATTATTACTACAATTTATTACAATTTAGCATTTCTATTAAATATTTGTACACAAGTGCACTGTTTCTTTTTCATATGTTTATCTAAAGTGCTCTGTTCTTTTTTTTATAATTAAAGAGATGTAAAATTACTTTTCATTGTACTGTCGTTGTGTAGCCCTTCCGGTAGCTAATCAGAAGTGCTGCTCTTTCGCATATGTAAGAGAAGTTAATGAAGTCCTAACAAGTCGGTGTACAGACCAGTTGGTACAGGTGGTTTTCAGCCAAGTGTATCTATCTGGGGCTTGCAACCCAGTGGGCGTGTCCTATAGTGGGCGTGTCGCATTGTGGGTGGGTCTGGTTAGGTTTAGGGGAAGGGTCAGGGGTAGGGCTAGATTTTACCATGCTGTCATTGGCCTGGTGGGCGTGTCGTCGAGTAACGTCACACCACAACACGCCCACTCTATGACACGCCCCTGTCTTGCGAGCCGCAGATAGACCCTTCTCTTTTCAGCTGCAAGGTATTTTCAATCAGGCGATCGGTGGGGCACCTCGCTAGCTCAGCGCTAGGTGGGGGACCGGAGGTGGCGGTGAATAACCACAGAAGCGTCACGTTTAGGTTACATGTCTATTACAAGATAAAATCGTCATAAACGGCGAGAAACTGTGAACCAGACTCCACTGGTGTGCCTCGGCGGTCATAACGTAATCGGAGTTGTCTGCACTGACTTGTAGTCTACTTTCTGTTTCCCCTACATTGTTATCAGCTGCGAGGTGCCCTAAATGAACTAAAAAGTCTATCAGCCCCTGCATTCTCCTTTAGACACGTCGGCTTTTAAAGTAACCTTGTACCATTTACTTTAATCTAAACCCTTATCAATGCCACGTCGCCTCAAACTGTCAGTCAGCTACCACACTATCCTTCATTATATTAATTTGGGAGTCAAATGCAGTGTCGGCCGAGGCTGATGAGAAAATATCGGTATTGGCCCTACAAAATCTGTAAAAAAAATCCAAGCACTTTGACATCCTTCAGGAGAGACAGCAGACTACCATGTCCTCACTGATGTCCTGCTGTGTTTACAGGTATGTACCTCTTGAGGTCTTCAGGCTTCCCCCATCCCCCAATGAAGAGTTTGGTGAGGAGCAGTCTTCTGTAAAACACATCCAGCCGGCTCACACCCATGGACCAGCTCTGGCATCTACAGAGAGACAAACATTTAGGAAGTAAAGACGATACTTTCTCTAGAAAAATCTGTTTTCTGTTCTTCACTGCTTGGTGGTGGCAGGCCAACAGGAAGGTTTATTTATGTGCACTGGTTTTTCTTTTGGCTGTGTAAAACCATTTATTTAATGCATTTATAATCCAAATGTAGACAAGCAGACTTGAAAACAGCCTTTCCCCCAGATCTGTGGCCCCCGTCACCCCACCAACCCCCTGACATTACCTCGTGTGCTTTATACACTGCTGTGTAATGTGATCTATTTCACATTGTTCAGTTTATATTTATAGGGCTACATGCTGTTGTCCCCCCAAATTATTCATACCCTCAAATTAAAGAAGGGAAAAAAATCAGCTGTCAGTGAAATAAGTTGAAATTGACACAAGTAATAATACATAAAAATTCTATGAAAATCATGACATTTTGATTTTAAATTATGGTTTAAACGAAATATTAAAAACAGATACACAAAAAAATACAAGTAAACAAGCGTGATGGGACTCTGACGCTAAAATGTTGTTGAGCAATAGAGACATTCACTGCAATCAGGTGTTTTCTGTAACGTCCAATCAGACGTCTACACCTGTTGACAGATATTTTGGTCCACTGTTCATGAGAAAGGTGCTCTAATGTGTCTGGGACAGTTTTTTGTTTAGTTTTTTTAAAAATTATTATTCTTAACTACAATTCAAAACCTCACAAAAGTCATAACAGCACCAAACAGCATGGTGAGGAGGTGGAGATGTTTCTAATGGAAACAGAATAAAGATTAAGCACAACAATACTATCATCTCTACAGATCTGAGCTGGAGGCAACATCAGGAACATCTTAAACTTTTCATTTTCATCATCTGCTCACAAACAAAGTTAAACTGCTTTTATCTGAAACAACTGAATGTGGCATAACTCAGCAAGAGAAGCTGATCTGGAACATGAACAGCAACATGCAGGATACCTGGTCTGATACTACTGTCATGCAGCCTGTTGGCCGCTGTTGTGTCCCAGCTTTACTGGAACATGTTGCATCCATTTCACAATAAGCAAATATTTGCACAAAAACAATAACGTTTATCAGTGTGAACATTAAATATCTTGTCTTTGTAGTGATCAATGAAATATAGGTTGGAGAGGATTTACACATTCTTTTTTTAAATTTACATTTTACTCAACGTCCCATCAGAGGTTGGGTTCGTCGTGCTGCACGTGTGTGTTCAGTATTTCAGCCTTCATCACGATGCTGGAGCTAAAATTAAGTGTTCTTTCCCCAAGATGGTCACATGCCAGATCACGTGTTACTGAGCAGACCCATTCTCTCACCACCAACACACTTCATCCATTCATGCTAAAGTCTACCCGGAGTGACGTCACCTCACAACTTGACGGATCACGTGACTGTAGACAGACCCATCAGACACATAAACGCTTCTAACGGAGATCATGAAGACCCCAGAACGATGGTTTACAGGACATGACGTCACGGCTGACCATAACCCCGCTTTGTCAGAGCAGACACGGATTGTGTAAGTGTCACGAGATGAGGGTTAACAAGTTCAGCTGGAGGTCCAGGTCGAGTTAGCGGCGCGTGGAGAGTGTCACACACAAAGAAACACGCAGAAAGCCCACCTCACGGCGCACGCGGCGGACGGGGATCTTTGTCGCTTCCCTGTTTCAACCTTCAGTCCGGAGAGGGCGAAGGAATGAATCAAATGAGTACTGCGCATGCGCCAACGATTTACGACTCTTTACGGCGCTGCAATGTGTGTGAGAGAGGGAAACACACATGGCTAGAAGTGTGTTTTCTCTAGGGTTTACAGGTGTCCGCTACACACCTGACTGAGCTGGGCGGCCAGTCAGCAGGACCTGGATGGTCCGCATCAGGTCAAATCAAACTTTATTTATAAAGCTATCATTAAAGGCAACACAAAGTGCCTGACAATAAAAACTAATGCATATTAGAATTACAACAAGCTTTCACACACACAAACACACACATGCACACATATATGTCTCTGAAGTGAAAAGGCATCAAAATATAATAATAAAATAAAAAATAATATAAAAACCATCTGCCTTGACATGCTTTTGTTGGAAAAACTAAAATGTGACAACAACTTGTTGCTTTATTTAGGACCAACATCATGTTTTCAAACATAACAGTCTCCGAGGACGAGGAGTAGGGCTAGGTGATATGGACCAGTCATATCCCGATATATTTAGGCTGAATATTGACATACAATATCCCGATAGTTTTATCCAAAAGTGAGAGCAAATGTTAGTCACAGTCAAAGCCAAATATGATGTCACAGGTCGTTTTACCTAAACTAAACCAGTTTTATTCAAAGCGGAAAAAAACATAAGACATTCAACTGCATACACTCACCAGCCACTTAAATGGTACACCTTGCTAGTACCGGGTTGGACCCCTTTTACCTTCAGAACTGCCTTAATCCTCAATGGCATACTGTAGATTCAACAAGGTACTGCAAACATCCCTCAGAGATTTTGCTCCATATTGACATGACATCATCACGCAGTTGCTGCAGATTTGTCAGCTGCACATCTATGATGAGAACCTCCCGTTCCACCACATCTCAAAGCTGCTATATTGGATTGAGATCTGGTGACTGTGGAGGCCATCTGAGTACAATGAACTCATTGCCATGTTCCAGAAACCAGTCTGAAATGATTCCCGCTTGATGACATGGCGCGTTATCCTGCTGGAAGTGGCCATCAGAAGATGCTACACTGTGGTCATAAAGGGATGGACATGGTCAGCAACAATACTCAGGTAGGCTGTGGTTGTTAAACCGCCACGTTGGTACTGAGGGGCCCAAAGTGTGCCAAGAAAATCTCTCCCACACCATTACACCACCACCACCAACCTGAACCGTTAATACAGTACAAGGCAGGATGGATCCATGCTTTCATGTTGTTGACACCAAATTCTGAGCCTACCATCCAAATTTCGTTGCATAAATCAAGACTCATCAGACAAGGCAACATTTCTCCATCTTCTATTGTCCAATGTTGGTGAGTCTGTGTGAATTGTAGCCTCAGTTTCCTGTTCTTAGCTGACAGGAGCGGCACCCGGTGTGGTCTTCTGCTGCTGTAGCCCATCTGCTTCCAGGTTGGATGTGTTGTGCATTCAGAGATGCTCTTCTGCATACTTCAATTCAATTCAACTTTATTTGTATAGCATCCATTCATGACAGTGTCACCTCAGGGCGCCTTAAACAGACAGAAAAATTCAGGTCAGATTCATAATAGCCTGGTTAAGGAAACCAACAGATTGGATCGAATCTTGACTTGACCCGGTCCTTGACTTCGGTTGTAACAAGTGGTAATTTGAATTACTGTTGCCTTTCTATCAGCTGGAACCAGTCTGGCCATTCTCCTCTGACCTCTGGCATCGACAAGGCATTTGTGCCCACAGAACTGCTGTTCACTGGGTATTTTCTCTTTTTCGGACCATTCTCTGTAAACCCTAGAGATGGTTGTGCGTGAAAATCCCAGTAGATCAGCAGTTTCTGAAATACTCAGACCAGTCCGTCTGGCACCAACAACCATGCCACGTTCAAAGTCACTTAAATCACCCTTCTTCCCCATTCTGATGCTCAGTTTGAACTGCAGCAGATCGTCTTGACCATGTCTACATGCCTAAATGCATGGAGTTGCTGCCATGTGATTGACTGATTAGAAATTTGTGTTAACGAGCACTTGGACAGGTGTACCTAATAAAATGGCCAGTGTGTGTATATTAATATATGTGATATGGTCCAATTCCATATCTCATTTAGAAATTTATTGATTCATGGTTTATATCAATATATCACCCAAACCTACCCAGAAGTCCCCGGGGACCAGGACTGAGCTCGAGCTACAAAATAAAAGCCTGTTTACTGCTCGTGTTGTTGAGTGAAGAAGCCAACAGCAGATGGTTCAGCTTCTTGATCAGGTACCCAGCTTTTAAAATTAGAATGGATGAAATCATTTATTAAATAGTTAGACTAACAATTCACATTATCAGTCATCGGTCAGTCATTTTCTGTACCGCTTATCCAGTTCAGGGTCACAGGGGTTGCTGGAGCCTATCCCAGCTATTATCAGGCAAGAGGCAGGTACACTCTGGACAGGTCGCTCGTCTGTCACAACCCTTCCTATTTTCTGGAACATAATATAAATTGTTGTGACAGACTGGCGACCTGTCCAGGTGTGGAAAACAGTCTGTTTTTTTAGTGGGTGGGAAAATAACCAGACTGTTCTGAAGGTGAAACCTGAACAAAAATGAGGCTGACATCACCAAGTTTTAAGTGTCTGTTATTTTTTTTCTCATTCCGTTATAATGATTAACACTGTAAGTTATCAAGAATAAAAGGCAAAATATGAATATGTCATCCTTCATCCATTCCCACTAAAGCTGCAAACGTCCAGGCAGGGACGTCGGTGGCCTGACGTTATTTTAGCAAAAATCCTGTATACACAAAGTTCATGCTGCAAAAAGAAAGAAGAATGAAGTTCATAAATGTTTTCTTTATGAACTTTTAATCAGCATGACAATGAAACCAGACGTCATCCTCAGATTCAGCTTAATTCATTTTCCTGAGTGAAGCCAACTAGGGTTGGTGCATTCATTAAAGTCATCACCAGGACGTGCCGAGACAGGCCTCAACTTCCTGTTATTGATCCTGAACCGCTGCTACAACCAGAGTGATTAAGCTAAACTCACCTTGACCAGCAGTTACAGCAGGTGGAGATGAAGAGAATTTAACTTGGAATGAGGGATAAAAGCATTAAAACTAAGGTAAGGAATGGCTGCTCTCAGCTTCCGTAGTTCCATCTTTCTTCTGGTTTCCTCCACCAAACTTCTGTCCATGTCACTGAGGTGATGAAGAAAAGTCTGAACGCTCTCTGGTCCATGGAGACTCACCATCAACACAGTTCCCAGAACCAGTTCCAGTTTCTCCAATCAGAGATGTCCAACTTCTCCTGTGGTTCTGTTGGTTCTGCAGAGTCTAATATTCTTCAGATGAGGTGAAGAGGACGAGCGGCTGGACCGAGGAGCAGAAACAGACTCCACCATTTATCTGGAGACCAGGGTCCAGACCGGACCTGGAAACCAGAACCCAGACCTGAAGACCAGTCCACCATGTCCTGGACTCCAGACAGGAAGGATCATGACCCAGTACCAGACACCAACACCAGCCAACAGGAAACAAAGATTTTTATTACAATTCAGTTCTTACACGCGTCAGAGACAAAGACCAGAACTCAGACCTGATCTGGAGACCAGAACCCAGCCCGGACCTGGAGACCAGAACCCAGAACAGACCTGGAGACCAGAACCCAGCCAGGACCTGGAGACCAGAACCCAGAACAGACCTGGAGACCAGAACCCAGCCCGGACCTGGAGACCAGAACCCAGACCGGTCCTGGAGACCAGAACCCAGCCCGGACCTGGAGACCAGAACCCAGACCGGACCTGGAGACCAGAACCCAGACTTGACCTGTGTGTGTGCTGGTCTGAAGATCCAACAAAGAGAACTGAGAAGCTTTTCTGATTTCATGTCATCATCATCATCATCATCATCATCGTCATCATCATCGTCATCATCATCACCACAGAAACTGATCTTTTTCGTTCACCAGATCCACCATCAGGCTTTCTTCAGGTTTCCACAGGTCACATTCAACCATCAAGCCGTCTCTGAGCCGCCAGTTTAACTATAAACCAACTAGTCCTCACTGTGGGATCAGAGTCAGAATCTAGATCCGAGTCTGGATCAAGACCTAAAACTGGATCTGAATTTAGAAACAGATTCAGACCCAATCTGGAAACTGAAACGGGATTTAACAGAGACACGTTTCTTTGTAGTTCAAATGGCACGGTCACATGACTGCAGATCAATAATCACTGGACAGGAAACAGGAAAGGAACCAGGTGTGGAACGGGAACAGGTGTGGAACGGGAACAGGTGTGGAACGGGAACAGGTGTGGAACGGGAACAGGTGTAGAACGGGAACAGGTGTGGAACGGGAACAGGTGTAGAACGGGAACAGGTGTGGAACGGGAACAGGTGTGGAACGGGAACAGGTGTGGAACGGGAACAGGTGTGGAACGGGAACAGGTGTGGAACGGGAACAGGTGTGGAACCAGAACTGGTGAGTGAGTGTTAAAGCTACAATGTCTTTCCTGGTTTGTTTACATGACCAACGTGAGAACACCCACTTCCTGGTTTAACAGGGTATACCACAGAGACAAGTGTGTGGATGTGCACACGCAAGTGCTGTGGTGGGAGCAGTTAGCCCATGTTCTGCCGGTTTCCATATCCTCTCCTGTGACTGTCCTTCCAGTCATCCCAGTTCCTGGCTTTCTGCAAAGACTCCTCATCATCGTTTTCAGCCTGCTGCTCCTTTTCTTCTTCTTCTCTATCCTTTGCATCAGTGTCGTCCTCAACGGCGACTCTCCTGGGAACGCCCTGGTCAGGTAACGCTCCGCGTTTGCTGTGCTGCTCGTACCAGTCATCCACCGTCATAGTGGGAAGGCTGGGATAACCTGCTCCGAAAACCTGAGCCTGCAGAGGAAGCAGAGAGGAATTTCATTACACACCTAATGCAACATAAACATGCCCTAACACAACATAAACCTGCCCTTACGCAACGAAACCACACCCTAACACAACATTAACACGCCCTATCTCAACAGAGACACCCTAACGCAACATAAACACGCCTGAACTCAACATAAACCTGCCTTAACACAACATAAACCTGCCTTAACACAACGTAAACATGCCCTAGCACAACATAAATCCACCCTAACTCTACGTAAATCTGCCTTAGCACAAGAACATGCCCTATCACAACATAAACATGCCCTAACTCAATGTAAACAGTGCACGCCCTAATGCAACATAAACACACCCTAACGCAGCGTAAACACGCCCTAACACAGCCCTCAATAACAGCCCCCAGACCATCACACTACCACCACCATATCTTACTGTTGGTATGATGTTCCTTTTCTGGAATGCCGTGTTACTTTTACACCAGATGTAATGGGACCTACACCTTCCAAAAAGTTAAACTTTTGTCTCGTCGGTCCACAGAGTATTTATCCAATGGTCTAGGGCAGGGGTCGGCAACCCGCGGCTCCGGAGCCGCATGCGGCTCTTTAGTCCCTCTGTTGCGGCTCCCTGGCATTGGCAAATGAATTAATGACTATTCTACTAAAGTGTATTGTATTTTGGTTGGTTCACTTTAATAATGTGATTCTAAAAGACCAAGACAAATGTCCCATTGAGAGACAATAAAGTTTCTTATCTTATTCTAAATTTGAGGATTATGATGATTCCTCTGAGGGATTCATGTACAGTTGCGCACTTTTCCCAAGTTCTCCGAGCACTGCAAATGCAGCACGTGAAATAAAATCCAACTTAACTATTAAAATAAAGACATAATTTATATTTTACCATTTTGCAAAGCAGCCCATTGAGTGTCAGGTGTAACAAGCAGGTAAGTGCAGTGAAAAGGCCAGTAACTGTCCAGCAGCTGATGCGTCTCACAAACCTTTACGCAGCCAATCAGTGTTAATAACTGCACTTCATGCTCACGTGCCGCTATTGTGCAGCATAGCATGATACAGCCCTATTGAATCAGCAATCACAGAATTAAACATTAAAAACGGAATTAATTACAAACAAAGAATATCACTGAGTGTGGACGTGCCGCGGAGCGCTGAACTTTCCTCCTGGCGCACTATCCCACGAACGCCTCACAGCGGAGCGTCTCTGTTGCGCTGTTGCTGCAGTTCTGGCATTTAAAGTGAATAATAAACGAGCAAAAGCTTATTTGTCCACTCCGACCCTGTCATGCTGCGCTTTGATCACTTCTCCAGCAGGTAGGCCGACGATAGAGAAGAAAAGTGTCTGATGCGCTGAGCATGTTCAGCGCTGCGTGGGCAGATTAATTTGTTTTCACTGCTGACCAGATTATTTTGCGTAGCTATGTTCATATTTTGTGAAACAGTAATTTCATTTTTCGGGTAGCTTACTGCACGCGCCAGTAAAAGGATGATGGCACAGACAGAACAGGTCTTTTTCCATCCTACATAAATACAACTACTAACATAGATTAAAAAAAAAAAAAGTGACCTTCAACCCAACGTCTTTTCTTTTCTTTTTTAGTTTAAAATGTTTTTTTGCTGGATGCAGAAATGTGATTTCGTTTTCTCGTTTTTATGTTAAATGCAAGACATTTAACGTTAAAGTTTTATTTAATTATCAATGTTAAAAGTCAGTTGATGCTTCAGTGTTTTCTTTATTGTAGGAAACGGGTCTAAAAGGCTGTTTGGCTGAAACAGGTTGCCGACCAGCGTATTTAAGACTTTTACATTTTTGCGGCTCCAGACAGATTTGTTTTTCGGTTTTTTGGTCCAATATGGCTCTTTGAACATTTTGGGTTGCCGACCCCCTGGTCTAGGGGATCATCAAGATGCTTTCTGGCAAAACTGAGATGAGCCTTTATGTTCTTTTTGCTCAGCAGTGGTTTTGGTCTTGAACTCTGCCATGCAGGCCATTTTTGCCAACCTGTCTCTTTCTCATGGTGGAGTCATGAATACTGACCTTAAAGAAATAGTACACCCACAGAATGATGCAACTTTATTTTCCACTTACCCTCATGGTGAGCAGGACTCTGGAGCACTTTAATATCTCAAATGCAGCCGGCGATCAGTTTCCACCCAACTTTCATATAATGGAGTTCGCTGGGGCCCGAGCCAAAAAGGTCCATAAAAGTCCACAAAAACTTGTCAATATTCCTACATACTGCTTGTCCAATGTAATCCAAGTGTCCTGAGTGGGTATTGTCCATAATTTACTCAAAACAACATCATTAACTATATTTTTAGAGCCCAAACAGTAGTACATCTTACATCCGCGAAGCACGCATAAGCCTATTCACAAAACTACGGAAGCCTCGGCGTTCAGAGCCTACTCTGCCGATAATGCAAGCATAAAAGAAGAAATTCGCTGTTTAAATTGTGCTAAGAGCACCAGAGCTGCAGACAAACCAGGACAAACACAAGCGGGTCCAAGAGGTGTTGCATATTGATTTAAAACAAAGAAAGAAAGAGAAAGAGAACGCGCGAGCTCATGTTGTGGCTTCTGTAGTTTCGTGAACGCGCATCAGCGTGCTTGCAGGAGATGTAATGTACTACTGTGAGCAATGTATGAACTGAAAGTTGGGTGGAAACGAGAAGCCTTCCTGATCGCCGGCTGCATTTGAGATATTGAAAAAGTGCTCCAGAGTCTTGCTCACCATGAGGGTAAGTGGAAAATAAAGTTACATTCTGTGGGTGTACTATTCCTTTAGGTGAGGCAAGTGAGGCCTGCAGTTCTTGGATGTTGTTCTGGGGTCTTTTGTGACTTCCTGGATGAGTCGTCGCTGTGCTCTTGGGGTAATTTTGGTCAGCCGGCCACTCCTGATAAGGTTGACCACTGTTCCATGTTTTCACCATTTGTGGATAATGGCTCTCACTGTGGTTCGTTGGAGTCCCAAAGCTTTAGAAATGGCTTTGTAACTTTTTCCAGATTGATAGATCTCAGTTACTTTATCATTTTACCCTGAATTTCTCTGGATCGCAGCACGATGTCTAGCTTTTGAGGATCTTTTGGTCGACTAGAATTCTTCAGGCAGGTCCTATTTAAGTTATTTCTTGATTGAGAACAGGTGGGGCAGTAATCCTGCCTTGGTGTGGCTCAAATTCAACTCAGCTTTCCAAAGATGTGATAAACCACAATTAATTTATGTTTCAACAGGGGGGAGCAATCACTTTTTCACACATTTATTATTACTTTTGTCAATTTCAACTTATTTTACTGACGGCTACTTTCATTGGAGGGTATGAACAATTTTGAGGACGTGTTGTCATGTCTGCATAAGACAATATTTTGGAGTTTTTGGGGACCAAAGATCACATCAAGTTTAGGGCCACGTGAAAAAATACTGTGATATTCAGTCCACTTTTTGTGGGGTGGAGAAGATCAATTTTTAAGAAAGTGTCTTTCTGCTTGATGCTTTTCTCTTCAGAATGTAGTAATGTAATAAACATATAGAAACATCCAAAAGTTACCGGATGCTCTCTGCTATTTCCATGTCTGATTTTCCCCTCTCTCTGAACTAATGTATAATCCACGGATTATACAAATAATAAAGGACTTTTATTATTTCTATGTCATGGATCACATGCATACCGAACCATGGAGAAGGTACTGTTTTCTCTCTCTTTCAGTCCAGTTTGTAGGTTCACATACAGTTTTTCCTTCCTTCACTTTACTTATTAGCATAAAGCTAACTGTTATGTTCAACAGAAATACCCGTCCGGGCAGAACGTCACTTGAGTTAATGTTCAGCCCGGGTTGTGTAACAGACAAACCATCCGGGCGGATGCTCAAATACAAAGAGTGAATTTAACGAATTCTCGAGGCAGTTAATTTGCCTCGAGCAATTTTATGAATCAAATTACTTGAGTAATCGTTGCAGCCCTAGCCCCAACACAACGTAAACCCACCCTAAGGCAACATAAAAACACCCTAACGCAACGTGAACAGTATATGCCCTAACGCGACATGCAACATAAACATGCCCTAATATTTCATTTTATATGAAAGATGTTAACTCAAGGTAAACCTGCCTTAACAGAACATACGCATGCCCGAACACAACATAAACCCACCCTAACTCAACGTAAACCTGCTCTAACACAACATAAACCCACCCTAACTCAACGTAAACCTGCCCTAACACAACATAAACCCACCCTAACTCAACGTAAACCTGCCCTAACACAACATAAACCCACCCTAACTCAACGTAAACCTGCCCTAACACAACATAAACCCACCCTAACTCAACGTAAACCTGCCTTAACACAACATAAACACACCCTAACTCAACGTAAACCTGCCCTAACACAACATAAACCCACGCTAACTCAACATAAACCTGCCCTAACACAACATAAACCCACCCTAACTCAACGTAAACCTGCCCTAACACAACATAAACACACCCTAACTCAACATAAACCTGCCCTAACACAACATAAACCCACGCTAACTCAACATAAACCTGCCCTAACAGAACATAAACCCACCCTAACTCAACGTAAACCTGCCCTAACACAACATAAACCCACGCTAACTCAACATAAACCTGCCCTAACACAACATAAACCCACCCTAACTCAACGTAAACCTGCCCTAACACAACATAAACACACCCTAACTCAACATAAACCTGCCCTAACACAACATAAACCCACGCTAACTCAACATAAACCTGCCCTAACGCAACATAAACCCACCCTAACTCAACGTAAACCTGCCCTAACGCAACATAAACCCACCCTAACTCAACGTAAACCTGCCCTAACACAACATAAACCCACCCTAACTCAACGTAAACCTGCCTTAACACAACATAAACACACCCTAACTCAACGTAAACCTGCCCTAACACAACATAAACCCACGCTAACTCAACATAAACCTGCCCTAACACAACATAAACCCACCCTAACTCAACGTAAACCTGCCCTAACACAACATAAACACACCCTAACTCAACATAAACCTGCCCTAACACAACATAAACCCACCCTAACTCAACGTAAACCTGCCCTAACAGAACATAAACCCACCCTAACTCAACGTAAACCTGCCCTAACAGAACATAAACCCACCCTAACTCAACGTAAACCTGCCCTAACACAACATAAACCCACCCTAACTCAACGTAAACCTGCCCTAACAGAACATAAACCCACCCTAACTCAACGTAAACCTGCCTTAACGCAACATAAACACACCCTAACTCAACGTAAACCTGCCCTAACACAACATAAACCCACCCTAACTCAACGTAAACCTGCCTTAACACAACATAAACCCACCCTAACTCAACGTAAACCTGCCCTAACAGAACATAAACCCACGCTAACTCAACATAAACTGCCCTAACACAACATAAACCCACCCTAACTCAACGTAAACCTGCCCTAACAGAACATAAACCCACCCTAACTCAACGTAAACCTGCCCTAACGCAACATAAACCCACCCTAACTCAACGTAAACCTGCCCTAACACAACATAAACCCACCCTAACTCAACGTAAACCTGCCCTAACACAACATAAACCCACCCTAACTCAACGTAAACCTGCCCTAACACAACATAAACCCACCCTAACTCAACGTAAACCTGCCCTAACACAACATAAACCCACCCTAACTCAACGTAAACCTGCCTTAACACAACATAAACACACCCTAACTCAACGTAAACCTGCCCTAACGCAACATAAACACACCCTAACTCAACGTAAACCTGCCCTAACGCAACATAAACACACCCTAACTCAACGTAAACCTGCCCTAACAGAACATAAACCCACCCTAACTCAACGTAAACCTGCCCTAACGCAACATAAACCCACGCTAACTCAACGTAAACCTGCCCTAACAGAACATAAACCCACCCTAACTCAACGTAAACCTGCCCTTACACAACATAAACCCACCCTAACTCAACGTAAACCTGCCCTAACGCAACATAAACCCACCCTAACAGCATTAACACACCTTGACACTACATAAACACACCCAATTGACCTATGGCTAAACCACGCCCCCAAACGCGATGAGCCAATCACAGTGCGCACAGCTATCCCATACACTCGGACATTCTCTTCTTAAACGTCCATTGAAATGCATTGAAGCTGGTCCGTTTTTGTTCGTTTTTATGTTTTCTTCTTAGTTTAAAATGGTCAAACGTGTGCATGGGGTACATGCAACTCCGATACTAGGTATCCTGGGAGGCTGGGTGACAGGGTGTATTTTTTTTGCCTTTTACCAAGTCACATCAAGCCAAAGCTATGCGGCAGACCACAACATCAACTGAACGTGGATAAAATGAACAAGGATGTCTACATCTGTTCTAAGGTAAGAGAACATCGTATTCGAGGCAACATGTTGTCCCTTTGCTTGAAAGAAATATGAAGTTACCTTCCCTAACGTTAGTTTAAGTTGGCTAACGCTAGCTAAACATGCTAGTTTTGGTACGTGGTAACGGTGCATAAGACGCTGTCATGTAGTACAGGTGTGATGTAGTAACGTCGATAACGACACGCCTCTGGCTTCCAAGCTGCAGCCAGACTGCTCCGCTTCCGTGGCTGTTTTATCAGTTTTGTCAGATGATCACTTTTTGGCACAACAACAGCAGCCGTGCAGCAGTTTGTGCGAGAAACTGAGGGAGCGACACGAGTCACATTCCAGAGATTCACAGGCTGATTTCTACTCCCAGTTTAAGACTTCTGAACAATTTCTTTTTGTTTGTTTGTATTGTTTTTATGTTTTTTAATTCATCTCGTCATGGTCTCTCTGTCTGATCACGCGTCTGTTGTCCGTGTTGACAACTGTCATCTCCCGAGATGTCACATAGCGCCTGTCACTGAATGTTTGTTTGTCCGAGTGAGTGGAGGGGGCGTGGCTTAGCCATAGGTCAATTATTAATGCGATCTAACACAAAAAAAACACGCCCTAACACAACATTAAGGTGCCCTAACACAACATAAAGACGCCTGAACACACCATAAATACGCCCTAACACATTAAAAAATGCTATAATTTGATGGATGAAAAAAGGTAATAATAAATTCCTTAGTAGCTTTTTGAAGGCCAGAAAATTTCATGTTTATGACAGTTCTATTTGGCAGGGAGCTATTTCTGTTAGCTAAGATGCATTTGACAAAGTCTTCTCAAAATTTATCAAATGGCCTATTCTACCTAAAGTCAAAGAAACACACTTCAAAGGGATATTGTGTAAGTTCTCCTGTGTTTCATTCACAAAAACTGATTATTTGGTTCAAAAGTGGTTTTTCATTAATCAGTAATCACTCCCATCAACAAACTGAAGTGCTCCTCTAAGTTCTAAATTTGCCGTTCGTATCATTCATTTACACATCGAGCGGGGCAGCTCGGTGGAGGCTGCCATGTCGTATCGCCATGTTTTTGCGTTCGGGAGAAGCGTGACAGCAGGAAAACACAGAAACTCACCGGACCCACCGGAGTTTTCAGCTCAGTTCGAGGTAATGCCTTTGAAAAGTCACCGTGCTGCAGTGGGAGAAACCAGCGTCTCACTGATGCTGCGTTCACGTGCAGTCGGGCAGACGGCCATTGGTAACAAACCAGATGTCATTTTAATTAATGAAGCCGAGCGAAAGACGGTAAAACATGGGTCAGGGAAAACAACACGACATCGCCATGACAACAAATCAGATGTGGACTGATGTCACTGTAACTGACGGACCACGTCTTCACATAGAGGCTGGTGATAACTTTACATGCATCGGATGTCGTCGGTCTGCCCGGTTTCACGCGAATGCAGCATGAAAAGTACGAGGGAGCTGCTCCCGATTACACAATGTCCCTTTAAAGTCATAAACAAAATTTATCCTGTGGCAGAACTTCTAAAAAAGAGATTTGGTTTTGTGGTGGATCAGTGTTCCTTTTATAATGATGAGAATGAAACTCTTGAACATTTTTTTTCTATGCCCTACTACACAATTTCTGGAATGAGATAAAAGATTGGATTTCTCTAAAAATAAATGATGTGCCCCCATTTGCATCACATCATCTGTTTCAGACTCTATTAACATCATCCTACTGTTGGGTAAATATCATATCCATTGTGCTAAATGGAGAAATACTAAGCCTTCCTTTCCTGGTTTTTATCAATGACTTCAAACTTTCTTTTCATGCCTTAATAAGATTTAAAAAAAAACAAACAGATATGCCAAAAAATTAAAGGGACGTGAGGCAAGATTAAGAAATGAGACTCGCGACTGCTGCGACTGGCGCTGCAGGTAACTGCAGCCACGAGCCAAGCCGTCACGGGAGCATGCACAAACTGAAGCTATAACGTTGTTTACTACACTGATGAAGTCTTTTTCCATTGTAGTTACACTTTTTAGTGTCTTTCAGTTGATCTGGATCGCTTGCTGACGGCAGAAGAATCCATAACTATCGCTTACAGTGTTTGAATTTACCACAACCGTCTCCTTCCTGTATCAAAACTGTCGGGGATGCAGATGCAGTGTCATTTGACATAACATCTGCAGGACAGCGCGAGAACTTCGGACACCGAATCGCAGCGCATTATGAAGCACACAGCCTGTTCAAGGCAACGGAGAGAGACGTAGGTGGGCTCTTTCTTTTTGGCTTTTAACGCTTCATCACCCATCAGTATTAAAAAACTGGACATGCTTGTTTATTCTTTTGAAATTCCTGCCTCTAGTCCCTTTAAGTCTGGACTTATCCTGTCTTCTGCTATTTTAAATGATAACCATTTCTTATTCTATAATTCCACAGCTCCTACTAAAGTTGACTTAAATGCCTGAAAAAAAGTCTTGGTTTTTTTCTGTATGTTTGTTTTTGATTCATGAATCCCCTACTGTTATACTTTTGCACTTTTGAAATGTACTTAGTCTTCATTTGAATTATTATTATCATTATTGCTGTCATTCTCTTTGAGAGTTTTTAATTAAAATGTCAATTGTTCAATAAAATAAATAAATAAAAAAATAAAAAACAGCAGTGGAACATCTTTCTGGCTGCGCTGGACACCAGGATGGAGAGAACATTCCTCATATTAAGTTTGGAAATGCAGGGCTTCGTGATGAAGGCAACCGCGGCACCTAATGTTTAACACAAATAAAATGCTGTTATTACTGCAACCTGCCCGCATTAAATAAATACATCCCACACCTGTAAGCCTTAAAATGAATCCGTATCATTTTTACCTGTAAAACGTTTTTTTGCACGTTACCATTGGATCCCTGAACTGTTGCAGAACAGTGGCACAAAACACTGTGGTCACTAATCACACACAGACACGCAACTGAGGCAGCAGCATTAATGAAGAGGCTTGCTGGTCAGGAGCGATGACATAATCTATGGACAGTCTCAATATAATCCAGCAGAAAGAAAACAGAATGTGTGTGATTGTTATGAAAAAGCATTCAGATAACCAAGTCTCCATGCAACCCCTCAACCTTTATTCAAATTTCTACTGTTTACTGTCTAAACTCAGTTTTTAGAAGTCTAATACTTTTGTCTTCTTTCTCATTTTTAAACTAAAACTAGACTAAAACGATCACATATAGAAATGACTAAAATGTGACTAAAACTGAACATTTTTGTCCAAAAGACTAAAACTCAGAGGGCTGCCAGACACGGTGTTCCTGCCTCACCTGAACAGCATCTCTGGTGAGGATGAAGGGCTTCATGGGCTGCCTGGCAGGCTGAGGGGGCTGTTTGCTGGGCCCCTGCTTCAGAACATCCTTGTTCCTGAGGATCTCGGCCTCCTGGTCGATGCTCTCCACCTCCTCCAGACAGACTGTGACCCATCTTCGCACATTCAGGAGGTAAAAGTCTCTGCTGACTTCGTCGTCAGCCTGTTCGTTCTCAACCAATCTTCGCAATTCTGACAGTCTGGCCTCCAGCTCCTTCCTCTGTCGATACCGCTCGATCTTAGACTGTCTCTTTGCTGCCATGGCAACCAGGTCTGATGGACCTGCAGGGACAGACTGACACATAAATCAGTGTGAGATAATCCAGGTTTTTTGAGGATCACTGATTAATCTGAAGATTCTCTGATGTCCTGTTTGAACACAGAGGAAAACAGGTTATAGTCAGATCAGAGACAGAGGGGAAGCTTTATTCGGAAGGTCCAACAATGAATCTATCAACACAGTAGTTATTAGATAAAAACTGTTTGGAGATGGATTTACTGAGTCGGATATTCAAATGTTGATGCAGTTACTTTTAAAGGGAAACAACACCCACAGAATGATGTGCCTTCATTTTCTACTCACCCTCATGCTGAGCAAGACTCTGGAGCACTTTTTTAATATGTCAAATGCAGTCAGAGATTGGGGGGGGGGTTGATATAATGGAGGTGACAAGCGCTCAAAGCATCAAGGTCCATAGAAGTCCACAAAAAAATACTTGTCAATATTCCTCCATACTGCTCGCCCAAAGTGTCCTGAGTGGGTAGCATCCATAATTTACTGGAAACGACATCATTTAGTATATTTTTATAGCCTTAATACTTCCGCGATGCACATTCACGCGAGTTCACATCACGACACAACGAAAGACGCAGCGTCTCCATCGTCCCTTGACGGAGTGACGGACACTTAAAAAATATTTTGTGCAGCCCCCTCAGCCTGCCATTAAACTGCCGATAATGCAAGCGTAGAAAAAGAAATTCGCTGTTTACACTGTGCTAAGAGCAACCGAGCTGCAAAAAAATACGAGGGGGTTGGCTACTGATTTAAAACAAACAAACACGCAATCTCATTTGCCATGGCTTCCATAGTGTCGTGAACTTGCATGAATGCGCATGGGGGAAATACAATGTTCTACAGTTTAGGCTATAAAAATGTACTAAATGATGTCGTTTCGAGTAAATTCTGGACGCTACCCACTCAAGACACTTGGATTACATTGGACGAGCAGTATGGAGGACTATTGCCAAGTTTTTGTGGACTTTTATGGACCTTTTTATTTCGAGCACCGGTTGAAGGCACATCATTCTGGGGGTGTTGTATCCCTTTCAAGGGACTAAAGGCAGGATTAAGAAATGAGACTCAAGAATGCTGCAACTGGCGCTATGGATAACTGCAGCCACCAGCCAAGCTGGCACGGGAGCGCAAACTGAAGCTATAGCGTTTGTTTACGACGCTGATAGTCTTTTTCATCGTAGTGCTACTTTTTAGTGTCTTTCTGTTGATCTGGTTTGTTTGCTGACGGCAGAAGAATCCATATCTATCCCTCCTATAACTATCCAACCGTCTTCTTTCTCTTATCAAAACTGTCGGGGACGTGTATGCAGCATCAATGATGTCAAATCTGCATGAAGGGGGGCTCGTTCTTTTTGTTTTTTAACGCTTCATCACTCATTGGCATTAAAAAACTGGACATGCATGTTTATTCTTTCACAATTCCTGCCTGTAGTCCCTTTAAGTAGCAATGAATTTATTGGTTTGCGCATGATTACGGAATTGTACTCCGTTAAGCTGAGTTTTCTTCGTCCTTTCAGAAAAGGCGCTAATCAAAAGACCACTAGGCTGAAGGAGCTGTGTACAGATCTGGGTCTCTTTGACGTTTAGAGAATTATAAACCCAATGGCAAAGAATTACACATTTTATTCCCACCCCCATCGATCTCTTTCAAGAACTGACTATTTTCTAGTGTCTAGAGAGGTAGTAGATAGAGTCAAAGTGTGCTCAATTGGAATTCGTACATTATCTGATCATAACCCTGTATATATGACTATATATATTTTGATCCCTCCACACACCACTGGAGACTTAAGCCTAATTTATAGTCTTCCATAAAGTGCTCTGCGTAGGTTACGGAGAGCCCTCTACGTCAATGGCAAGCCTGTCGGAGAGCCGCTCCGTCGTCTCTGGCTGCACAAAATATTTTTTAAGTGTCCGTCACTCCGTCAAGAGACGACGGAGACGGCAAGGGCTGTGATTGGTCTACCACTACGTAAACACTAGCAGCGCCATTTTTAAACCAGCTAGGCTACAAAGAAGTAGATATGAGTCCAACCGAAGAATGTTTGGCTGAAGAAGTGAGGAAATGCCAAAATCGCCCCATCATCTTTATTTTGCATCAAAAGTATCTCTGTTATTCAGCTGCAGCAACAATAATAGTCTTTCTCTCTTGGACGGCATCAAATGAGTAGGTCAGTCTTGTGTAGCGACTCCTACTGCGTATCCGACAGCATGACGGAGAACTTTGAAGGCTGGAGGGGTCTCCGTGTCTACACAGTTGGATAACGCATTACGTAGTCGGAGAAGTATACTGTAGCCTTTAATCCTGCAATTTTAAGTAGCCCCCTGTTTTGGGATTTTCTGGAGAAGCAATGGGAACTTTTTATGGCAACAAATAACACACCTGGTATAAATCCTTCCCTGTTATGGGAAACGGCTAAGGCGTTTATAAGAGGGTCCATTATATCTTACTCTGCAGCTATTAAGAGGGACACAATTAAGAAACAATTGGAATTGGAACATTCAATCCAGGATTTAGAGAACAAGTTTAAAGGATCTCCATCTAAACATAATCTAAAAAACTTGGAAGCAGCAAGCTCAGCACTTAATCAACTTTTAACAAGCAAAGCGAAGCTTCTATCCTTTTTCCCCGGAGAGGCTATATGAACATGGCAATAAGCTTGGCTGCCTTCTTGCCCGCCTGGCAAAGGGCAGAAATGCCGTTAATTTAATATCGTCACTTAAGGACAATAAGGGACATGAAGTCCAGGAATAAAATTTTTTTTACAATATTATGAGATAGTTCTACTGCAAGTTATATTCCAGCGATGGCTGTGGTACGGAGTACTATAAAAAAAATGTGCAAAGTTGTGGTGGGCCGGGCCCTCTAACCGATATGTTTTTGGACTCTTTCAGGAATGGATGTCTGTCTCCCTCCCTCTCTAAATTCGGCCAATATCTCTTTAATTCTGAAGAAAATTAAATCTCCAGATGAGTCTTACCCCGGCTTTACACCTGGTCCGTGAGCGCACTGCAGCAGCGCGCCAGGCTCACCAGACCACGCCCATGTAGTCAATGGTTTGAAATATATCCTCAGGTGCATGAGCGGTCTGTCGACGCTCCAGCATGTCGCACCGCTGCGCTAAAGATACGCGCCAGCTCTATTTTTGATGGAGCACGCACCGACACTGCGTCGACTTCAATAGTTCAGATCGGACCAGACAGGAAATCAGACACAGATTCAGTGTAAAACATCCGGTAACTTCCTAAACAAAAGCCACTGTGCAGCTTTTAAACTGCTGAAGTACCTGAACATGACAGCATCTCCATGTACCATAGACCGTTAAGAGAGAGGGACAAACCCTCTGCTAAGTCACCCATTGATTTCTGAAGAGCTAAAAATGAAGCCTGTTGGGCGTGTCTTACCGTCGCCATCTTGCCGTGTCACGTGTGTCGTCACTCCCTGAAAATACAGTGCGGCACAGTGCGGCCGCGGTGCAAATGATTGACAGCTGACGTACTCTGGGCAAAACGCTAACCGAGCTAACTCGAAACTAACAGGACCTAACAAAGACAAGCCCCCTAAGTGACAGGGTTAAGGTAAGACACGCTTAGACTTGCTATTGGCTGACTAAAAACCGCCATTGTGTGACTCTGCTACAAACTGAGAGCAAAGAAGGAGCTAACTAGGAGCCTCCGGTCGGCAGGCGGAGCTTCCGGTCTACCGCATGACAGTCATAAGGACACGCCCTTAATTATGTGTAATTTGAAGAATAAATAACATCTAAATGAATTACTTATAATAAAATTCACCCCCCTCACAGGTGAAATAAAGGTAAACTTGACCTATTAAACCTAAAATGATTTTCTGAACCAGGCTGTACACACGTTTATTTCTGCTGTGAAGTTGGCGTTTAAGTTGGCGTGGGAGTCTATGGGGATTTGCTCAGTTTTGCAGCCAGCCCCTAGCAGTTGAAGGGTACGGAGCCCCTCTGATGACATGGACAGAAAAAAAGTTGGCAAGATGTCAAGTCGTGGCCACGAGTTATTAATGCGTGGCCACGAGATAGTATGTCGTGGCCACGAGTTATTAATGCGTGGGAACGAGATAGTATAATTCGTGGCCACGAGTTATTAATGCGTGGGAACGAGATAGTATGTCATGGCCATGAGATAGCATAAGCGGTGGCCACGAGTTATTAATGCGTGGGAACGAGATAGTATAATTCGTGGCCACGAGTTATTAATGCGTGGGAACGAGATAGCATGAGTCGTATAAGTAGAGAACATAGACTTGATTTCATATTATTTCAACCTTGGAATGAACTATAATGATATCCTGCGATCTCTTGCAATCAAACACAGGGTGGTAATTAGTAAGAGACGCTTAATTCTGGTGCTGAAAGCGTACGGATTGAGACGTGAACTGTATGCGGACATTGGTCAAGTTATTGACTCCATCCAGAAGGAGCTGCAAGGACCCGGGAGACTGCATGGTTCTAGGTAGAGTGCGGTTTCCTCGCATCTCTGGATCCACTCGCGTCCCCCCCATTAGGATTAGAAATACATGTGGGCTTTAGAGGGAGCCTTATTTTCGCAAGTAGCTTGCGTGCGCACTGTGCAGTCTTGTATGCATGAGGTCAAAAACAGGGTAACTGTCACGAACATTCGGCTACTCGTCTACTGTATGCAGCTGATTTAAAAACATATCACAGACGGACGGAAAGTCTTTTAACAACCACAGAAAATAAACCAACAAACAAATAAATTAAAAAAAACAAGTGGTCACTATTGGTTCACAGTACACAATAAACAATGTTGCTGTCCAGGGTGCTGAAAGAAACGGATCACCTGCGTTGTTGATATAATGTGTAATAAATCAATAAAAACACAAGGCTGACCACTAAGTGAGATTCATTTAATTTACAAAATATCAGGAACCTCAAGAGAAGTTAATATAACCTGAAAGTGGACGATTTGTAGATTTCCCCTTTGTGGGGTGTTTCCATGAGAACAAACTTCAAACTCTGCACCCAAACAGAATGTTTTCCGTGTAATCTGTGCTATCCTGATGTAACAGCGGCAACAAAAAGGAGTAACCTTATGTCCAGGAAGTCACCCCAGAAAAGGTCTTCATCTTTCAGCTCTCTGAAGAACTGTATCCAGAACTCCATTCCTTCTTTGCATAGGAAATAGGACAAAAGCTGAAAGATCGCTATGGCGCGCGCCGCGGCGCACCACACAGCGCCTGATGTGGTCGACAACATCTGTGAACATGGGCGCAGAAATAAAACTGCAGTGCTTCGGCGCGCTTCCACATGCAGTGTGTCCTTAAAGCAGCCTTCGGTTTAGCCTCCGGGCCTGACGCTGAGCGGACGCCAGTGGATCCAGAGATGAGAGGATTAACCGCACATCTGTAGCGGAGAGGGCGGGGGTGCAGAGGGTGCTGCCGCCCTGGGCCCACGGCTAAGGGGCCCACTTGCCCACGTCATACATACCCAACATGACCAAGGAAGGAAAAAGTGAAGACGCAGTTGTTCTCTTACAGCAGTACTTGTAAGGATATTAGTGTAAAAACTTGAAAAACAGGATGGATGGAATTCCCTTTTTCCTCAGTCTCCCATTTTTAGCTTGGATCCATCAGTGCTGCTCCTCTCTGGACCCAGTTCCTCCTCTCTGGACCCAGTTCCTCCTCTCTGGACCCAGTTCCTCCTCTCTGGACCCGCTGCTGCGCTGAAGCTGCTGGTACTGTGCCACATGCGCGCATTCTGTGCGTAATGTCTCGTGCTTCAGCAGAAACTCCGTATCCATGACCAAACGGGCCTCTTCTCGAGCTCTGCAGGGAAACCTGCTGTATTGTTTATATTTCATTTATAATTATTACTCATTTTGTAGCCTATTCTATATTGCATTTACATCTTCCATCTGTCTCCATAGGGTCGAATTTCATTTTGTTTACCATATGCTCTCCAACTTTCCATGGCAAAGTAACAGTGCAGCTAAATCCTCATTTAAATTAGCTGTTTGCGCCTGTTACAGATTTTTTTTTAGGCAATCTTAGATCGCCAGCAAACAGTGAAGACATCACACGTGAACTCTCAGCGCCGCAAACAAAAACCTAACAGACACTGCTGCCCAATAAGATGAAGTGAAATATAAAACTCCTGTGTGTACATACACTCTCATAGAGCCATAAAGTATCCACATTACGCATGATCAAGAGCTATTTATCTGAACACGTCGGGCTCAGCAGCAGAATAAAGGACACAATAAAGCAGCTGTGCGCGCTGCAGCTCTCAGTTTGAAGTTCAGAGACGGCCGCTTGGCCTTAACGCATTTATTATTTTATCATCAGTGTCCGGTTTGTCCGCGAGCTCTTTTTCAAAGATGAGCAGCGAGATGGTGTCCAGTCTCTCTGAGCATCGTGGCTCTGCTGGTGGATTTAACCCAGTTTACAACTGGAAACAGACTCCACACAGCAACTGGAACAGGCGGTGTTACCAGAATACAGTAAGCGGTTCATGTTGGGAAACGAGTCCAACAATAATGGATAGGATCTGACTGCCTGCTCGGCGCGCGCAATGTTCAGCTGGCAAAACGCAACGGACAGGCAGCAGCTTCATTATTCCAACACTCTGAAAACTATTCAGGTCGTCCAGGTGTCTGTTTCATAGCTTTAAGCAGCAGTTAGCTTCTCCCTATGCTTGCTGGGCGAGGGGTCACTTAGTTGTAGTTAGCCATGTGTGCCAGCTGCCTCTGTGTGACCCCCACACACCCTGGCACACCCATAAGGCCATGGCGCTGTCTGTGGTGCTGAAATAGCGCAAATTGTGCTGCATAACTCATCTAATCCACAATCTCTCCATTTCGTCCTTCTGTCTCTGTTTGCCATTGTTATTCTACTAATTGAGCAGCTGTGCCATTACAGGCCGTCACTGCACAGTGTCTGATGTCCATTTACCTTGTTTTACAAATGATCTGCTGTCTAGTGAACAAATTAAATCTCATAAGGGCCCACTACAAGTCCCCGCCCACTCTGCAATGTACACTTCCTCAGCGCCTGCCGCACATCCTCCTTTTTTCACCCTGATGCTGTTCATCTGACATTTCTTGTGCATCCACCTATAGCTAACCATGCGGGTCCTTGCAGCTCCTTCTGGATGGAGTCAATAACTTGACCAATGTCCGCATACTGTTCACGTCTCAATCCGTTTGCTTTCAGCACCAGAATTAAGCGTCTCTTACAAATTACCACCCTGTTTGATTGCAAGAGATTGTATGATATCATTATAGTTCATTCCAAGCTTGAAATAATATGAAATCAAGTCTATATTCTCTACTTATACGACTCATGCTATCTCGTTCCCACACATTAATAACTCGTGGCCACGAATTATACTATCTCGTGGCCACGACATACAATCTCGTTCCCACGCATTAATAACTCGTGGACACGAATTATACTATCTCGTGGCCACGACATACTATCTCGTGGCCACGCATTAATAACTTGTGGCCACGAGTTATTAGTGCGTGGCCACGACTTGACATCTTGCCAACTTTTTTTCTGTCCATGTCATCAGAGGGGCTCCGTAGAAGGGAGAACTACAAAAAATGGCTTTTTCCAGGTGGCAATTCTCAATTTTGAGAGAGATCATGGGTCTCCACAGACGGCATCAGATCGACACAGGTGAAATTTTCTTGACTTTTTATGCCATAACCTCCAGGATCTTTGAAGACATTTAACGTGACAGCAGTGGTACTGAGTTGTGAATCCTGCCTTACTCAAAGGCAGAATGTTTTAGTTTTTGCCATCAGGACATCATGACCGTGTGATGCAGGAAGGAAAATGTCAAGAAAGTCAGACTGTGATTTTAGAAGTAGGGCTGGACGATTATGGGAAAAATCATAATCACGATTATTTTGACTGATATTGAAATCACGATTAATATACACGATTATTCATTAATTTTATAAAGTGTTTATTGAACCACATAACTCAACTTCAAATTTAACTTTAAAAAAAAATTAAACCGGAAATAAATTAGAAACAAGTAAAGGAATAAAATAAGAATTTTATTTAAAATAATAATAGCAATAAAAATGAATACTAAGTCTACATGCATTCCTGTTCTGTACTCCCTGCAGTTCGCTTCCTATAACTCCAGCAGTCTCTTCACCTAAGGATTAATTGTTTTTCTTCGATTACAGTGTTTTTATGATTGTGAAAAGGCAAAATTGAAATCACGATTAAAATTCGATTAATTGTCCAGCCCTATTTAGAAGGTTTTGGTCTTAAACTGGTGATCAGCTGATGAACAGCTGTTTTAGTTTAAATGCAGTTTTGAGTGCAAAGCCTACTCTCTACTTCTGTCACTTGGTCCTGTTTCTTCTTTTATCATTTTGAAGTTCTACTTACAACCTGGTGTTGATCCTTCAACGGGAAATGTGAATCTTTGTACTTTCGTTCACGTTCTTAAGATTTTGTTCAGGAGTGTATATACACACAACTAAAAATGGAAACTGAACTGATTTAAAATTATGAGGTGGCCACTAGGGATGGGTGATAAGGACTACATTATGTATCACGATAATTTCAGATTTTTATTGCAATAATGATGTGACGATAAAAAATATCAGTCTAATCTTTTGTATTATAAATCTTTCTCTACATTCCCTCTTGAACCCTAAAATAATACTACAAGCCACTGAACTACATCAGTTAAGTTCAAGTAGTACACCTGTATTGCCAAACTGTAAAGCTGGATTTATGGTCGCACGGCGTCTGCGTCCAGTCGGGTCTAAGTACCTGACACAGAGGCAGTGTACTCCAGCGTAGGGTTACGGCGTCATGCTGCCGTTTTTTTTCCCCCAAGATCTGCAGGCATAAACGAGGCTTTTCATGACCAGGAAACTCCACAGACTGAAGGGTTTTTTATCACCCTGATGGTTCGCTACAGCTGCGGCATTTATTCCCTCTTTTAGACCAACAGTAGCGGCGATATTCATTCATTCATTCAGCTACAAAACCCAAACATCCAGAAGCACGTTACCACACTGACCAATCTCTACATTCGCGTAGCCGGGTTGCACATCTGGTCTAGAGAGGAGTGCATCGGGCCTCCGCAGACCTACGCAGAGGCTACGGCGGTTACACAGACGCAGACGCGAGTATAAATCCAGCTTAAGTCTGAAATATGAGAAAAAATTTGCCATTTATCCAAATGATGAAAACAGCAAAAATAACTATAAATAACTGTAAATACAACCTGAACCTAATAAATTGAATTTATCGTTTTTATCGAGATGAGAAATTATTATTGTGCAGAATTTCTTTGACGATATATTGCCCATCCCTAGTGGCCACTGAGTGGGAAAAAAACCTGAAAAGGGGAAAATAATTAATCAAATCTTATAATAATCATTAATGTGTAACAATAATTTGATAATCGAATTGTGATGTGATTGCTAGTGATGCACCAATCTGATACCCGGATCGAATATCGGCTCCGATACTGACAAATTAGCTGGATCGGATTTCGGATGAATCCAGCATTACGATCCAGACATTTCTGTTTTTATTAATATCATAATAAATGTACACTTTGTTATTTGTTAATAAATAATGTCAAGTACATTTATGTCTGTTTTCATTTGTTACTTAAAAAAGGCCATAAGTTTATGTCAAGCCTGATGCCTCCACTCACATGGCAAGGTATCATTCATTCAACAGTAGGATCGGATCGGTATCGGCCGATACGCTCAACCCAGGTACCAGTATCGGATTGGATCGGAAAAAACTGGATAGGTGCATCTCTATGGCGCACCCCTGCTGCGTGAAGACACAACATATTAGTGTTGTTTACAGAGAAAACATCTCCCTCTGTAAGAAGGATGAGCTAAATAACTTAGCTGAAATCTTCTAACATCTCTGAAGCATAAATCCTTGCCTTCACTAGAGAGGAGCTTCCTATTTTCATCCTTCCAGTCTGTTAACTTCAGCAGACCTCCGCAGCATCTTTGCTGGTCATGACGTCAGCTCTGGCAGTGCAGGTGGACTCACCTTGGCTGTGGGACCTGCGTTGTCAGACGTGTCCTCCTCGGCCGCGTTTTCTGACTTCGGCAGGGGAACCTGTGATATGTTGTAGTCGTTGCACCTCCTCAGGAAGTCCAGGAAGTAAACCCGGGCGGTCTGGACAGTTTGCAGGCGCTTCTCCCGGCTGGTCTGCTTCATGTGCAGGGCTCCGAGCAGTGCGGGCAGCAGCAGGTACTTCAGGTCTGCGGTGGAGATCTCCTCCAGCTCCTCGTTGCGGCTGAACAGGTCGAGCTGAGCCACCATTCTGGATGCTTCCTCCAGCATGGTGATGCCGCGTTTAACCCGGACCTGGACGCTGTTGGAACCCAGAGGCTCGCTGGTATCGTCCACCTCCTCAAATATCTTCCAACCACGTTCCAGTAAGTCCGGTAACTTCAGAAGTTCTGCGTCTGAATTTAGCGGCTGTGTCGCACCGTTGCAGCTCTCGCTTTCAGCCATCTTGTTATGTTTTCCTTGTCTTCTTCTTTTTGTCTTTTTCCGAAAGCTGTCGGGCTCGCGCGTTGCTTACCGTCGCCAGCAGACTCTTCGGATGAGATTAAGCAGACCTATAGAACTGTAGAAACTTAGCTGGCTGGGTTTTTTCCTCATTCCTTGTCTGCGTAGCCACACCAAGCTAACAGAACACGCAGAACCTCTCGGCTACCGTACGTTCGTTGTAACGGGAAGCACCCAGAGAGGAAGAAGGGGGCGGGGCGCCAAGCAGCTCATCAGCCAACCAGAACCGCAGACTCGCAGGCGGTCGCGTCGCCGTAGACATAAACCGGTGTGCTGGGGCTGCCTCACAAGTACTTTACATGAATTAATATCAACATCACACACACAAACATATCATTTTTCTTTAGGAACTGGTTTGACAATAACATCTTGGTTGTACAACAACTTTTTGATTGTGAAGGGCTTCCACTATGAGCAGGAGTTTTTACCGAAATAGAGTTCTTATCTCCCAAACGGAGTACAGTAAAATTATCATCTGGGATCATGTGTCTGTCACGCTGTGGCACAGACATATGTAGCCCCACCCTCAGTCCCGTTACCATTACTGTTGATGGCCTTTCCATTTTAAATATATATATTTAAAAAAAATCAACAATTTTTTTATGCGAAAATCTCTCAGTTTAAGAACATTTGTACCAGTCAAAAATGGACTGAATTGTCCCTCGGTGGTAGATTATGGAGCTCTGTTTTCTCTCCCCTGTGGTAACAAAATTAAAGAAATGTTTTATATCACACACCCACAAATGCTACCCCCTAAACTGTATCCTCTATAAATATATCCCTGGTGTTAAAGATGCTGTTTTTGTAACTGCATGGCGGAAACTTGACAACATTTATTTGATCAATACATGCATTGTTTTGGAATGATTTCCAGGTGGACTTAAAAGCGTATATTAGAAAGGAAATTGTACTTGGGGATTTGACTTGTTATTCGTTTTTTCCACTCCCAGGTACTCAAATTCTGAGCAATGTATTATTAATTTATTCATTATTTTAACCAAATTTCATATGTGTCAAATAGAATTAATAAGAAAACTACCCTGTTATTCAGTATTTAAACTACCTGAGCTTTCTGCGTATTTTAAAACATTAACTCATCTGAAAAAATCTAACAAAAAGTTAATTAAGACTATTGATCTTTGCAAAACATTTAAAGTATAACCTAATGAAAAACAAGAAACTGTTTTTTTTTTTTTTACTTTATTTGTTTATTGTTATTATTGCTGTTTTTGAAGACATGAACATTTAACATATCACAGTTCATACTGTATTTGTTCTTTAACTTGTCAATAAAGTCATTCGGGGGAAAAGTTGTTAGCTACAACACAGTAGTTGTTAGCTTCAAGACAATATTATGTTTGACTTACCCTGAACACTGTTGTTCCTTTATAAGTTGGTCTCCACATGAATTGTCAACACGTGAGGTGGCTGAGTCTTGCAATATGAGTGGTGAGCCTTTGCTTCGATTTTTAATCAGCTGTTCATCAACATTACTCCGCTGGAAAAATAAATAAATAAACCAGTGTTCTGTCAGTTTGCCATACTTGTCAAAAATAGCATACCGGAAGCTCACATTTATAGGCTTGTCTGTTGATATGGGCTTTAAGCACAACTCCACCACTTCCTAACTTCAGCCAGCTCCTTTGTTTCCTGTCTTTCATTATTGGACGATTTGATTATTCCAGGTGTTTCTGACCTCAGTAACCACAAGGACAATGGCCAGACGCACCTGGATTAATCAGTTGTCCAGTAATGAAAGACAGGAAACACAGCAGCTGGGTGAAGTTCAGGAAGTAGTGGAGTTGTGCATGAAGCACACTGCCTACTCTATCAGAACAGCATACCTACATTTGAGACAGAACACAGTTAATAAAGAAGTAGGCTGGTTTAATTTGACAAAATCCAGTATATTGTTCATATTTTCCTTTTGTTTGGCAAGGACTTACAGTTAGGGCATTTCCACTAGGGAGGGGCGATATGTTATCAAAGTCATAGTCAACTTTATTGCGAATGTGCCCCATGTTAGACAGACAACACAGATGAAATTACAGTCCTCTCAAACCCACGGTGTATATAATGAAATATAATATACTATAAGATAAAAATATAAAAATCTAGGAATCTACTGAGATAACCTAGAAATCAACACGAAACCTAAGTTTAAATCCTAAAGAAGATTAAAAATTTACAAATGGGTTGACAGTAGACAGTGAACGGTATTGCAATCCTAATGTAGGAAGTAGTCCAGATATTACAGTGCAATGACAGTGTAAACAATATAACTGTAGCATGTAACAGTAAAGTTTGACAATGTAACGGTACAGTGGTCCTGATGGACAATAGTGCAAATAGTCACTGTAAACATGTAACTGTACATGTACAGTAAGTTTTTAGCAATGTAACAGTATACAGTAGCAATAGTGCAATAATGCATATGGCAGAGCAAACTGAGCAGCAGTCCTGATGGATGCAATAGTGCAATATGTAGTGCCATTTAGTACAATGCTCTGCAGAGTTGAACTGGTGCCATGGTGATGATAAAATGAGGTGTGCAGTCCTGAGGTAGGTGAGTTTGTGAGCGGGCAGAGTCAGTGGGGGTCGGGGGGCAGAGCAGGGAGGGAGTGGAGCGTTCTCACTGCCTGGAAAAAGCTGTCTCTGAGCCTGCTGGTTCTGGCCCGGCGACTCTGCAGCCTCCTCCCTGACAGCAGCAGGGTGAAGACACTGTGGGTGGGGTCGCCTGCGATCCTGGTGGCTCTGCAGGAGAGGCGGCGGTGGTAAATGTCCAATAGAGAGGGGAGGGGGACACCCATGACCTTCCCAGCTGCTTTCATGGTGCGCTGCAAGGTCTTGCGACAGTATGCGGTGCAGGCTCCATACCACACAGTGATGCTGCTGATCAGGATGCTCTCCATGGTGCCCCTGTAGAAGGAGTGCATGATGGGGGATGGGGCTCTTGTTCTTCTCAGTTTCCCCAGGAGGTAAAGTTGCTGTTGGGCTTTCTTGGCCAGGGCTGTGGTGTTGGTGTTCCAGGACAGGTCTTGGGAGATGTGGACACCCAGGAACTTGGTCCTTCTCACCCGCTCCACCTCAGCACTGTTGATGATCAGTGGAGCATGCTGGACAGGCTTTCTCCTGAAGTCCACCACCATCTCCTTCGTCTTCTCCACGTTCAGATAGAGATGGTTGTCCTTGCACCACATGGCCAGGTGGCTCACCTCACTCCTGTAGTTTGTCTCATTGTTCTTGATGAGACCCACCACGGTCGTGTCATCTGCGAACTTAATGAAGAGGTTGGAGCTGAATGTTGGAGTGCAGTCATGGGTCAGCAGAGTGAAGAGGGATGGTCCGGGACGCTTTCATTGAGCCAAGTTTCCACAAACACAAGGGCACAGCACTCACCCACAGACTTGCAGTGTGTCCAGAGTACGCGGATGTGGTCCAGTTTGTTGTCCAGCGAGCGTACATTGGCCGGGATAGCCAGCCGGTGTGGTCTGGTGGCTAATCTAGCTCCGATACCTCCGCAGTTCCCCCTCTTCTGCCTCCTCAGTTTCTGTCCGTGGCGCCTCCACTGCGGACTGGTTGCAGGTGTGGGGGTCGGGATTGAGCCTCCAGAGCAAAACGTCATCCTGTAGCGTCTCCACGTCCACCAGAGCTATGTCCGTGTATCTGCAGATGACGAGCAGAAACTCTCGTGAGTATTTGCGCTTGTAGACGTGAGGGTGCGATGACGACGATGACAAACCCACACGGACAAAATACAAAAATACCGTTTTGTCGGGAGCGAGTGGAGCTGAACCGCCATCTTGGAAATATATATCATCTTGGATATATCGTGTGCGATATATCGTCAAAGAAATTCTGCACAATAATAATTTCCCATCTCAGGATAAAACAATAAATTAAATTTATCAGGTTGTATTTACAGTTATGAATAAATGTCAAATTTGTTCTCATATTTCAGATTTACAGTTTGGCGACACAGGTGTGCTACTTGAACTTAACTGATGTAGTTTAGTGGCTTCCAATATTATTTTAGGGCTCAAGATAGAATGTAGTGAAAGATTTATAATACAAAAGATTCGACTGATATTTTTTATAGTCACTTATCGTCATCGCGACAAGAATCAGAAATTATCGTGATACATAATTTAGTCCTTATCGCCCATCCCTAATTTCCACATAGTAGCCGGTAGGGACGACACCGCTCTAATCTCAGTCTTAAACATGACTTGACAGCAGAATGATCACTTTTGTCTCTTGACTTAAGTTGTTTTACCTCACTCAGAGGTCTAATATGAACTAATAGGCCACAAATGAGCCTTTTTTTAATGTCTGAGACGTCCCGGTAGCCACAGCCTAAAGAGATTTATGAAATATTAAAATGATATTTCAGTCTAATACATAAACAGTCATTGCCTCCTTTACACCTAGTCAAGTTAAATTTATGAACAATATTTATCCTTGTAGTGTGTTCTATGTGTTCTAGTTGAGATAACGATTCAAAGAAATAATTGCTCATTTTGTGAAACAAAAATGGAAACTTTAGTAAACGTGTTCATTGAATGTGTTTTTGTTAAAGAGTTTTGGAACTCATTTCAATGTTTCTTTGCATCCAGTGATAAATGTTTTCCCAGATTAAATTGTACTTTGATTAGATTTAGTCTTAGGAACAACAAAAAAGGAACTCATATATAATTTCCTCATTTTGTTAGCTTAACATGTCATCCATGAAGTCGTATTTAAAATATTAACCGCTGCTGACAATATTTATGAATATGAGTTTCTGCTTTTCTAAAATGCTGTTAAATTGGTTGACACAAAACAAGGCTTGGACATTCATAATCTCCTATGCACTTGGACTTTTAACTAGACCTCTTTTTTCCCATCTTTTTCGCTATATTCCTATATCCCTTCATTTTGTTTGTTGACTCTACCTCATTATTTGAAATGTTACCAGAGCTCTTTTTAAGTCTCTTGTTATGCTCAGTTGATATTTACTTTCTGTCTTTGAAATGCTATGTGTTTTAAATAATGGTGATTTGAAAAATTAAAATATTTCCTTTTTTAAAAAAGCTGATTTCTATTGACAAGTCAATGGGGGGGAAAAAACCCCACAAAAGTGCAGTAAAGGAACAACGTACATGAAGTATTAACAGAAAAACGGGGACCCACTGAATTGTTTTACAATACTGTTTATCATAAATGTCCAAAGTACGAATTGCTTTCTTGTTTTTTGTCCTTGAGTGCTTCATGGTACAATTTCAGGTCATTCTTAAAGTGTTGTATATTTGGTTTCATACGTGACCACTTGCATTTATGAATTTGATATTTGGCTTACAAAATAGAAAAAAAAAGTTTTTTCCCAATGTCATTCTTATTATAAAGAATAAAGTGTCTTTTTTATTTTTCAAATATTTAAATAGATTTTATGACATAAAAATCTTTCCTCAGGCCGAGCTTGCCAGTTTGCCCCATCCAATATGGCGGCGACGTCAACGTACGACGGCGTCAGCACCTGCCCCTTACCCTGGCTCTTCCGGTACAGACGCGTAGAAGAAGAAGTATGCGGAAGTAAAAGAGTTGTGTGTTGTCGGACCCTGACAGACCAGAAGCCTGATGAAATGGAGAGCCCGGAGCTGTCGTTTACGTTGGCTTACGTCGTGTTCGCGGTCTGCTTCATCTTCACACCCAACGAGTTCCGCGCGGCCGGTCTAACAGTCCAGAACGTGTTTGGGTCATGGCTGGGGAGCGAGGACTTGGGCTTCATCCAGTACCACCTGAGGAGGACCAGCATAACCATCCTGGTCCACTCTGCTCTGCCTCTAGGTCCGCTGACGTCCCCTCTTCCTTGAGAGCAATTCAGGGGCGGAGCCGCGGCTCAGGTGGATTGATGACGTCATTGTTTTCCATGTCTGCAGGTTACTATCTGGGAATGTGTGTCGCTGCGCCGGAGAGGAACCTGGTCTACGTCCAGCAGGTGGGCCCCTCTCGGCGTTCATAGATCTCTGTCCCCGCAGGAATACGTCCTCACTGACACCAGGAGAAAACATGTCTCCAACACCAGGAGAAGACATGTCTCCCACACCAGGAGATGACATGTCTCCCACACCAGGAGATGACATGTCTCCCACACCAGGAGATGACATGTCTCCCACACCAGGAGATGACATGTCTCCCACACCAGGAGATGACATGTCTCCAACACCAGGAGATGACATGTCTCCAACACCAGGAGATGACATGTCTCCAACACCAGGAGATGACATGTCTCCAACACCAGGAGATGACATGTCTCCACACCAGGAGATGACATGTCTCCAACACCAGGAGATGACATGTCTCCCACACCAGGAGAAGACATGTCTCCAACACCAGGAGATGACATGTCATGGTTGACATGTCTCCAGCCGCTGGGGTGGACTTGCAGGTTGTGGACGTCCGAGCTGAGGTCAGAGCGGTGGTTAGGAGCTGATTGTCTCGTCCATCTCTCTGAGACTAACGTAGATCAGATCCTGTTGTGTTTGTGGGAAAACCAGGATCAGGTGGTTTGGCGGATCCTGTCATCTCAGACATGCAGGCCGTCCTCCAGCTGGGTCTTGTGGACCGTTTTCATTCATGGTGATGGAGATGTTGGTTGTGTGTGTCTCAGCAGGTGAGTGACCACTGGAAAGCCTTCCTCCTCCTGTCCCTCTTCCTCCACCTGGCCAGCTGGATGCTGGTCATCTACTGGTCCTGCTGCCACTGGAACCATCACCCCATCAGCAGGGCCCTGCAGGCTCACGCACGGTCTCCCTATTCCAGCTGGAGCGCTGTGGCAACCAGCATCAACACAGAGTTCAGACGCATAGACAAGTTTGCTACGGGAGTGCCGGGAGCCAGAGTCATCATCACCGACAGCTGGGTGTTAAAGGTGAGTCCGGATCCAGGTGATGCTGGCAGAGATGGAAGGTTCTGGATCAGGGAGTGTTTCTCTGCTGACCGGTGGAGGAGAGGGAACTGCACCACAGCAGCCGATCTCACATTCCTGATTAATCCGAGACTGAACATCGGAAAAGTCCTCTTCCAGATTTACAGTTTTTCTCCGTTGGTTTGGCTCATTTCTCGAATCAGAAATTACATTCTTAAAACTCTAAGATCATTTGGCTGAACAGTCTTAGTTCTCACAACACCACAGCTCACTTGCAAAAGCTCATACCTCTCCCAAAACAGTTAATCAGTGTGTCAAAATTAAGTTTCTTTCACACAGAAATAGTCAGAGCACCCAAAATGCATCATTCCTGTAGCATTGGAAGCAAAAATGTTTAGGTATTTTGTCACTATGGCAGAGGACCATGGAAAAATCCCTCATGTCCATCTCTCAGTTTTAGCTCAGTCCTTCATTGTCAATGGTTATTGTGCTAAGTTTTATTTTCTTTTTGTCTACCTAACAGAATACAGTTTATGTTTAAAAAAAAAAGAAAGGAAGAATAGGATTTTACGGTAAGAGTAGCTTCCAATGTTTGACATCACACATTGCACTCGTACTGCCAAGGAAATTACAGCCATTTTTAGTCACACACAAAATAATTTCCATACATGACAGTCACTATAAAACGAAAGTGTACAGCATAATATAGGTACTTTATTATATACACAAACAAAAAAAAGGACATCTGTATGTAGCCTATAGTGCTGCAAAGAAGGCTGGAGTTTCACACACATTTTCTGTATTATGGGCTTGACTAGTTTTGACAGTTGAACATACTATTGTGTATGTGATGACTTCTATAATGAAATGATGCTGATATGTTTTGGAGAGAACAACCATTAGACTGAGAATCAACAATCAGTTTAGATCAATAAGATCTATTCACTTTGAACTTGTGCTAAATGTAGGATAACTGTGCTAACTGTACTCAGTCATTTGCAAAGATGTCATGAAACTTTGAGATTTGTACTAAGACATTTGCAGTTTAATGAAATAAATGAGAAATTATGTTGTGAACAATTGCCAAATGGTTTGGAGGTTTGTAACTTCTGATTCGAGAAATGAGCAAAACCGATGGAGAAAAACTGTAATATCTGACAAAAAATGTGATGTATGGGACACATTATGTAATCACATGACGTGTGGAAATATGTGACCTGGAGCTGTGAAAGTCATTTTAGTTCAAGTTCAGCATGTAGCTCAATCTGATCTCCAGTTTGAGCTAAATGCTCAAACTGTGGATTTACAGCATCATAAACTATAAATAATGAAAAGTTCACATTTTCCCTTTGTTTTTGTACAAATAAGTACAAGTACATTATCAAAGTGTTGACATTTAATGAACTATTTAGAGAACACCTAAAATTTCTGGAGAAAATGGGTGGATTCAGCAACATTTAGCCGCAGCTACACATTTATCTAATTTAGTTATTTTATTTATCTACACACTTCAGCCTGTTTATTTGTATTCATTTAGGTTTTCATTCATTATATTTTATACATTTTATACTCCCGGTCATGTGCATTACAACTTGCCGATTATAGTAATGGATCGAAGGATATAAATCCTTCTGTGTCATTTTCCAAATTTAACTAAATCAACAGAAGTTGAGGTCCTAGTTTGTGCAGTAGCTGACCTTCATCAGCTCTCTGTCCGTCTGCAGGTGACCACCTACTACATCCACATGGCCTTACAGACCGAGTGCCACGTGACTGTGACGGAGTCCCGACAGCACGAGCTGAGCCCAGATTCAGGCACCCCCATCGAGATGCTGACTCTGAGAGTGGAGAGCATCAACCCTGCTGTCCGACCCTTTGGCTTCCGGTACATCTGAGTACATGTGTGTGTTTCCGATGCTCTGCACAGAATCCACCACGTCCACCAGGACTAAACCTGTCTTGTGTTTTCAGAATCAATTCGACAGATTATTCCGATTTCAGGGAGAAGCTCCACGCTCCCGTCAGAGTTTCGTCCAACGTGGTGATCCATCAGACAATCAGCGATCTCTTCCTGGAGACGTTCAGAGCTCAGGTGGAGCTGAACCAGCCGTACTCTCTCCCAGGTGGACAGGTACGCTACTGCTGACACGTCAGCATGAAACTGCGACTCCCACTTCTCATCTGAAGCCTGACTCAGCGGCTGTCTCGTCCTCAGGAGGTGGAGCCCTGCATCGGCTGTATGCAGGTTCCGGCTGGCACCAAACTGGTCCGACTCTGTCACGCAGCAGGTACCTGCATGACTGGCTCCTGCAGCCTTTACTCAAGGAATAAAGCAACTCGCTTGCAGGAATGAGGCTGTGCTTATGTTCAGGAGTCAGCGCATATGTTTGAGCCACCTCTTCCACAACAGGGTTGCAGTGTTTGGAGCCCCCTACTGCTTTCCCGTCATACTTTCTACCTGTAGCTGGTAGAAAGTTCATCTTGGGCTCAAATGGAAGCTTGTGAATTAAAGGAGTTTTCTTTTTTACCAAATTTATTTAAAAAGTTTTTACTTTTAACAAAACCCAACATACAGTGCAACAAAATACCTTGTAAAGTTGTGCTTAACAGAACCCCATAAATGAAGGAAATTTTCTACAGACATGTTTGGCATAGACATTCTCCAGAAAGTGCTGAAAAATAGACATTTTTATCAGAATTTGTCAGAGCATGACTTTTTTGTCTTTTTGGGAATGTTGGGGGTGATAACTTAGAATAGACTTGCAGCAAGACTCAGATCTTTTTCCCGGCCTCCCCTCAAACTCAAAAAATTAGAACATTGTGAAAAGCTCCGGTATTGTAGCTCAGACTGTCACATTCTAATCAGGTAAGTAATCCAAAACATCTGCATAAGTGCCCTGAGCCTTTTAAAAAGTCCCTGTCTTGGTTTAGAAGAATTCACAATCATGGGGAAGACTGCTGATCTGACAGTTGTGCAGAAAACCATCGTTTACATGGAGACTTTTTTCCCTTTCGGAATGAAATCATTCTGATTGAGGATTTTAGGGCAGCTGCTTACATGGGAACTAATTCATTCGGATGTACATGCGCCAACATTTCCTCAGAATAATCCTGTCCGACATGCGCAAGTTATTTATTATAGACGAAGGTCTACTAAATGATCATCACGGTTGTTGTGGTTTCTGTAGGACTTAATCCAGCAGCTGATCCTCAGGCGCTCTTGCTGCACAAAGAGAAAAAGGCGTAGAGACAGAATTTGAATTAAAAACAAACTTGTGTCCAAGGAATGACGTTGTTCACAGCCATCTGTCAAAGTGAGGAAACGTCACTTGTTTCACGTTGACGTCTTGTCGAAGCATGCGCGGTAAGAGCGCAACCTCACAACCTTCCGATTCAGCGTTTACATGACACCCCGTTCAGTTGGGGAAAGGAATATTCTACCCCCGTGAAACTGAATGAAAATTTATTCAGTTCAGCACTTTTCATTCGGAAAGAGGTGTTTACATGGAACATTTTCATTCCGAAAGAGCTTTTAAACCGAAAGCAATCGGTCTATTTGGGTCCATGTAAATGCAGCAACTGACTCCCCGCACAAGGTGGGAAAGACACAAAAAGTGATAGCAGAAGAAGCTGGATGTTCTCAGAGTGTCTCAAAGCACATTAATGGACAGTTAAGTGGAAGGAAGAAGTGTGGAAGAAAACGGTGTAGAAGCCGGAGGGCTGACCGGAGAGGAGAGGATGGTCAGTGTTAAGTTTCCCAGTCTGTGATGACCTGGGGTCCATGTCAGCTGCTGATGTTGGTCCTCTGAGCTTCATCAAGTCCAGCATAAATGCAGCCGTCTACCAGGACATTTTGGAGACCTTCATGCTTGCTTCATCAGACCAGCTGTATGAAGATGCAGACTTCATCTTCCAGCAGGATTTGACACCTGTCCACACTGCCAAATTCTGGTTCAACAACCATGCTTGATTGGCCCGCAAACTCACCTGACCTGAACCCCATCAAAAACATGTGGGGCATCGTCAAGAGAAAGCTGAACAGGAAGAGACCAAACAATAAAGAAGAGCTCATGGCTGTGATTGAAGCATGTTTGTTTTCCACAACACCTGAGATTTGCCACAAGCTGGTAGCATCCACACCATGCCACACTGGGTGAAAGCAGTCTGGTTACTGTACTTTCTGGACTACTGAGCACACCTGAAAACAACCACGTCCACTAGACAATGAGATATTTTTACTTTAATTTAAATAGTCTACAGGTAACATACAGGTGCTGATCATGAAGTTAGAATATCAGGAAAAAGTTAATTTATTTCAGTCATTCGATTCAAAAAGTAAAATACTGGTATTATATTCATTAATTACATGCGCACTAATATATATTTAAAATGTTTATTTCATTCAATTTTGATGATTAACCAACAACTAATGAAAATCCCAAATTCAGTATGTCAGAAAATTAGAATATTACTTGAGGCTCTGTGAGACACGTCATGAATGAGGAAGATCAGGTGGGTTTTTTCCCCTGATTTTCTTCATGAAGCTCATTTGGCCGCAACAGTCCATCGATAATCCACATTCTTGTTCAAGCCACAGTGTTCAAAGCATATGCTCCGGAGTTTATGGTAAATGGTTTTCTTGTGCACTTAATGTAAAGTTTGACCCTGAGGCCCCGTTTACATGGTGGTGCTCCAGGGTGAAAAATGTAAAACATTTTCCTAGATGTGTCTATCGTTTTGACGGTGCCGGCGTTTTGGGGAGTCAAAAACGCAAGAAAATGAAACCACCTTCCAAAGTCTCCACTGAAGCTTACCATGTAAATAGTTGAAAACGCAAAAGTCTGTTTTGTCATTTTAAAAAAGTGTTTGTGACGTTATCATTATGTGATGACAGGCGCCAGTGCAGGAAAACAACAAACATGTCGGATTATCCAAGTATAGAGAGAAGGGTCTATCTGCGGCTCGCAAGACAAGGGCATGTCGTAGTGTGACGTTACTCGACGACACGCCCACCAGGCCAATGAGAGCACGGTAAAATCTAGCCCTACCCCTGACCCTTCCCCTAAACCTAACCAGACCCACCCACAATGCGACACGCCCACAATGTGACACGCCCACAATGCGACACGCCCACAACGTGACACGCCCACACTACGACACGCCCACTGGGTTGCAAGCTGCAGATAGATACACTTGAGTATAGAGGCTGAGGAGTTGTGGTCACAGCGTGTGGCCCCGCCCCTCCGAACCGGCGTTCCGACATGTTGTTTGTACGCTTACTGAGGGCTACGTTGGTCGTGACTGGAGATGCTGGGTTATAATGTTGAGTGAAGGACTGTGCCAGCTCTTCGCACAGTCAAGATGATCAAAAAAAACAAACAAGGGCGAGTTACGGTTTTTCAAGATCTCCGGTTTGAAAAAAAAAAAAGAAAGAAAAAAAAGTCAGATTGTAAACTGCTGTAGTGACAGGGGGCGCCAAGTGTCTGACAGCTGCAGTCTGAAGGAAAGAGATCAGCAACATGCAGCATGCCGTGTGTTCTCCAGCTAGTGATCCCTTTGTGACTGATAATTGTGGTATCCTTAAAAACTACTCCGTGATTCTGTCCTTGCAGATAGTTTTAATAATGAGGAATCAGTCAGTACGATGTGGCTACTATGGATCCTTCCCTCACACACGGCCGTGCTCAGCTGGGAGCAGTCATGTGGAACATGTCATTGTGTGTGCAGGAACCAGTAAACAATATTCCAGTCATACCAGTGTGTCTGTGAAGATGCTGCTTTGCTGTGAGAATGAACCGGACACTACGACCCTGGATAAGATCGTCCTTGTTTGCTGTGCATTTGCAAATGTATGCTAAATCGTTGTTGTCAAGACGAGCACTCAAGCTAACATGAGTTGATGAAAACTCCGGTTACTTTCTTTTATCTGTTTACTCGTGATGTTCGACACCACTGACATCTGCCTGACAGCTTATTCTGGTCTGTCACAAATCAGACACACACTCATCACTGTTTTCTACTTTATAAATAAATGATTGAAACCACGTTAAATATCGTCCTCCTTACATGTTTACTGACAGCTCACAAATGTTTTCTTAACTAGCAGCATAACAGTTAACTGTGTAAAAGGCAAAATAACACTTCTCTAACATTAACAGAACAAAATTACAAATATTACCACGTTACAAACTGATTGTGAAGACTAAATATCCAGTCCGGATATGTCCCCTAGTTTCTCCAAATAAGTCTTCTTTGTGCTAGACATTAAATTATTTCTGTACGGCTTTTCTTCTTTGCTCCTTTTCCCTCCAATGTTAAAACTCCCAACAGCTCTCGTTTTGACAGTCAAACATGTACAAACATCATGGCGGCGCGACTCCGTTTCGCTCAGAATTGTCACGTGACTCCTCAGGCTCTATACCCAACTGCAGCCGCAGACCCAGAGGCGTGTCATGAAACTGGGCGTGGCTTGTAGTGAAAATGGGCGTGATTTGTAGTGACGTGGGAGGGTTGTCGTTAGGGTTAGGTTCCTCTCATTCGTACGGTGGACGTGGTTTGTAGTGGCTGCAGCTAGGTGCTACTGTACTCCAAACAGACACCAATGCAGGAAAACCTTAACAAACATGAGCAACGGAGGAGGAGTAGAAATATTCATGCCGTTTGGTCTTGATGGTGGTGCCATCTAGCGACCTGGCGTGCATACTGCATCAGTAAACATGACATTCCACACACATTTGCGTGCCCGTCTGCATGCAGAATTCAAGAACTCAAAACGTTCATCTGAACACGGAGTTGTCAAGAAAACAAAACCCTACTTTTGCGTTTTTCAAGCGGAGCGTTACCGTGCAAACGTGGCCTGGAACTGCTCTGCTTGGATACTCCAGCACCATTGAAAACTTGCATCACAACTCTAACTCAATAGTAGAATAGTGTTTCCCAATCCTGGTCCTCACGCATAGGGGTACTTGGGAATCAGGATTAAGAAACACTGCTATAGTGGATCCCTTTTAGTGTTAATGATTTTACAAATCAGGTAATGGGGGTTATGTGGACTTTACACATTGATTTACAATATTTTGTTAAGTCTGAAACACAAATTTTTAGACCCAGTTGAACAGTTTCAGAAAAATTGTCCTAATTGTGAACACTGAAGATCTCTCCATACAGTGTGCAATATCATCAACAGATTGAGAGGAGGGGAGGGAATCTGTGTATGGTGCTGAAGGTCAGACTGGATGTAGCATCCCCTCTTCCTACAACCGTCTATAAACACATGGGGGGAGGAGACCAGTTGCTGGAGTTGTAGGAGAGGAACGTTGTCCCATTCTTCTGCCAGTTCAGCACCTGCACTCCTCCCTGTGAAGCCTCCATGTCGGAGTAATGATGGAGCTTCACAGCTGTGGAAGCTGCCGTTGCCATAGACACCAATGCAACCCCATCCCATCAGAGATGCAGCTTTTCAACTGTCCACTGATAACAAGCTGGATGCTCCCGACCCTCTTTAGTCTGCAGGACGCAGCCTTCATGCTTTCCACAAACATCCTCACATCTTCATCATCTGACCTCAGAACAGTTTCCACTTTGCCTCAGAGCGTTTAAACGAGCTTTGGTCCAGAGAAGACGGATGCTGGTGTTTCTGGATCCTGTTCACACATGGCTTCTTCTCTGCATGATGGAGCTTTAACCTGCATTTGTGGATTTCAGGGTGAACTGTGTTCACAGACAGAGATTTCTGGAAGTCTTTCTGAGTCCATCAGTGGTTTCCAGTAGAGAATCATGTCTGATTTTCATGCAGAAGATCACCAGCATCCAGCCTTGTCCCGTGCACACAGAGATTCCTCCTCATTCTCTCGACTTTTTGATGATATCATTCTCTGAAACTGTTTGTTGGACAGACATTCGTATCACTGCATCCTGGACACTCAGGACCCCTGAGTTCTGGCTGTGAACTGTGCAGGACTGGGAGAACTGGGACTGCAGTGGATCTTTGTGTTGATTGACAGCTGTCAGGATGTCTTCATTAATGTGACTGATGTGTGTTTCAGGAGCTCAGAATGAGACCGAGTGTCAGCAGTGCTTCTGCAGACCTATGTGGTGTCTGACCTGTCTGGGTCGATGGTTTGCCAGCCGCCAAGACCAGCAGAGACCAGAAACCTGGTTGTCCAGCAAAGTCCCCTGCCCCACCTGTAGAGCCAGATTCTGCATCCTGGACATCTGTGTGGTCCGGTGACCGGATCCAGAGGGAGCTGTGTGTTAAGACAAAATACATGGTTGGACTTTTATGAACAGATTTATTCTCTTCTTTTGGTTTTGGAGAAATAAGTCAAAACAACAGCAATAAGCTGATTACCTGTTTGGAGTCGGCTATCATGGTATCCGATTTTCTGTAAGAATATAGTTTTATGTACAAAAACATATAAAAACAAAAAAAAACCAAAACAAAATGAATCGCTCTTGAATCAGCCTGAAGCTCACGTTGTGTTTTTGTTTCTTGGTTTATGAATGAAACCAGTGATCTGAGTGTAAGGAGGTGGATGTACACTGAAAAAGCAACTGGATTAACAGATGATCAAATGTTCTGACACCTGCTGTTCATACAGATATTAAGACAAATTCTTCAAATCACAACAGTAATCTCAAGACACTTTTACACAATTAACAGAAATCCATCATATGATCCACATTCGTCCAGTTCATGATAACCACATTCATATAAACCAGTTCATAAAATGATTGACTAGTAAACCACAGAACTGGATCAGACCTCTCTTTGAGGAAAACTTTATCAGAACTGTAGCTCTGCCTGGAGCTGTTGTGGGTAGAGAGGACATGATAGAAGCGCCAACAAAAGAGAGAAACAAATTTACTACAGCAGTTTATTCATACATGGAGCCTCATGCATCATGGGATGTCCCCCAGCAGCCGTGGCCAAATGTAGCGAAACCAAAGGGATGAATAAGGGTCCAAGCCAGACCTGACTAAGATCTATCAGAGAGGAAAATTGTAACACTGATCAGAAAGATGCTTTCTGAAGCCGAACTGGGAGCCGGTGCCAGAGGTTCGTGGATTACTAACACAAGGGAATTTGGTAAGTGGCGGCCACAGACTACTAGCATGAGGGAACAAAATAAGTCATGACCATTACTAACACGAGGGAAATAATAACTAGACTCTGGCTCTGATAGGCCTGATGTTCCTGCCTTATGGAAGATTTAGTCTTATTAAATTAGATTAGGGAAATAGAAAAAAAAAAAAAAAAAGGAAAGCTGGTTATCTGTAAAACATGGAAATGACAAACTTGTTCCAGGCACATTTCATGTACAGGTGCTTGACTTAAAACAGTTACAGCGCCACTCAGCCCTGCTTGGAACCTCAGCAGAGAAGATACTGTAAAAGTATCTACTCAGCTCAGGAAATTCCCAGAGGAAACCCCACCAACCGAGTAGAGACGAGCCGAGTTATGAGGAAAACGGGCTTTCGTGAGAACTTGCAGCAGAGTTCTGACTGAGCTGCAGGTGCTAAATGGTTTTTTGGCAGAGGTGGAAAAAGTACAGAAAAATTGTATTTAAATAAAATTATCTTTACTGCGCTTAAATTCTACTCAAGTAAAAGTAAAAGTACCCATCTAAAAATGTACTTGAGTAAAAGTAAAAAAGTACTTAATTTGAAATGTACTCTGAGTAAAAGTTACTTAGTACTACTTTCAGTCACTTGCTGTAAAAAAGTATGAGTTGTAAATCCAATCCAAGTTTTTGAGAAACTTTCACAATAAAAAGAGAAAAATAAAACCAAATCAAAGAATCCAAGATGGTGAAAATGTTGAGCAAATCCTTCTTAATACACTGCTCTTTTTTTCTTTCTATGGAAGCATAAATCTGAAATTCAGTTGCCTTAAACAAATGGGCACAATGACTGCTTACCTTAAAGTTATACTGTGTAACTTTTGGCCACTATGGGCACTAAACCTGTAACTTCCCACAGGCGCCACACCTGTCTCAAAATTAAACTGTCTCAGTTTGTATTTTGGAAAAGTATTGCAGACCACTTTGAAAAGCTGATTTTTAAGTCATCAAGGCATTAATCAAAGCGCTCCAGGTTATATGATCCAATGAGAGACGGCCCGCTCCTGAGAAGTTACAATGCCTGGTTTTTGAGAATGGCAGCCCCCTCAGAGCAACGGCATGCGTCAAGTATCTATATTGACTGCAGAAATCAGCTATAGTTACTTATATTAATAATAATGTTAGAATATAATGTATTATAATATTTGGCTAACATTTGGTTCAAAATTTACACGGTATCACTTTAAGAATTTAAATAAAGTGCTGCTCCAAAGAATATTCTTCCCACTGAATACTAACATTGGACAATGTGTCAGCATCTGCATGATGAAGTTGTTGCCTTTTTTTGCATTTGAGCACAAAGAGCTGCTGAGATTTGGCCAAGGAATTCCTTCATCTCTTCCACGGGAATTCAACCTTCAGCCTCCTCCATCTCCATCTCCTGCTCAGCACCATCATCATCAGTGAGATTTCCTTTCAGTGGACAATACATTAAGCAATACGCAATGTTCGACATAAAACCCGTTCAGGCTGATTTTTCTCCTCCTGTATTTCATGTTTACTCAGTAATGGGGAAGGTTTCCAAAGTAGTGAAGTAAATTACTTGGGTCAAAATGTACTTGAGTAAAAATAAAATGACCTATTTCAAAAACTACTCAAAAATTACAAATTACTCACAAAAACTACTCAATTACAGTAACTTGAGTAAATGTAACTCGCTATTTCCACCTCTGTTTTTAGGTAGACCAGTAAAGACGCTGTTGTAATAACCAAGCTGTCATTTCTTAGTGGATTGCGGGCCTCATCAATCATCCCAGCCCAGCTCTACCGCTCCAGCTCAGGAAAAATGACCTGTGTGTGTCAGAAAGCCGGGTTTCCCTCCTTCAGAGGATCGGTCTGTTCCTACGATCAGCCAGAAGAACGGAGGTCCAGGAATGAACCTGCTCAGTTTCCTCTGATGAGGAACTGGTCCCCCTTTCTACTGGTACTGGAACTGGATTTAGTGGCTGTTTTGGTTCTGATGGGTTCAGATGAATCGTTTCCACACCAGCGGGAATGTGTCCCAGCTGAGCTCTGCAGACCCGGTCAGAGGAACATGCTCCCAGCGTGCTGGTTGGAGAGTCTGGCTCATCCTGCGTGACTAAACTTTTTCCACTGAGGTCGCTTCTCTCTCTCCTTTCCTCTGCCCAGCTTTTCTTCACACTTCACCAGTTAGCCCAGAGCTGGACCAGCGGTTACCATGGTAACGGGGCAGCAGCTGATTTAGTGGGTGGCTTTTGAACTCCCCCATTCTGCGTGTGATGGGTGTGTCCATCAGAGGGCGCCATGCTCATGGAATGGTTCACAGAACCAGGTCTGAAACCAGTCTTCAGAGTCGACTCACAGGAAACATGTTCTCTTCCCAGAACCAGAACCCCCCCCCCCCCCCCCTTTCGGGTTCCACTAATCTAGAAAATAAATCTCTGCTCAAAATCACATGATTCTTGTTGGAAAATATATATATAGAGAGAGAAAGACTATTACAATATGCAATTTCCCTTCTGGGATAAACACAATTTTTTCATTTTATTTGATTTCATGAATTGAAATCCCACAATTCATTGCACTCATTAAAGAACCTCATTTCCATGATTATTATAATTATCATTCATAACTGACCCACCGGTGAGCATGTCACCTCAGTGCTGACACACATAAAGGGTCTTTTCCATCATGATCAATGGAACGGAGACAGAAAATAAGTCCTGTTAGCTCCGCCTCCACCAGACTGAGCTGATGTGTGGAACTGGTTTGGAACTGGTGTGGAACTGGTTTGGAACTGGTGTGGAACTGGTGCGGACCTGGTTTGCAACAGGTGTGGAACTAGTTTGGAACTGGTGCGGAACTGGTTTGCAACAGGTGTGGAACTGGTGTGGAACTAGTTTGGAACTGGTGTGAAACTGGTTTGGAACTGGTTTGGAACTAGTTTGTAACTGGTGTGGAACTGGTTTGTAGCTGTTGTGTAACTGGTTTGGAACTAGTTTGGAACTGGTTTGGAACCAGTTTGGAACTGGTGTGGAACTAGTTTGGAACTGGTTTGGAACTAGTTTGGAACTGGTGTGGAACTGGTTTGGAACTGTTGTGTAACTGGTTTGGAACTAGTTTGGAACTGGTTTGGAACCAGTTTGGAACTGGTGTGGAACTAGTTTGGAACTGGTTTGGAACTAGTTTGGAACTGGTGTGGAACTAGTTTGGAACTGGTTTGGAACTAGTTTGTAACTGGTGTGGAACTGGTTTGTAACTGTTGTGTAACTGGTTTGGAACTAGTTTGTAACTGGTTTGGAACCAGTTTGGAACTGGTGTGGAACTAGTTTGTAACTGGTTTGGAACCAGTTTGGAACTGGTGTGGAACTAGTTTGGAACTGGTTTGGAACTGAACATCTGGAACTCCAACATTTCCTCTACACCAGGTGTGTCAAAGACATCACTCAGCTCAGTCTGGGCTGCTGTGGGCTGGACAGCAGGGGGGCAGTGATTATATACAGTTTTCTCTCCTCTCTCTCTCTCTCTCTCTTCCCCTTCCTCACTTCTTTCTCTCTGTTCCACTTTCTATCATTACCTCTGTTAACTTTCATTTCTCCCTTGTCAGACCCAGCAGTATGATATGGAATGTTGTTATAGACAAATGTTTAATCAAAGAAATAAAATCAATAAACAGGATATCAAGGGAAGCCTTGTGTTCATAAAGCTCCCCTTGGCAAAGCAAAACTGTGCAACACAAAAAACCAATCGGATTTCCATTCTGCTTGCTATGATGCTGGACAGGACAAGTAAAAAAAAAGAAAAAAAAAAGAAGAAAAAAAAAGAACAGCAGAACGTGTACAAATAAAAACTCCAGATTTGTCCCTTTGTTGTAGTACAAAGAGGTACAAGTACAGTATCAAAAAATTGACTTACATTTCATAAACTGTCCTTTTAGAAAATATTATAAACCTGAAATTTCAAGAGACAAATAAGTTTCAACTATGATTTTACCTCATTAACATGTTTTATTTACTTATATTTCATTTTATTTGATCTATTTTTATTGATTTATTTTCATGTACATCTTTACCAAATGTCTATACTTTTTAAATTAAATTTTCTTTATTTGGATATTTGTGGTATTGTGAAGAGGAAGCTGTGATACGCCAGACCCAACAATGCAGAAGAGCTGAAATCCAACATCAGAGCAATCTGGTCTCTCACCACCTGAGCAGAGCCACAGACTAATCGATTCCATGCACGCTGCATGGCTGCAGTAATCCAGGCAAAAGGGGCCCCAACTAAGTATTAAGTGTTGTTTTATTTTCTATTTATAGTTCTTTGTTTTATTGCTTTATTCTATTCTTATCTATTTTACACATTTCAACGTGCAGAACAACTTCCAGATCACAATGAATGTGTAAAATCACTATTCAATCCAAGTATCTGGAAGTAAAAAATCCAGCATTTCGTCAGATGATTGTACTAACTTTTCCAGATCAAATTTACTTTAAATCTACATACGTGTAGATTTCCTCATGTGTGTCGTAATCCTGAGCACCTGAACCGACTCTCCTCATCATACAACATGAAGTCAGATCTATTCGGTCGGAAAGACAGATAACAGAACAAGTTCCTCCTGCCTTGGAAATGTTTTACATTTAAACACGAGAAACTAAACCTGATGTGGACAAATTAGGAATTACAGTTACTTTTATTAGAATATCACAGTTAATGTCTGTAATGTTACTTTGAAAATGACTGAATTCATCGTGCTGACCTTCTGCTGGGCCTGTTTTGGTCCCCGGCCATATGTTTACACCCCTGGAAAACTGAACCACATAAAAAACATGAATAAATAATGGAGACATCTTGTGTTTGGTACCTTTGTACAAAGTTGCAGACACCCTGCATAAAAAACTGATGACTTTTGCACCTTTTATGTCATTAAATAGTTCTTGGAGTCATTTCTGAAAAGAGTTTTATTTGTGTTAAATCTGTTTTACTACAAAGAACGGTTATAGAAACAACAGGCTCAAAGAGCTACATAGAGATGTTTAATAAAGAAAAGTTCTCAGCTGCTTGGACTGAATATCAGCAGTTTGTTATGATCTTCATTAAACTCCCAGCTTTTGTGGAGATGTGAGCAGAAAACATGAGAAAAGAGCTTTCAGGAGCTGCGGAGGCTGCTGGGAGCTCCTCACCCAAACTAGAAACCCGAAGACAATCTGCCGCAGAGGTGGACATCGCTGGTCCAGAGAGGAAGACCTGCCCAGCAGCAGGTAGACGATACACCTGGTCTACATGTACCTGCAGAAACATGGCCGGATTTAACCCTCTGATGCCTGGATTGCCCACCTCTGCTCTGCTCCCCACCAACCTTCCAGGAGCACCTGGAATTCCGTTTCATTTGCGAGGAACTCGTCTTGGTTCCTGAATGAAGGCGTTACAGACGTGATTTCTGAAGATCTCACTGAGCAGAATCAGGAAATAGTTGTTTTCATCTCAGATGTCTCCCTCTGCTGAAATTACTGACATATTAATAATTATAAGTTCGTCATGAGTCCAGTCATACTCTGTCCTCTTCCTCTTTCTTCCTCCCAGACTTCTTCTGCTGTCACAGCTGCAAGCTTCACTCCTGAAACACAGAGAATAACAGCGAGTTAAGTTTCAACCCCTTCCACCATCTCTGGACCAGAAACAACACAGCATTCTGATGATGATGATGGTGGAGTGAGGACTTCAGGGACAGAGGAAAAGTCACAGCAGGACTGGAGCTCCACATCCGGCTGCAGACTGACATCATGAACTCAGGCAGCAGTCATGCTTCTGAAACACGGGTTCAGTCTGAAATAAAATGAAGGTCTAGAATATTTTAAAGGATTTCTTTTTTTTTCCAACCTGGACCTTATTTCTAGGAGTTTATACATGCATTTACTCACTGGTAAAATTTCTGCATCACTTTGACTCCTTCGGAAGACATTACGTTGAGTCGCCCTCCAGCATACATCCAGTATAATGGCAGAGACGGGGCAGCCTCTCTATAAGACATTATCTGCAGCAAAACTCCTTTATTTCATCAATACTTTAAGTAGAATGAATGAACGAACGAGTACTATTGTCCTGTGAGTTCAGAGTTAACTCTCATTAGTTATTGGGAGGTTTTCTCAACTCTACAGGCGTGCGCCTGTTGGGGCGCATGTCGCAGTACAGCTGAGAGCAGCTCGCTACCCAGACACCAACAAACTGAAAATTTGAACCTCTGAACTCACAGGACAATATTACTCATTCATTTGTTCATTCTACTTAAAGTATTGGTGAAATGAAGGAGTTTTGCTGCAGATAATGTCTCATAGAGAGGCTGCCCCGTCTCTGCCATTATATTGATGCACACCGAAGGCCGACTCAACGTAATATCTTCCAAAGGAGTCAAAGGGATGCAGAAATTTTACCGGTGAGTAAATGCACGTATAAACTCCTAGAAACAAGGTCCAAGTTGAAAAAAAAGAAGGTTATCCTATAGATAAAACTGATATCTGATGAAAACTAAGTGGATGAAAACAATTTTGGGGACTAAAATTATTTCCAACATATTTACAAGGTGAGAAGGCGAGCTAACCTGGACCGGTGATTCTGAGACCGCAGCTTTCAGCCCAGAAAATCCCCGTAAACACACACACAGATCATACCGGTCCTCCTACAGTGGTCGTATTCAGCTGCACTCCGGAGTCAGAACTGATCAGGTTGGTTCTGCTTGGTTCTGCCAGACGACCTGCCTGTGCTGCATCAGTGATATGAGGTCATGTGGAAACGTCAGTAAAGTCTGTTTCTCTTCTGATAGTTGAGCTCTGAGGAAAGTTACCATGAGATTAAAAATTTGACACTTAATATTGGTGATATGAGAGCATTCAGAGGGGTGATGACGCACAGCAAAGGGCCCCAGGCTTGGGCCCCACGGATGGCCTGGAAGGATGAACAGTAACATGCAGGTTACCTGGTCTGGAACTACATTTATAGCCTGTTATACTGTTGTCGTGGTCATTTTACCCCTGCAGATGTTCTGGATATGTTCTGGGCACCATGTGAGAACATAATTTTCTATGCAGAAGTTTTCCACCACACTGAGTAAGATTTCTGGATCACCAGCAGATGAGTAGGTGGACAGACATCACTGTGCAGATGAGACCGTGTGCTCCTCTCATTTGCAGTTGTCTCCGAACAGAAATATCCAAGACTCACATCAGCACCATGAGGATCTTCAGCTGCTGTGCACCTGGATGCGACTTCCGGTTTTCAACTTCCCTCGGCCACATGGGGGCAGTGATTATATACAGAACCAAAGGTTCATCTCGGTTTGGCTTTTTCGAGTTTTTGCCTGATGCAGAAATCTTGCCGTTTTTGTGGAGGAAGTTCAGGTTGCAGTCAGGAATAAAAGTCTGGCTCTCCGTCAGAGACCGATGTTTCAGGAGATGTTTCCGTTTCCTTTTGTTTGTTGTGAAATCAGTTGTTGTCGTCCAGAGCAGGGTCAACTTTCAGCCAATCACCATTTAGCTTCGACTTTGTAGGTTTTTGGAGGACTGCACATCTGTCCCCGAACCCCTCACTCTGTAGACGCTGAGAGTTACAGAGATGACTCTGATCGGGTCTGCGGTTTATGACAGAAACCAGATTCTGGAGGTTCTGGTTCTTCATCTGAGCACACAGCTCACACACGTCTCTGTTTCAAGGTTCATCACTTCAGGTTTACAAGTGGTTTAGGAAGTTTTCAAAACGGAGATCCATTCAGTTATGGATCTCCGCTCTGGAACCAGGAAGCAGAACTGGCTCCCAGTCTGGTTCAGGAAGCAGACCATGGCCATGTCTCAAACAGCGCACTTGAGCACTTCAAACACTATTTTTGAGTGTGTAGTGCATTCATGCTGTCATTTAAGCAAAAACTCAGTGCACCGAAAGTACCAGGATGTTGCCCTAATAATGGCCACAAACAAAATGCAGAATGAAGTACACTACTCGCACCAAACGGACGCCATCTTGCTGACGTAGTGGAAGAGGCGGGTCTTTCGAACTGCTTTCAGAGCTGAATAATGGCAGTGAACGAAGCGGTGGCGCCCCCTGCTGCAGCGGAGGCTGAATTGTACTGATTTAAGCTACATTTATGAAATAATTTTCACATAATTACTAATGTATATTTTGGCATGCTACCAAGCTGTTCACTCCCTGATGACAGTGATGATCTGGTCATGTGTTTGAGGCTGCGGTTATACTGGCTCGGTCGAGTTTGCTCACATTAGCGGGCTATGCTAGCCCGTCACTTCCTGTAAGTGCAGCGCTCTGTTTGGGTCAGCATTTAGCGACAATAGTGTGCACTACAGATGAAGCACCGCACACTTGCCTGAGTGCACTGGAATTCAGTGCGTAGTGCGCACTGAATTCCAGTGCACTCAGGCAAGTGTGCGGTTTGAGACAGGGCTCATGTCTCTGCATCTCAAAGATAAAGGACACTTTTGAGGACAGAAACGTCCACATTTTGGACAGAGAAGAAAGATGGTTTGTTAAACTGTAAATGATCTCTGGAGGGTGTCTCAGGTGTCTCCTTTCAGCTCCTACAAGCAGCCTTGACTCCTCCCGGAGGTCTCACAGCTGTTCACGTGTCGGACCTGCTGGTCAGAACAGTTCCGGTCAGACAGGTGAACGTGCATCACCTGGTTAGAGCTGAGGAAGACTTTCAGACAAGGAGCTCAGAGTGTCTTCATGAACGAAGAAGGAGGAGTTCAGTTTGCTTTATAAGAGCTTTGAGGACCGCCAGGACTTGGATGACTGAGAATCTGGACCGGCATATGGCCTTGTGATGAGCTGCTGCTGCTTAAACGAAGCGGGACTGAAGGTGTGTTCAAATCACGTCAGAATTTCCATCATCAAACACTGAATACGTATGATTGTGATTAAAGTCTAATAATATAAACTGTGATGTCATCACAGGTTTTTGTAACCGGGCAACATGAATGTGAGTGCACGTGCATGTGCACCTGGCCTGGCTGTGACAGATGCAGCACACACACCTCGGTTTGCTGCTGGAGGCAGAAAATATCAGGAAAAGAAATTCCTGCTGAAGGATCACCAGAGTGCAGCTAAACCTCCGTTTTCCCTCCCCACCCCCTCCGTGCCCCCACCCCCATGTCCTCCCACCAGCTGCTGCTGTCTGACAGGCTGAGGATGACTGTGTTTTTTCCCTCCCTGTGTCAGAGTGTGTTGGAGCAGATGGCCCGGAGCGCCGGGCTGGGGGAATGTGTCGGAGAGACTGCTGGGAATGTGCCAGTGTGAGTGTGTGTGTGTGCTTTCAGTTCGCGTGCCTTCCCGCTGCCCTCTGCCCTTCATGGCGCCAGCTCCACTTCCCCTCCACTCTAAACATCTGGTGTCTACGACTCACCCACACACACACACACACACACACACACACACACACACACACAGGCAGCAGGAAAACGCAGCTGAACAGACCAGAGCTCACAAGAAAATATTTCCACCCAAACTTTCATCCACATCTGCTGAATCCTGTTACTGTTGTTGCATTCAGGCTCCAGCTCCGATCAGGACTAAACCCAGTTAAAGTGACATCACATTACTGGTCAGCATCACCACATATCTGGTTAAAGTTTCTAACCAGTTTCTGTTGACATTTCCTAAAACAGAAATGTAAATCTGGTAACTGAGGCAGAAACAGTTTGTCCAGTTCTAAGAAGTCTAAAAGTGAAAATTAGATGTAAGCAGACTGATTCTTCTTCAACATGTTTATCAAACCTCCACAACATTTCCTTATAGCTGCCATGACTACGACTGTCACTGTTCTGTGGTTTTGGGGGTATAAAACGATCTGTTGCACTGATGAGGCCATGTGGATGTCAGAGTGAGTATTAGAGTCCCTGTTCTTGGACAGTCAGCTTTGTGTCTTTGTTTCGAAACGGTTGAATCAGACAGCCGTAGGGCTGCACAATTCTGGGAAAAATGTGAATCACGATTTTTATGCTTAAGATTGAGATCACGATTCTCTGGCACGATTTTTTTTTTCAAAACATTTTTTATTGCACAAATAAACTTTAACAAAAAAACCTATTTGAAAGGTAGTTTAAAATAAAGCATGTGTTTGCACAAGAGCTTTGTTGGAGCACTTCTTTGGCAGATGCTTAGTTGTAGTTCTTTACCATTGGTTAGGGGGTGGGGAGGCAACGGCAGTGCTGCATTTGAGGGCGCTTGAGAAAAATGTGGGAAGAATGGAGACTTTCATTTGTGATGCAGTTCGTGATTAGCTCGAGATTAAAAATGCTTCAGAATCATTAGTCCTGTTTCCACCAGCGGGTCTGGGTCGGGTCGGGCCGGATCGGTCCACGTTTTTTGCGTCTCCACAGATAAAAACTGGGACTGGTACCCTTATATCCGACCCGACCCGGCCCTACTTTTTTGGCACCCTTCGGTAGGGGTACTGATCTAACCGATCCGGACCAAAGAGGTGGAGCTAACACACAGCAATACATTGATTTGTTGAAAAATCTCACTTCTCGCGTGACCAAGCGTAAAAACAAAGCCGGGGTGACTCCATTTGTTTCTGTCACGTGTGGCGCGGTGTTTTGGTTAAACGGCGTTGCACGGCGATGATGTCACGCGATCACGTAGCAACGCTGTCCAGCTAATTCTCCGCCTCCAGAGTAAGGGTACAGGTTGCTGTGGGGACGCAGCGTGAAATCAACACATCCGTACCAAAACCCACCCGATCCGGCCTGGCCCGACCCCCGACCCAGACCCGCGGGTGGAAACGGGCTTAACATGGGTAGAGATGAGATCACATGTATAAATTGAGATCACGTTTTTTAACAATTAATTGTGCAGCCCTAGACAGCAGCATTTCATTCTACACAGTTCATATTCTCAAATTAGAGCAAACCAAAATGGATTTTTAAAAAACCTTCTTTAGCAACACTGAAGGAGGCAACCACAACGTTCTCATTACCTGTAAGTTTAATTAATTTCTAAGTACTGTTTTGTCTGATAAGCATAGCTCACTGTCTGAAGAGCCCTGATGGTAACAGATAGCCTTTTACTAACTCCAACTGCTAGCTACCGGCAGGTTGACCTAAGCCGTTGCTCAATATGCGTACTTTTGCATACTTGCGTTCTTGTTTACTTCTAAAACGTCATGGGTAGAGGTCCAAGTACTATTCCAAATCAAAGAACGCATCAAGAACAAGTACACTCCACATTCCCAGATGTGTTCTTGCTCCGCCCACTTTTCTGAATCTGCACTGGAGGTGACTTTTGTGGAGTTCAGGCACCTTTACATCCCATAAGGCATTGCGGCATAATGATGGTGGAGGAGAAAAGTCATAAGTGCTGAAAATACCCATTGTTTTACGTAACGTTAGTTTAAATAACTTTTCTACAACAGAGTTGTTTTACTTCAATTTCTTGGTGGTTTGATGAAGTTTAAACTGTTATTAAAAGTGACTAGTGGTTTCAGAAACAGGAGCTGAACAGCTAATGGTAGCTAACAGTAGCTAACAGCAGGACAGTTGCTCAGACAGGGAGGGGTGGGTGGGTGGGTGGGGGGGGGTGGGGGGTGCTGTTTACTTGAAAAGGAAGAAGAGAGAAGGTTGAGAAAAGATACATTTAGAAGAAGTGGAGGGGAGAAAGGATAGTGTGCTCTTATTGGAGCAATTAAATTACGTAGAATGATAGAATTACGTAGAATGATAGAACTACGTAGAATGATAGAACTACGTAGAATGATAGAATTACGTAGAATAGATAGAACTACGTTAGAATGATAGAACTACGTAGAATGATAGAACTACGTAGAATGATAGAACTACAATAGAATTTAAAGTTTCTTGTGGATACTATATTTAAATGTACTGGTTATTTGTGAGAATAAAAATGAAGTTTTTGATATAAATTTTTAAAGAATTTTTTTTTCTAGATGAAAGGGAAGATAAGATAATAAGGAATTTTAGATATTTTGAAAATATTTCCTAAACTAAAAGGAATAAGGATTTATCAAAACTAGAACTTAAAAGGATTGATACTTTTAAAGGAATTATTGTTATTAATCAGGTGACTTTGTCTATATTAAGGACTTTTATACCCTCTGAAATTACTAGAAAAGGCTAGAAAAATTAAGAACTTCCTGGATATTGAGAAGATAAAGTTATATCCTCCACCCCTATGGGAGTTCCTGCCATCAGCCCCTCCCTCCGTCCGGACTCGCCACTGCTCCTGCTTGCCTTGAGAAGAGCCTTCGAGTGTGGAGATGACCAGTCTCTATCAGATTATTTCATGATAGTTTGGGTAAACTGGGTTCCTCTTTGACATGACTAAATGATATGTCACTACCAGTACCCTCTGTAATAAGAATGAGTTGTCAGTATAATTATCGGCATCAATGGGTGAGGGGGATTGACTGGTCTAATGAGTTATTGGTTAACTTTGAGACGGGGTCTACAAAGGCTTCTCTCGAGAGGATAAGGGCTACTTTCAAAGGAGGAGAATAAAGTAAAAACAAGGGGATTACTTTATAAAATACCAAAGAAAGGATTTTTAAGAGATTTTAAAGACCTCACTTCCTAAAGTGGGAATGATGGAACTACGTAGAATGATAGAACTACGTAGAATGATAGAACTACTTAGAATGATAGAACTACGTAGAATGATAGAACTACGTAGAATGATAGAACTACGTAGAATGATGGAACTACGTAGAATGATGGAACTACGTAGAATGATAGAACTACGTAGAATGATAGAACTACGTAGAATGAAATTTTTAGAAGAGAAGTTTTTTTAATATAATTTGAAAACAGAAAAGAAGTACTATATAAAGAAGGAAAGAAGGGAGGGAGGGGGGGGTGGGTGGGGGGGGGGGGAGATTGATAGAACTACGTAGAATGATGGAACTACGTAGAATGATAGAACTACGTAGAATGATAGAACTACGTAGAATGATAGCCTGCTGTCTGATTCAACTGTTTCTGAGCAGAGAGACAAAGCTGACAGACCATAAACAGGAACTTTGATTCTCACTCTGGACATTCACATGGCCTCATCAGTGCATAACAGATCATATTATCACCCAAAACCCCAGAAAAGTGAAATCTGATGTCATGGCACCTTTAAACTAAAAGGGCATTGAGAAGTATATAGATGAATGTAAGAAGTAGAAAGAGATAGCATCCCTTACCAAAAAGAAGTATTCCTTACGTACATGTCATTAAGTATACTCAAGTTTACTAAAGTAACTCCCCCAAAGTGTACTTTTATTTACCAAGTACACTGCTCTCAGTGTACTACCAGTATACTAACAAGTGTACTTCTTGGGACTAAATTGGCCCAATTTAAGTATTTAAAAGTATACTTTTAAGTGTACTTAAAGTAATCTTCTGGTATACTGTGAGTGCACTCGTACTAAAACTTAAAGCTTACTTTTATTTTTAGAAAGTACACTTTAAAGTACACTGAAAGTATACTTCTAGGTAAACTGTAGTTTACTCGTACTAAAACTTTAAGCTTACTTTTTAGTCTTACAAAGTACACTTTTAAGTATACTAAAAGTATACATTCATCTATATCTTACCAGAGGTGAGAAATTGTGGCATCAACGAGCCATCTCCATCCAGCCACTGAACCACATGATGCTAGTCAGCACAGTTAATTCTCTGACCTGGTTCGGTGGCTGGACTAATGTGCATGGGGGTCAGAAGCAAAGCCCAGGTTCAATCCCAGTGCCTCCCTGGAACATACTTTCATACAGTGAGTGCATAATTATTAGGCAAATGAGTATTTTGACCACATCATCCTCTTTATGCATGTTGTCTTACTCCAAGCTGTATAGGCCGAAAGCCTACTACCAATTAAGCATATCAGGTGATGTGCATCTCTGTAATGAGAAGGGGTGTGGTCTAATGACATCAACACCCTATATCAGGTTTATTGGGCAAACATAATTATTAGGCAACCTCCTTTCCTTTGGCAAAATGGGTCAGAAGAGGGACTTTACAGGCTCAGAAAAGTCAAAAGTAGTAAGATATCTTGCAGAGGGATGCAGCACTCTTAAAATTGCCAAGCTTTTGAAGCGTGATCATTGAACAATCAAGCGTTTCATCCAAAATAGTCAACAGGGTCGCAAGAAACGTGTGGAAAAACCAAGGCGCAAAATAACTGCCCATGAACTGAGAAAAGTCAAGCGTGCAGCTGCCAGGATGCCACTTGCCAGCAGTTTTGCCATATTTCAGAGCTGCAACATCACTGGAGTGCCCAAAAGCACAAGGTGTGCAATACTCAGAGACATGGCCAAGGTAAGAAAGGCTGAAAAACCACCACCACTGAACAAGACTCACAAGCTGAAACGTCAAGACTGGGCCAAGAAATATCTCAGACTGATGTTTCTAAGGTTTTATGGACTGATGAAATGAGAGAGAGTCTTGATGGGTCAGATGTATGGGCCCGTGGCTGGATCGGTAAAGGCCAGAGAGCTCCAGTCCGACTCAGACGCCAGCAAGGTGGAGGTGGGGTACTGGTATGGGCTGGTATCATCAAAGATGAGTTTGTGGGGCCTTTTTGGGTTGAGGATGGAGTCAAGCTCAGCTCCCAGTCCTACTGCCAGTTTCTGGTAGACACCTTCTTCAAGCAGTCCGCATCCTTCAAGAAAAACATGATTTTCATGCAGGACAATGCTCCATCACACGCATCCAAGTACTCCACAGCGTGGCTGAAAGAAAGGGTCTAAAAAGAAGAAAAACTAATGACATGGCCTCCTTGTTCACCTGATCTGAACCCCATAGAGAACCTGTGGTCCCTCATCAAATGTGAGATTTACAAGGAGGGAAAACAGTCCACCTCTCTGAACAGTGTCTGGGAGGCTGTGGTTGCTGCTGCACGCAATGTTGATGGTGAACAGATAAAAACACTGACAGGATCCATGGATGGCAGCTTTTGAGTGTCCTTGCAAAGAAAGGTGGCTATATTGGTCACTGATTTGTTTTTGTTTTTGAATGTCAGAAATGTATATTTGTGAATGTTGAGCTGTTATATTGATTTCCCTGGTGAAAATGAATAATTGAAATGGGCATATTTGTTTATTTTTAAGTTGCCTAATAATTGTGTTTTCCTAATACACCTGATATAGGGCGTTGATGTTATTAGACCACACCCCTTCTCATTACAGAGATGCACATCACCTGATATGTTTAAAGGAGTGATGACATAGCAGTTAAAAACTAGTTTATGTTGTTGGCATTACTGTATATCTAAATACTCCAAAGAAAAAAACGGCATTTTTTACAGCAGAGTATTGTTTTGAAACGCCAGACCTCACTTCCTCAGTAATACAGTTGGGTCCGGTGATGTTATGGAGCTTTTCCCCGGAGACCACGTTGACTTCATTTTGATTGGCTACACCTTATATGGCTATGACCTTATTTGGAGAATCTAGGTCAAGCTGCGGTCGGAAGTTTGCTAAAGGCTAACTGCTAGCAACATGGGCACTTCAGACAGTGTGAGCTACGTTTATCAGACAAGACAGCATTTAGAAAATAAATAAACTTACAGGTAATGACAAGGTTGTGGCCCCCTCCCTTAGTGTTACTGCAGAAGTTTTCTTTTAAATCCATTTGTTTGAAAACCCAGACCTGACTGCACAGAAGTTACTACTAGCTCCATACATGTAGCTGAATCAGACAGGGAGGGGAGGGGGGGGCGGTGCATAGACCGTTAGGAGAGAGAGGGGGGGGCGCTGTTTACTTGATAGTGTGCTCTTATTGGAGCAATTAAATTACGTAGAATGATGGAACTACGTAGAATGATGGAACTACGTAGAATGATAGAACTACGTAGAATGATAGAACTACGTAGAATGATAGAACTACGTAGAATGATAAGCTGCTGTCTGATTCAACTGTTTCTGAGCAGAGAGACAAAGCTGACAGACCATAAACAGGAACTTTGATTCTCACTCTGGACATTCACATGGCCTCATCAGTGCACAACAGATCATATTATCACCCAAAACCCCAGAAAAGTGAAATTTGATGTCATGGCACCTTTAATTGAAAGTAGGCTTTCGGCCTATACAGCTTGAGTAAGACAACATGCATAAAGAGGATGATGTGGTCAAAATACTCATTTGCCTAATAATAATGCACTCACAGTATACCTGCTTAATTCATGTGCACGAATGTTGCCTGTCGCTTGGCAGGAGGGCAAGCCATTTTTGCATCATCCTGCAAGATCCATACAAAGTGAATGGAGAAGGGGCCTCCTGCGTGATGAGCCCATAAGGTATCAGGGACATAGGGTGCATACCTAGGAACAGTTAGATAGCCATGTTGCATTTACGCTATCTCGCAGTGGCTACTGCAGTCAGTTTAAGTCTTTGTTCTGGTGAGAATTTGTGTGGCTATAATGGGGGTGCTCCAGTGCCTCGCATGGTTCAACAGGGGAAAAGAGAACTGGAGTCACTTTTCACCCTTTCCAGCTTGGAGAAGGTTGGCCAGCATCAGAACTAACGGAGGCTCGGCTAACGGCTTGGGTTGCAGATCCAGAACATCAGAACATCCAACAACAATGAGTGTGTGCTCCTGGCATTAATACTGCATCCAGCCACAGGAATAGATTCACACAATTAAAACACACTACAAATATGTCCATCTATGCAATATCAGGATCGGAGCTAATGTTACTCTAAAATTTAAGATTTTGAAATTTAACAAACCAGTAGGCAAAATGTTTAGCCCTGTGTAATATCACAAAACTTTATGTAACTCTAACATTTAAGACTAGAACCAAAAAGGGAGTAATTTTCATAAATGGGACACTTTAAATGTTTTATTTGACTGCTTTGTTTGTCTCCCTCACTTTCGACATATTATTTAAAAATAAATGAGAATGAACCACTACACTGCATCTTTTCCTCACGCATGCTGTTGCTGAGTGAGTTGGTAAAAGTTACTACCCTCGGCGGTAGGTTCTTGGATACTGACTGGGATTAATGGTTCTAATTCTGACTGGGATTAAAGGCTCTGAAGCTGACTGGGATTAAAGGCTCTGATGCTGGCTGGGATCGGAAGGTTCTGGATGCTGGCTGGGATTAAAGGTTCTGGATGCTGACTGGGATTAAAGGTTCTGGATTAGAACCTTTAATCCCAGCCAGCATCAGCACTCGATCCCAGTCAGCTTCAGGCTTTGAAGCTGACTGGGATTAAAGGCTCTGATGCTGACTGGGATTAAAGGTTCTGGATGCTGACTGGGATTAAAGGCTCTGAAGCTGACTGGGATTAAAGGTTCTGGATGCTGACTGGGATTAAAGGCTCTGAAGCTGACTGGGATTAAAGGTTCTGGATGCTGACTGGGATCGAAAGGTTCTGGATGCTGGCTGGGATTAAAGGTTCTGGATGCTGACTGGGATTAAAGGTTCTGGATTAGAACCTTTAATCCCAGCCAGCATCAGAACCTCGATCCCAGTCAGCTTCAGGCTTTGAAGCTGACTGGGATTAAAGGCTCTGATGCTGACTGGGATTAAAGGTTCTGGATGCTGACTGGCATCCATCCAGGCTTTGAAGCTGACTGGGATTAAAGGCTCTGATGCTGACTGGGATTAAAGGCTCTGATGCTGACTGGGATTAAAGGCTCTGAAGCTGACTGGGATTAAAGGCTCTGATGCTGACTGGGATTAAAGGTTCTGGATGCTGACTGGGATTAAAGGCTCTGAAGCTGACTGGGATTAAAGGTTCTGGATGCTGACTGGGATTAAAGGCTCTGAAGCTGACTGGGATTAAAGGTTCTGGATGCTGACTGGGATCGAAAGGTTCTGGATGCTGGCTGGGATTAAAGGTTCTGGATGCTGACTGGGATTAAAGGTTCTGGATTAGAACCTTTAATCCCAGCCAGCATCCAGAACCTTCCGATCCCAGTCTGGGCTTCAGGCTTTGAAGCTGACTGGGATTAAAGGCTCTGATGCTGACTGGGATTAAAGGTTCTGGATGCTGACTGGCATCCATCCAGGCTTTGAAGCTGACTGGGATTAAAGGCTCTGATGCTGACTGGGATTAAAGGCTCTGATGCTGACTGGGATTAAAGGTTCCGATGCTGACTGGGATTAAAGGCTCTGAAGCTGACTGGGATTAAAGGTTCCGATGCTGACTGGGATTAAAGGCTCTGAAGCTGACTGGGATTAGAATGTTTGAACTTCTACAGGTAATTTTACACCTTTTTATGTTTTTTTCCTTTAAATCAAAAGCCTGCATACTTACTCCCAGCTGCATTTATTCCAGCATTTTGATCACATCGTATCTTCCTCAGGAGTTCGACCTGAGGAAGATACGATGTGATGGAAACGTTGGAATAAATGCAGCTGGGAGTAAGTGTGCAGGCTTTTTCTTTGATTTGCACCTGGTGATGTGCGCATGTCTACAGATTTATATGTTTTTTCTTTTAAAAAAATGGTTTGGAGTTTTAATATTTGAAGTATTTCATTGGTCTTTAAAACAAAAAACTAGGAAATTTATGAGTGACTACTAAGTGAGCTAGCTCCTACCCAATTCCCAACAGCAGCTGTCTTAAATCTTCTCACCCTTGTAGATAATCTCTCCTTTTTGTAGATGGACTCCAGAAAGTTGGGAACAAATGTAAAACTCTTCTCAAATTGATGGGCAACAGTTGCTTGGGACCACCAGCTCCAGTCCTGGAGGGCTATCCTCCAGCAGGTTTTAGTGTTTCCCTGATTCAGATCAATGGCTCGTTAACAGGCTGGTGCAGACGCTGACAAGTAGCTGGAGAACTTTCCATCTGAACCAGCTGTGTTGTGGCAGGAAAACAGGAAAACCTGCAGGATGGTAGCCCTCCAGGACCGGAGTTGGTGAGCCATGTTCTAAGATCACTGATGATGTCCTTCCTCCTTGGCATTGTGTCGACACACCTGATTGCTGACTTTTAGTTTCTGCTCAGTGAATGATCTATGATGATTATCTGCGACGGGAGACACTGACCTTTACATACCATCTTTTACTGAACTGAATACTTCATTTTATGTAGTTTTTCAGAGAAAGTGCATTTTAGTCCTGGGCTACATTCTTTATGACATGTTTCTCATTTACATCTGGGGTCTTTGGCTTCTCCAGCCTTACCTTCCTCTTCTTGCTCCGGCCCTCAGCCTGCAGGGTTCTGGTACACTGTTCCACACACTGGGAGAAGCTCACACTGCTGTGGTCCGAACTGTAGTCCAACTCCGCTAACTGGGCCAGAGACAGGATGTAATTACAGGCGATCCGCAGTATAGCCAGCTTGGAGAGCTTCTGTCCATAAGAGTAACACGGCACCTGGACAGAGACAGAAGACAAGGATCCGGGATGGATTCAGGATGAGGATCGTGGAGACATAAGAACAACCATCTTACTTAAAAAGGAAACATTCTGATTTGTAGTGTCTGGATTTAGACAGTAAAATCAGAGGAATGATTCAAATATACCAACAGGTCAGCAAAGACAACGTGTGACAGCAGAGCGGACTTCAGGACTGATGACACAGTCATGTATCGTCCAATCAGAGGGCAGACAGTTTCCTTTTCTCCCACTATGCTCAAGACCCTGAAAGTAGCCTTAGATTAAAAGATGTGTTCAGTTCCTCAGATACACAGCTCTGTCCCTGCTCCGGCTCTGAAGAAGATGTCTGGTCCTGATGCAGGTTTTCCTTCCTGGTCCTGGTCCTGATGAAGGTTTTCCTTCCTGGTCCTGGTTCTGATGGAAGTTTCCTTCCTGGTCCTGGTTCTGATGGAAGTTTCCTTCCTGGTCCTGATGGAGGTTTTCCTTCCTGGTCCTGATGCAGGTTTTCCTTCCTGGTCCTGGTCCTGATGAAGGTTTTCCTTCCTGGTCCTGGTTCTGATGGAAGTTTCCTTCCTGGTCCTGATGCAGGTTTTCCTTCCTGGTCCTGATGGAGGTTTTCCTTCCTGGTCCTGGTTCTGATGGAAGTTTCCTTCCTGGTTCTGATGGAAGTTTCCTTCCTGGTCCTGATGCAGGTTTTCCTTCCTGGTCCTGGTTCTGATGGAAGTTTCCTTCCTGGTCCTGATGCAGGTTTTCCTTCCTGGTCCTGGTTCTGATGGAAGTTTCCTTCCTGGTCCTGATGGAGGTTTTCCTTCCTGGTCCTGGTTCTGATGGAGGTTTTCCTTCCTGGTCCTGATGGAGGTTTTCCTTCCTGGTCCTGGTTCTGATGGAGGTTTTCCTTCCTGGTCCTGATGGAGGTTTTCCTTTCTGGTCCTGGTTCTGATGGAAGTTTCCTTCCTGGTCCTGATGCAGGTTTTCCTTCCTGGTCCTGGTCCTGATGGAGGTTTTCCTTCCTGGTTCTGATGGAAGTTTCCTTCCTGGTCCTGATGCAGGTTTTCCTTCCTGGTCCTGGTTCTGATGGAAGTTTCCTTCCTGGTTCTGATGGAAGTTTCCTTCCTGGTGTTGATGGAGGTTTTCCTTCCTGGTCCTGGTTCTGATGGAGGTTTTCCTTCCTGGTCCTGATGGAGGTTTTCCTTCCTGGTGTTGATGGAGGTTTTCCTTCCTGGTCCTGGTTCTGATGGAGGTTTTCCTTCCTGGTCCTGATGGAGGTTTTCCTTCCTGGTCCTGGTTCTGATGCAGGTTTTCCTTCCTGGTCCTGATGGAGGTTTTCCTTCCTGGTCCTGGTTCTGATGGAAGTTTCCTTCCTGGTCCTGGTCCTGATGCAGGTTTTCATTCCTGGTTCTGATGGAAGTTTCCTTCCTGGTCCTGATGCAGGTTTTCCTTCCTGGTCCTGGTCCTGATGCAGGTTTTCCTTTCTGGTCCTGGTCCTGATGAAGGTTTTCCTTCCTGGTCCTGGTTCTGATGGAAGTTTCCTTCCTGGTCCTGGTCCTGATGCAGGTTTTCCTTCCTGGTCCTGGTCCTGATGAAGGTTTTCCTTCCTGGTCCTGGTTCTGATGGAAGTTTCCTTCCTGGTCCTGGTCCTGATGAAGGTTTCCTTCCTGGTCCTGGTCCTGATGAAGGTTTCCTTCCTGGTCCTGGTTCTGATGGAAGTTTCCTTCCTGGTCCTGGTCCTGATGAAGGTTTCCTTCCTGGTCCTGGTCCTGATGAAGGTTTCCTTCCTGGTCCTGGTCCTGATGAAGGTTTCCTTCCTGGTCCTGGTTCTGATGAAAGTTTCCTTCCTGGTCCTGGTCCTGATGAAGGTTTCCTTCCTGGTTCTGATGGAAGTTTCCTTCCTGGTCCTGATGCAGGTTTTCCTTCCTGGTCCTGATGCAGGTTTTCCTTCCTGGTTCTGGACCTGAGGTCACAGGAGGAGGAAGAGGATGGTGGAGACATGGTCTGTTGGAGTCCAGTAGATCTCTTGGTTTTTGAGGTTTTGAGGACTTTCCTGAAATTTTGACACATTGTTGTCTTTCTAAAAAAGTTTGTTACCAATAATAATAATAATTCACAATTATTTCAGTTAAAATGGTTAAAAGTAACTTATCCATATTTTTATTTCAATATTCTGGATTTCTCCATCTTCTACTTCAGGGGCAGATGGGCTACATCTGATCACTGACTGAAATAGCATGAGATAAGATAAAATGAAGTGATTGATACAATAAAGTTGGCAATCAAATAACTCATGTCAACAACCAGGCTTACTGTGTTTCACATCCCTTGTGTATTGACTTCGCAGGCAATCATCTACCAAGCACGGCAGCAGGTGCTGCTGGATGCAGGTGTGTTTATTTTTTCCACTATTGTGATTTTCTTCTCCTGTAGGCTCTCCAGGAGGACCTGTAATTCCTCCTGCAAACAGCAGGGGGCTCAACATTTTGCCATTTTCATGGTGATTTCAGAGCTCAGCAGGTGAAGCCTCTCATTCTCCTGGTTTAAGCAAGCCGGAGTGGAGGAACAGACAGAGCAAGATGAGATGTCAGAGGATGCAGCAACCTGGAACTCAGGCTTCATCACAGCATTTGTTAAGGAACTTTCTGGAACACCCCCCTGACTGGCAGTGGAAATGACTGATTCATGTGTTTTAAACAAAAAGCTTCCCTGTTCAGCAGGAAAACCCGAGATTATCTTTCCAGCCTGAGTTAAGAAAGAGGATCAGACCTGTTTCCTCAGGGCCTCAAATGCAGCACTGATGGTGTGGACGCGGGTCCTCTCCCTGGCGTTGGCGAGAAGCCTCCGGGTCTGCTGGATCGCTTTGACCTCCGGGAGACGTCCCCGGCCTTCAGCACCCAGCCCAATCCGCTTCTTAGGAGACTCCTAAAACCAGAAGACCGTAGGAGTTGCCATGTTTGTTTTTTTTAATCACTATAATCATCATCATCGTCAATACTAATAATAATGTATTTATCTATTAAAACTTTGAATACTGACCTTTGGTTCGGAGACGTGGCCTTCCAGCTGGTCTGGACTCTGGGAAGACCTGGACGCTCTGGGGAGGGGCACAGCTGCAGACTGTCCAGGTAGAGATGTCACCACACAGAACTCCTGATGTTCAGGAGAAAGATGTCCACCGGTGGACGTGGACAAAGGGAAGGTGGGGTGGAGACCCAGTTTGAGTCTGTTGGACAGGGGCTGAGAAATGGAGGTGGGCCAGTGGGAGATCTCATGGTTGGACAGAGGGGACGACGGGGACTGGGACAGTCTGGAAGAGACTGCAGGGACATTAATACCAATCCGCATGTCTATGGCACCACTGTGACCTGGAGCCACGCCGTCTCCTGAGATTCCTGACATCACTTCCTGTGGCACAAGCAGCTGTCGCTGCAGAGGAGCCATCTTGCTGATGTTGTGGACCCCCATGCGGGACTCATCTGCTGCGTTGACGTCAGACATGTCCACTTGAAAGGTTTTCATCTGGTCACCCTCGAAAGCTGTGAAAAGTCTTTTGGGCTCACGGGACTTCCTCTTGAACTTCTTCAGTTCTGGTTCTCTGTCAGCAGAACTGCTCCAGCTACTGCCGAGTGTTGTAGGTTTTTTCATCTCTGATCCGCTAAATCAGAACCAGAACAGGATCAGAACTTTTGATGCAGTTTTTGAATTTGGTAATCCACCACACTGAGAGTCTGCTGTCTAACACGTCAACCAGATGCTGCTGGAAACAGACCAGAAGTTCTCAGCCTACTTTCATCTGACCTACAGCTTCTCAGAGGATCCACTCTCTCTGCAGAGCAACATCCTGAAGAATCACCGATCCCGTTGCTGGACCGTCATCATCTGCTCTACAGACGTTTCCTCCCGCAGATGGAGAAGTTTCCTCCTGCTAATGGAGAAACTTCCTCCCCAGATGGAGAAGTTTCCTCCTGCAGATGGAGAAACTTCTGCCCGCAGATGGAGAAGTTTCCTCCTGCAGATGGAGAAGTTTCCTCCTGCTAATGGAGAAACTTCCTCCCCAGATGGAGAAGTTTCCTCCTGCAGATGGAGAAACTTCTGCCCGCAGATGGAGAAGTTTCCTCCTGCAGATGGAGAAGTTTCCTCCTGCTAATGGAGAAACTTCCTCCCCAGATGGAGAAGTTTCCTCCTGCAGATGGAGAAACTTCTGCCCGCAGATGGAGAAGTTTCCTCCTGCAGATGGAGAAGTTTCCTCCTGCAGATGGAGAAGTTTCCTCCTCCTACAGGAGAAACTTCCTTCCCAGATGGAGAAGTTTCCTCTAGCAGATGGAGAAGTTTCTGCCCACAGATGGAGAAACTTCTGCCCGCATATGGAGAAACTTCTGCCCACAGATGGAGAAACTTCTGCCCGCAGATGGAGAAGTTTCCTCCTGCAGATGGAGAAACTTCTGCCCGCAGATGGAGAAACTTCTGCCCGCAGATGGAGAAGTTTCCTCCTGCAGATGGAGAAACTTCTGCCCGCAGATGGAGAATTTTCCTCGTGCAGATGGAGAAGTTTCCTCCTGCAGATGGAGAAGTTTCCTCCTGCAGATGGAGAATTTTCCTCGTGCAGATGGAGAAGTTTCCTCCTGCAGATGGAGAAGTTTCCTCCTGCAGATGGAGAAGTTTCCTCCTGCAGATGGAGAAGTTTCCTCCTCCTACAGGAGAAACTTCCTTCCCAGATGGAGAAGTTTCCTCTAGCAGATGGAGAAGTTTCTGCCCACAGATGGAGAAACTTCTGCCCGCAGATGGAGAAACTTCTGCCCGCAGATGGAGAAACTTCTGCCCGCAGATGGAGAAACTTCTGCCCGCAGATGGAGAAACTTCTGCCCACAGATGGAGAAACTTCTGCCCGCAGATGGAGAAGTTTCCTCCTGCAGATGGAGAAACTTCTGCCCGCAGATGGAGAAGTTTCCTCTTGCAGATGGAGAAGTTTCCTCCTGCAGATGGAGAAACTTTTGCCCGCAGATGGAGAAGTTTCCTCCTGCAGATGGAGAAACTTCTGCCCGCAGATGGAGAAGTTTCCTCTTGCAGATGGAGAAGTTTCCTCCTGCAGATGGAGAAACTTCTGCCCGCAGATGGAGAAGTTTCTGCCCACAGATGGAGAAACTTCTGCCCGCAGATGGAGAAGTTTCTGCCCACAGATGGAGAAACTTCTGCCCGCAGATGGAGAAGTTTCTGCCCCCAGATGGAGAATTTTCCTTGTGCAGATGGAGAAGTTTTCTCCTGCAGATGAAGTTTCCACTAGCAAATGGAGATTTTTCCTCCTGCAGATGGAGAAGTTTCCTCTTGCAGATGGAGATTTTTCCTCCTGCAGATGGAGAAGTTTCCTCTAGCAGATGGAGATTTTTCCTCCTGCAGATGGAGAAGTTTCCTCCCGCAGATGGAGAAGTTTCCTCTAGCAGATGGAGAAGTTTCCTCCACCAGATGGAGGCTAGTATCTGGGAGCAGCAGCTCACAGAGAATCTGTCTGAGTCTGGCTCCACTCTGTCTGCATAGCAGCGCTGTGAATAACCCGCACTGATACACACAGATCTGCTGCAGCTGCTGCACACACACGCGCGCACACACAGACTAGTCCTGATCCTGGTCTTACACAAGTTTACCGAACCGAGAAGAAGCCACAGGTCCACAAACTGGAACCGGACGGGTTCTGAAACCCTCTGAATATCAGCGAAGTTCTGTCACTGTCTTCCGGTACCGGTCCATCCCTCACCGGTAGAAGTTCTAGGTCTGTCTTGGGATGCAGATATGTGGGAACTGGGTCCGGAAGAGACCCAAGAGAACCTGCTGGTTCGGTTCGGATTGCGTGTCCTTCCGTCTGCCTGGAAACGCAACCGCGCGCGCAGCTTTCACGGAATTTGCAGCCAGAAGACAAATCACTGCATAAAGAGGCTCGCGCTCCCACAACTCCACTGGCGTCTGACTGGCTGAGTTTATCACACACACACACACACACACACACACACACACACACACACACACACACACACACACACACACACACACACACACACACACACACACACACAAAGAGGGAGGGAGGATCGGTTTCCACAGAGCAGTTCTGGACTGGAGCCTACCTGTAGCGGTTCCAGCAGACCTGGCGGTCCAGCAGCACCCCCTGCTGGTTCCACAACCACCTCACATCTTCTGTCCTCATGCGGGAATTACTTAAAATTAACGGAAATAGCTGCAGTAACCTTCACACTCTGTGGAAAAATTAATAAAATGAAGTAATACAGTTTATCAATCCAGCGTTTTTTTTTTTAATTGTTTTTTTCATTCCATGAAATCGGTCCCTTTTGCGTCCCCAAGAAGTCATCAGTCATAAAATTACAATAACAACAAATTATTGTGTCATTTAAAAATAAAACATTTTTAAAACAAAGACATCTATTTTCTTTTCTTTTTTTCTCTCTTGGTAGTACTTCTTTTTGTTGGGTTTCTTGTTGTTTTTAAATGTTGTCTTATGTTCAAATAAAGAATCAATTAATCAATTAAAAAAACAACAACATTACCATTCTTAATAAAACATCAAATTCAAGTCCATAAAATATTATTTTAAATATTTAAAATGACTTTTATGCTGATGAGGGTGAGGTTTTTGGCCTGTACGTTTTGACTGGTTCAAAACGTACTTGGAGAACAGGAAGTACTTTGTGTCAGTAGTACTGTTGGACAATATAGAAAAAAAGATTATCGATTAAAAAAAAATAAAAATCAGTAACGATCGATATCAATGCTTATCAAAAAAAAAGAAGAAGCCATTATCAAATTAAAAGCTATTTTAGGTGCAGCCCTGGCCATTTAAGCTTTTGCTGAATGACCTACTTATAATAAAGATCACACTAAAACCGTTTTCAGACTTGCATTGTGGAACATGAGCGGTAAAGTCCATCCGCTCTTTAAACAGACTCGTCTTTTCAAACATGCTGCTTCCTTGCGGACTTATTGTGTCCCGGCGCTTTCATACATCAGGAAATGTTGCGGAAAAGTCAGCACAGCCCCGCTCTTTCTTCAACTCTGTCCAGAACATTTTCTTGTGCTTTCAGCCAAAACGACGTGCTGCAACATTTCTGCTCTTGTGACATGTAGAGCAGCCGGTACATGTCCGCTACATCTCTGAGGTAAAAGACCGGTACGCATGTCTGAATGCAGCGTTATAAACGACAGAGTCTGCAATATTACCGCTTTCCAGTGGAAGTCTGAAAGGGGCATAACACTGAATTCCAATTCAGCCTTTGCCTGGGTCTGCGTTTGTGATTGGTTTGGCAGAAGGAGTGATCGTAGTATCATGCTACCAGATAGGCTACAGCGGAAAACTGTGCTTCTATATTGAACTTTTATTGACCCTCTTTTTTTAAATTGAAAAAACCTCTATCAATCAATATATATCGATATTGAATTATCGTCCAGCCCTAGTCAGTAGGTAACTTTACATCTGAGCAGACAAAAATTACCCGTGGAGTTCCCCAGGGCTTAATCCTGGGGCCTCTTCTGTTTAACATCTACATGCTCCCACTGGCCCAGGTTATAAAGAACAACAATATTAGTTACCATAGCTACGCAGATGACACACAGCTATATATTAGTGTCACCAGGAGACCTGGGCCCTGTATAGGCACTTGGTAAATGCATTGAGGAGATTAAAGGAATAGTTCACCCACAGAATGATTTAACTTTATTTTCCCCTTACCCTCATGGTGAGCAAGACTCTGGAGCACTTTTTTAATAGCTCAAATGCAGCCGTCGATCAGGAAGGCTTCTTGTTTTTCCCCAACTTTCATATAATGGAATTCGCCAGGTCCGAGCCAAAAAGGTCCATAAAAGTGCACAAAAACTTGTCAATATTCCTCCATACTGTTGGTCCAATGTAATCCAAGTGTCCTGAGTGGGTAGCGTCCATAATTTACTCGAAACAACATCATTTAGTATAATTTTAAGAGCCTCAACAGTAGTACATCTTACTTTCACTGTCAGGAAGCAGGAGACCTGGACTCAAGAGAAAAACCAAACCAGCACGGGTAACGTTAAGAAGGTTTATTTTACGGGAGGGAAAAAAAGAGGGCGATGGGAAGAAGCTGTTAGGGGGATGATAAAAAACCCAGGAGGGGGTGAGGCAACAACAAGGTGAGGTTAATGGCTGGGCAGGCAGAAGTCCAGGGCAGGTATCCAGGAGGGCAAGGCAAAAAGTCAGGGTCCAAGACAGGCAAGGGTCACAGCCAGACAGGCAGAGGTCCAAGGCAGATATCCAGGGGGGGCAAGGCAAAGGTCAGGGTCCAAGACAGGCAAGGGTCACAGCCAGGCAGGCAGAAAAGTTATGGTCCAAGGGCAAGGTTTGAAAAAAGGCGCTGGATCGCTGTAACGGGGACACAGACAATCTGGCACTGGAGGATGAGAAGAGGAGGCTTAAATGGCAGCAGAAACAGGTGAGCAGAGTGAGGGCAATTAGCACAGGTGGCACCAATCAGGAAACAGCTCCCTTGCAGATCATGACATTCACGAAGCACGCAAATGGGCGTTCACGAAACTACGGAAGCTTCGGCGTTCAGAACCTACTCTGCCGATAATGCAAGCGTAGAAAAAGAAATTCACTGTTTACATTGTGCTCAGAGCGCTAGGGCTGCAGACAAACCGGGACAAACACAAGAGGGTCCAAGAGGGGTTGGATATTGATTTAAAACAAACAAAAAAAGAAAAAGAGAGGCGCGATGTCGTGGCTTCTGTAGTTTCGTGAATGTGCATTGGTGTGCTTGCTAGAGATACGACATAGTACTGTTTAGGCTCTAAAAATATTCTAAATTACGTCTTTTCGAGTGAATTCTGGACGCTACCCACAGGACACTTGGATTACATGGGACGAGCAGTATGGAGGAATATTGACAAGTTTTTGTGGACTTTTATGGACAACTGCAGCTGAACAAAAATAAACCTGAGGTGATTGTTTTTGGAGCCAAAGAGAAATGAGAGCAGGTCGTCACAGAACTTCAGTCCATACACCTAAAAACCACCAATCAGGCCAGAAATCTGGGTTTAGTGATGACTCAGACCTCAACTTTGAAAAACACATCAAAGTGATCACTAAATCGGCCTACTATCACCTGAAGAATATATGAAGGATTAAAGATCTGATGTCTCAGGAAAATCTGGAAAAACTAGTCCATCATCATCTTCAGTCGGCTTGACTACTGTAACAGCATCTTTACTGGTCTACCTAAAAAATCAGTTAAACAGCTCCAGCTGTCAGATGTCAGAACCTTGTTGCCCGAGTTCTCACTCAGACCAGAAAAGTGGACCACATCAGTCCAGTTCTCAGGTCTTTACACTGGCTGCCGGTCCATCAGAGAATAGACTTTAAAGTTCTGCTGCTGGTCTATAAAGCTCTGAATGGTTTAGGCCCAAAATACATCAGTGACCTCTTGACCCAGTATGAACCTACTAGACCCCTCAGGTCATCTGGATCCGGTCTTTTATCAGGTCCCAGAGTCAGAACCAGACATGGAGAAGCTGCGTTCAGCTTCTATGCTCCACATCTGGAACAAACTCCCAGAAAGTCTCAGATCAGCTGAAACAGTTTATTCAAATCCAGGTTGAAGACCCACCTGTTCTCAGCTGCATTTACATAGATCTTATTCAAAAGTTAAAATCCGCACATCTCTATATTCTCTCTTTTTAATCTTAAATATTTTTATTTTAAATCATGCTTCTTCTTTGTTCTTATTTTTTCCCCTTTTGCACCCTGCTGTAATGCTTATGTTTTATTTAAAGCACTTTGAATTGTCCTGTACATGAAATGTGCTACACAAATAAACTTACCTTGCCTTGCCTGTCCCGCACTGTTATTTATGTATGTATACAGGATGTTTTATTTTATTTTATTTTTTTGTTAAGGTTTATTCTTACATATGGGCGCCCATCGCATTTAGGATTATAAAAAATACAGATAATGGTCTCAGTCAAACAGTCTGATTGTGAGCCTAAAAATAATGTTCATTTTTGGAAAGAGAGCCGAAAGACTCATGGGAAAACATGACACTTCAAATAAAACAGGTGACAGAAGCAAACTGAATGGTGATAAACAACTGAAGCATGAGTGTCCCCCTCAAACTGGCTGAACAGTGACCATAAGTTAACATGTAGCAGTTCTTCGCTTTGTTTTTTTCCAACTTAATTTATTGGTTTTTCACATTTGAAAATATACCAATACCTGAGCAGAGCATACATGTGCAAGTAGGTGTGTAATAAAAGGTTGCCATATTCTGCTGAAATTGCCACTGGAGCACTTTAGTGACAATCTACTTTTCTCTAGCTTCAAAAGTTGCAAAATATCTCTAACCCAATATTTGTAGGAAGGTGGTGTTGCCCGTTTCCAGTCCAATAAGATTATTCTTCTCGCTAAGAGAGTGATAAAAGGCAATGCAAACTGTGTCTTAGAAAGATGTTCATCTCCACAATGAACACCAATAATGGCTGTGAGAGGATTTGGGTATACGGGATTTTTGTAAGATGTTGGCAAAATGTTAAAAAGTTCACATTTACATGTTTTAAGTATGATCTTCCTGTAAAACAGGGGTTTTGGTAATAATATATTCTAATTATTACAAACATTTACCAATTCATCAGTGTCCCCTGATTTCATGTCAACCCTAGAATAATCATGGTACATCCCAGATGTGACATCACTGACAGCAGGTTGCATCATATCTGTGTGTATTTCTTTTGAATGGTCAACCCTGTTACTTTTACATTCAATTCTTCAAAAAAAAAACCAAAACATTTCCAACATTGCATGTGTAGAGCAGCAATTATGAAAAACAAAGACCTCTTAGAAATGTAAGAGGCTTCGCTGCTGCAATAATGCTAGTCATGTGCAAAATGATATCAGCTACTCCTACTTACTGACTTGGGAAGTAAAACTTCATGGTGTTGGGTAGCAAAAGCTGTCCAGTGCAGGCAGGAGAATGTGTGTCATATTACTATTATACTGTTGCCAACCCTGTTACCATGACGTCAACACTATTATTGTCAATCTAAGAAAAATGTAAAAAATGTTCAAATTAACTTAAACTCATGATTTAAACTAGATTATATTCTGAATTGAGACATTTTTCAGCATTTCTCCTCTAAAATATAACTATGTTGAGATGTGATCACCATGCAAACTTATTTGATCATCTGAATGTCACAAATGAAAATGATCTTAATGGAAACAGACTAAAGTACTGCTATTATATGTCTCATATCCTGCATATTTCTAATTAGAAATATTGTGTATTCTTGAGTTATTTCGGTAACAGGGGTGATTAGATTAAAAACAGAGAAAAACTGTTTTAGAATATGAAATAGCAGCCTAATGGTACAGAATTTCCTGTCATTTCAAACGTTCCTTAATTCCTGACTTAATAGTTTCAATTATAGATTTTTACAGTTGAAAAGGCACAGATTTCATGAAATGACCCAGTAAAGGAGTTACATCTTCATAAAATATACTGTATACTGAATTATTCATGATAAAAATTACTAGAGAGACAAACCTCCTAGTGGCTCGTCTCCTCCTCAGGCCTGCATGGTCATCAGGACTTCCAGCTACCATGAAGTCTAATTTCTCATCACCTTCAGACCATTTGGGGTCAGAAAAATGGAGAGGTGCATATTCTGGCAGTGGTTGTTGTGCAGAATCTGACCTCCTCCCCTCTCTGCTGGTTTCCACTGACCCGTGCAGGCCTTTAGACCATTTAAATATTGCTGTGTGACTGTAATTTCATCATTAACTGGCTGCAGACTTCTGAGAAGTTTGTAGTAAACACGATAAAGCGCCATCTACCAGTGAGAGGCTGTCACTGCACTTTTCTCAGCAGGGGTCGTTTTCTGCCGCTACTGGACATTTTCTCTTCTTCAGACCATCCGTGGAAACCCTAGAAATGCTTGTGGTGGAAATCCCAGTAAATACTGGGGAAAAAAACCACAAAAAAATATTAAATCCCCCTTCCTCATTCTGATGCTCAGTGTGGACTTCATCAGCTCGTCTTCATCACCTCTACGTGACATGTTCCCGCCATAACTAGCCGACTGTCTCAACAGCAGCTGATCAAGTGTTCAGTGTGTGTGTGTGTTTCACAGAGCAAAACAAAAGAACTTCAAAACAACTTTAATTCAACAACATAAATGACAAGTTCAGATCTACTTGGTGACTTTATCATCCTGGCTCACATTGAGGATCTTGGCAACGAGCTTCATGTCTCGGGGGAGCAGCGTGACTCTTTTGGCGTGGGTGGCGTTGGACAGCATCATGACCAGGTAGGCCTCAGCAGCCTGGAAACGGGATCGGCAGAGTTAATCGGCAGATAACGTCTTTCTTCTTCATCTCAACTATTTCAGAGGCTGTTGTCATGGACACCATTAACAGGACAGCAAGCTGCTATATTAAGTGTTTAAGTAGCAGAGCCACGAAAATTATACAGCCGTCACACCCTTGCAGGGTTTTCCATATAAACCATATAAAATTGAGTGGGCCGCCTCCAACTCTTGATGCCGGGACAACTGATTTTCTGACGAGCGTTGTGGGAAATGGATATTGTATGAATTGCAGTTGCAGCTAGGGATGAGCCAGATACTCTTTTCTGAGGCTGTTCTGTCGTTATCAAATAAACAAATCAAGAAACTTCTGATCAATCCGTATCAATTTCAGACTAAAAATAATGTACCAATTTAAGCCCCATCCAGTTCTGCTTGAAGGGTGGGATTTAATTTTCCAGGCCGTCTGCGGACCCTGATTGACAAGTCAAATGGGATGCTGCCATAAACGTGATAAATTTAACTGGAGGCATGGGAGATCTGGGCTGTTGTTGGTGAGTTTCCTGCTAATTCTGGTTTTGTTGAGCTGGTCCAAGTTTGATTAGTTTGAAGCAGTAGTTTTAATATTTTTGCCACCGGACGCTTCATGTTTGTCAGTTGTTCAGAGACAAACAGGCGCGTAATGGAGGATTATTCTGTCTTCCTTCAAATAAACGTGAGACACCCCGTCGTCCCCAGCTTATGTCCAGTCCAGCTTCGTGTTTGTCTGCGATCCAGATAAAAGGCAAAAGGAAGATCTGGAAACGTTTGCAAGACGACAACAAGCTAACGACTTGAACTGTGTTTTCAGTTCTCAGTATTTATAAAACTTAGACTTTTAATTTCCTTTGTGGTGTCAATAAACTAAACCGTCATAATACAGCAGCGTTTTCTCCAAGTTATTGTAACGTTAACTCAAATATAATGTGGAGACGTCCATAATGTTTACATGGTGTTAATGTTAACTGGTCTGCTGTTTTCATCTCTGTCATGAAGGGAAAACACTTTGTCTGGGATGCTTTCCACGGCTGAGGGTCCGATACCGTCCTGCCCCGGATATTTAGAAGCTTCTAACAACGTGTAGTCCTTATTTCTGCTCCTGTGAAGTGAGACTGTCGATGGACCAGGTTGTAAATGTCATGCTAAGCTAATCAGGCAGCAACATCTCCGTCTGGTGGCATTTTTGGAGGTTTGTAAACCAGGATCATAACGGTCTTGAGCACCAACAAGTGCAAATTGATGAAAATATGGCTTTCTGAGCTGCCCACATAAAAGCTGAACTGGCATAAAAAATGTAAAGTCATGTAGAACCGTTAATGAAACAGCTCACAGCAAGTTTACCGTCACCACTGAGTAGCTTTTTGCCACCCAACATGGCTGCGTGACTGAATAGTCACATGACGTAGGGGTCTATACTGTAGATACATAATTTAGATGGCTGAACAGATACAGATAGTGGTGTACTCGCTCATCCCTAGTCATTACCTTATTTATATAGTAGATTCCTAAAAAACAAAACATTGCTTGGAAATAGTGCTTGTACATGTACGTATACGCGTGCACGTGGTCAGAAAGGTACCACCTCAATTTGAGCCAGGAAAAAACCTGCCTTGACGTCTCTTAATTATACAAAAATATTGGGGCTGGTGTGTGTATGTGGGGTGCAGCCCTACAGAGGTCCCTGTTTATTCAATTTGCTGTACTTATGGGAACCGAATCTATCACCTATCATGATGCCACGGATCTAAACTGGCAGGTTCAGGACTTAAAGCTGGTTAGTCCCAGACCACCAGCTCAGGGACGAGATAATGGCTCACCTCCTGGATGGCTACCAGACCCAGGACCTGCCACCGCAGATTCTTGGGTGAAATGTCCTGGCAAATCTCACGAATCTGAAACAATAAGTTCACAAGAGTTTAATAAAGGAAAAATATAAATAAAGTCAAGCTAAAGCATTTAATTATCAAAAACACCACAGGGAACATCTGGATCAGGTTTTAAAACAAATGCAAACTCAGGTGAACGAGAACCAATCACAGTCTGGATCAGAGTAAACCTAGTTCAAGTCCAGGATCCAGAGACTGCTTCAGCCTTGCACAGAACTAGAACAGGTCTCCAGTCTGGTCCAGGTGCAGCCGTGTTCTAGGCTGAGCTGGCTCATGTCCCTGTGAGCTTTACAGGCCACCAGATCTTTGGCTGGAAACCTGCTTCAATCCTGATCCAGTTCAACCAAAAAACAGAAAGGTGAACAGGTGAAACTCTCCAGGCGAGCGAAAGGCCCCCTGCTGATCAGCAGATCGGTGCTCTTCTGGTACCGGCGGATCTCCATCAGAGCCTTGGTTCCTGGCCTGAACCTCCTCTTGCGAGGGGCAGGCGGCGGCACTGAAAACCAGATGTAGTGTTTACATGCGTTTATCGTGAGGAGCAGAGCTGCAGCAGAGAGGACACGTGAACTTGCTGTTGCTACATGTAGAGAACATGGAGGTGGGCAGGGACTCCGTGCTCAACTGAGACTGGTTCAACCGTGAGTCCAGCTACTTCAAACTCACCTGATGCTTCCACCTTTATGGCCACTTTTGAGGGGGGTCCAGCTTGCTTGGAAGTCTGCGGGACAGCCGGCTCCTCAGAGTAACGGGTGGGCCGCTTCCCTTTCCTATGGCTGGCAGGTGGCATGGCTGATCAGTTAAGAACCTGGAGGAGATGCTAGGTTAGGGCAGTGGTAGATGTTTGGAATCACATTACTGTTTCAAATGTGACCCGGCTTATTCGCTGATATCTTTACCACTTGCTTTAAAAAAGCAAACATTGATAATGTTTGCAGGGAAAATTTGAATTTGATTTCAGATTCTGGATAAACTCTGACATCATGTGATCTCTTACAATAAAACAGGTTACAATGACATTGTCCCATCTGTGATCATTTTGTTTATGACTATTTAGAAGAATCAACTTGGAAATCAAAGTTTTACCAACAATAATGTAAAATTCATAAAACAGCATTATTTCAGAGGCGCTCATGTTGGACAATATGCACGTTCTTGATGCATCACCACAACTTGCATGGCCATGTTTTATTTCCTGCCAGCGCGATCAGAGCTCCACTAATTTCATCCTAATCTGAAGTAGGGCTGGACAATAATTCAATATTGATATATAATCAATTGATAGAGGTTTTTTCAGTAGAAAAAAAAGAGGGTCAGTAAAAGTTCAATATAAAAGCACAGTTTTCGGCTGTAGCCTATCGGGTAGCATGATACTACGATCACTCCTTCCGCCAATCCAATCACAAACGCAGATCCAGGAAAAGGCTGAATTGGACGCGATAAGTCCGCAAGGAAGCAGCATGTTTGAAAGGACAAGTCCATTTAAAGAGCAGATGGACTTTATCGCTCATGTTCTGCAATGAAAGTCTGAAAACGGCTTTAGTGTGAACTTTATTATAAGTAGGTCATTCAGCAAAAGCGTAAATGGCCAGGGCTGCACCTAAAATAGCTTTTAATTTGATAATGGCTTTTATTTTTGATAAATATCGATAGATACAGATTTTTTTTTATTGATAATCTTTTTTTTTCTATATCGTCCAGCCCTAATCCCTTATATCCCAAATGATCTGCAACGGCTGGCTGAACCTCTAAAAACCTTCAGAATTCCATTTAAAGCATTGACACATTAACTCGGTTTATGATCTCAGTAACTGGCCAGACACACCTGGGTTAATCAGTTCGTCCAGTGATGAGAGACAGGAAACAAAGGAGCTACCTTAAAGGTTGAATATGGAACATTTTTATTAAAAGCTATATTTTTTCAAAAATAATACCTCCACAGGTCGTTTGGGGGTGTACAGAATGAAAGTACAACATTTTCCAGAAAAATTATATTTAGCCTAAAAATAATTATAAAATAATTTTTTACAGGTTCGATAATGGCATTTTATTTACGTCTATAAGCCAATACACGCCGCCATTGCGGGTTGCCAAATACGATCTGTGTGTGGAAACAATATTTCGGTCATAGTCAGGCTTGTACAGGGGAAAACCGTAGAGACGACGAGTGAAGCAGCTGCTTCAGAGCCCTGGAGATATTGTTATCTGTTTCTGAGGAGGAGTGACCTGAGAAGAGCAAAACCTGGAGTAAATTTAGGTGAAGACTTCACTAAATGGACCCACATAAACGTTTTCCACGGAGTAAAACACGGAAATGGCGACTTTTCTCCTGGATCGGTAAGCTAGCTTGTTTGCTAACATGGCTAACGTTAGCTGTCAGTTATAAACTCCTCTGCGTTACTTGTTGGACATGCTGCAGACTGTTGGTCACTTGCGTATCGGCAGTGAGCCTGGCATCCCAGCAGCTGAAGTTGTTTTTCTGCCATTGCAACTACAACCTAGACACACGTGATGTCGCTGTTCTGTCCGTATTCCATATTCAACCTTTAAGTTCAGGAAGTAGTGGAGCTGTGCATAGAGCCCATTGTTATTGATAGAAATGAAAAATCCGGCAACAACTCAAACTTCGACCCAATAGTTGAAAAAATGACAGAAAAATTTAACATGTGGCTAATGAGGGATCTTTCTTTAAATTGCAGAATTTTACTGTCCAAGGCTGAAGGAAAATCAGAAGCTGTTTTTGTGTCTCTGGCTTTGGAAATGCCTCCAACAACATTAAAAAAACTAGACAAGATTCTATTCAGTTTCACTGGGAGAAATAAATGTCTATCTAAAAAACAGGGTTTACGTAACACAAGACAAAATAGATGGTTAGAGGTCTTGAGTTTTGAAACCTTAAACAACAGTTTTAAAATTAAATGGCTTACTAAGTTAATTCCAGAGGAAGATAATATTTTGAATGTTTTCCCTAAATTTATTTCTAATTCAATTGAAGGACTCTTTGTTAAAATGTGACTATAGCCTAATCCTGATAACTGCCCGTAAATTTGGTAAATTTACACAAGCAAGTTCTGATGGCATAGATGCTGCTAAACATTTCTCACCTAAGCTTTGTACATTTGGAACTAGAAAAGCACTCGGAGAGCTCAGAGCTCCGCCAAGCAGCTGGAATCCCTTATTTTTGTGTGTTCTGGATCATAGTATCCGGAATTTTCTTTGGATCCGGACAACATTCGAAACATATAGAACTCAGATCCTTTCCTTTTTGTCCGTTATCACTTTTTAACGGACACCCTGCAATAAAGTCTGCAGGTCATGCAGCTGTGACATTTTAGTAAGCTTTGTAGTTGTCACAGCCGCTGTCATAACGGTTCAAAGAGGATGCTACTGCTTTAAGGATAATAAACACTGCTGCATCTTTCAGAATGGTTTATAAAACATGCTACACATTCAGGATGTTTATAGAGCTGCATAAGCAGTGGCAGCTACAATAGAATGACATGCTGCATAACCACGATACTTTATTGCAAGATGCCAGGCCGGCATTGTAAATAAGAATCTTATTCTTAATGTCTTTGCCTGGTTGAATATAGGTTAAATAAATAAATAAATAAAGCAAAAGAGGAAGATTTGGCCATGTTGGTGTGCTGGTTCTGGTGACAGCTGTGTGGAAAAAATAAATTTTTAGATTTATAAAACTGCGTATGCACAGATTCAAGCAATTTCCCCTTTATAAATCACACTCCTGGAAGTTTGCGCAGGTGAATTTGGTTCATATCCTGCCCCCTACACACCCACATTCTACCATTAATGGTCAATGCAAAGTACCTGGATGTCTCTGCATACAAATGAGCCAGCTGATCTGAGGCATTTAAAGCTTAATTGTGGCGACCGAAAAGACAATAAAACGCAATTTCACGGAGACTGAAGTGGAGGTGCTTGTTGGTGAGGTGGAGCACAAAAACATTTTATTTGGGTGTCACAGGTGGAATCATGGATAAACTAAAGTCTGCTGATAGCAGCAGGATGTTGTGGCGGTGATGATGTAACAGAATTCTGTTCCAGAAGTCGCGCTGTGGAACTGTGGAGGAAACACCGTGTCAGTGCGACTGTGTGCAGAACACAGAACACCTCTTTGGTGTGGTGCAGCGATGCCCCCCCGGAGTGAGCTGTCAGCAGCTGCTGATGCATCGGGGTGTGTACAGTTTTTATGGTCGGCCTATCTGTGTCCAGTTCATAGACAACAATGCTGCAAAACTAAATCTGTTTATTAGCCAGTCATCATCATCGTCATCATCATTGGGCCAGGAAATCCTGGTGAATCCCTGAAAACATGTTCCCTTCTGATTCTTCCATCTGTAGATCCTCCAGCTGCACCAATGCGCAGCATTACGCACAAGTGTCTCCACGGTATTAACATGTTTACATCAATCAGTCTGACTGCCGCGCACCTTGTCACAAACTCTGTGTTAATGTGGTAAATGTATCACATATGTGATTGGGTAGAGGAAGATGAAGGTGAGAAAACTTAATGAAATATTAATTTAACTTACAGCAGTGTGAAAAAGTTTTTGCCCTCTTCCTGATTTCTTGCTTTTTTGCATGTTAGTCACACATTTAAGATCATCAAACAAATTTCAACATTAGACAAAGATAACACAAGTAAACAGAAAATGCAGGGTTTTTTTAATGAAGATTTTTATTAGTAAGGGAGGAAAATAATCCAAACTTACAAGGCCCTTTGTGAAAAAGTGATTGCATAAAACATAAATAAACTGTGGTTTATCACATCTTTGGAAAACTGAGTTCTCTAGCCACACCAAGGCTGGATTACTGCCACACTTGTTCTCAATCAAGAAACCACTTAAAAAGGACCTGCCTGACAAAGTTTAGTAGACCAAAAAGATCCTCAAAAGTTAGACATCATGTTGCGATCCAAAAAAAAATTCAGTAAAAAATGAGAAACAAAGTAATTGAGATCCATCAGTCTAAAAAAGGTTCCAAAGTCATTTCTAAAGCTTTGGGACTCCAGAGAACCACAGTGAGAACCATTATCCACAAATGGTGAAAACATGGAACAGTGGTGAACCTTCCCAGGAGGGGCCGGCCAACCAAAATGACCCCAAGAGCACAGCGACGAGTCATCCAAGAGGTCACAAAAGACCCCAGAACAACATCCAAGAACTGCAGGCCTCACTTGCCTCAATGAAGGTCAGTGTTCATGACTCCCCCATCAGAAAGAGACTGGGGGGCAAAAATGGCTGCATGGCAGAGTTCCAAGACCAAAACCACTGCTGAGCAAAAAGAACATAAAGGCTCGTCTCAGTTTAGCCAGAAAGCATCTTGATGATCCCCAAGACTTTTGGGAAAATACTCTGTGGACTGACGAGACAAAAGTTTAACTTTTTGGAAGGTGTAGGTCCCATTACATCTGGTGTAAAAGTAACATGGCATTTCAGAAAAGGAACATCATACTAACAGTAAAATATGGTGGTTTTAGTGTGATGGTCTGGGGCTGTTTTGCTGCTTCAGGACCTGGAAGACTTGCTGTGGTAAATGGAACCATGAATTCTGCTTCTACCAAAAAATCCTGAAGGAGAATGTCCGGCCATCTGTTGGTGACCACAAGCTGAAGCGCACTTGGGTTCTGCAGCAGAACAATGATCCAGAACACACCAGCAAGTCCACCTCTGAATGGCTTAAGAACAACAACATGAAGACTTTGGAGTGGCCTAGTCAAAGCCCCCACCTGAATCCCATTGAGATGCTGTGGCATGACCTTAAAAAGGCGGTTCATGCTGGAAAAGCCTCCAATGTGGCTGAATTACAACAATTCTGCAAAGATGAGTGGAACAAAATTCCTCCACCGTGCTGGAAAAGACGCAGACGCTTGATTGCACTTGTTGCTGCTAAGGGTAGCCCAACCAGTTATTAGGTTTAGGGGGCAAACATTTTTTCACACATTTAAGTTAGGATTTTTTTCCCCCCTTACTAATAAAAATCTTCATTTAAAAACTTTATTTTCTGTTTACTTGTGTTATCTTTGTCTCACATTTAAATTTGTTTGATGATCTGAAACATTTATGTCTGACACTGGTGTACGCCAGTTTCAGGCCCGTTTTGTGCATACGCAACACTTAGTATAAATGAGACCCCTGACATCCGTGGCATATACAGTCGTCCTCAAAATTATTCATTCCCTCCATTTAAAAAAGGAAAAAAAATCAGCTGTCAGTGAAATAAGTTGAAATTGACAAAAGTAATAATAAATAAAAATTCTACAAAAATCATGACATTGCTTTTGAATTGTAGTTCAACAAAATTATTTAAAACAAACACATAAAAAATAAAACAAGTAAACAAGCATGATGGGGCTCCGAAGCTAAACTTTTGTTGGGCAACACTTTGAGACAATCACTGCAATCAGGTGTTTTCTCTAATGTTCAAAAAGATTTCTACACCTTTTGACAGGTTTGTTGCCATGAGTGTTTTTCCCTGCTGATGTGATCAGAGGCTCCGTACGTACGGACTTTACCTCTGAATCATCATCCGCTGCTTTCATCTCCTGATGAGGAGCAGCAACAGCTCTACAACACTCCTCCTTAAAGTGGAGTCTTGCGGGATGGGATTTTACGAGAATTACGGCTTATACCATTCAATGGAAACACCTACATATCACAATTGTACTTTTTCTAAATGTAAGAAATATCTATTTTTAGAAAAAGTGTAATGGAAACCCAGCGTATATTCTCTTGTATTGGGAGTAAGACTGGGGTTGCCGGGATTACTTTTAATTCCGTCTCACAAGGACCCAACGTTTTTGGAATTGGGTGTGTATGAGCGCTTTCCTTCTGCTGCGTTACTGCCATCATGGCGATCAGTAACGGAGTCTGAAAAGTTTCTCACATCACCTGAGGAACAACAAACACCGACAGTTGCCAAGATTAATTCTGGTTTCTCTAAAGCTGGCTGATGTGCAGCAGTCGGAGTCCTCTGCAGGTCAAACCTCATCCGTCTTCGCTCGTCTTCCTCGTATTACCTTTGGCCCTCCCCACCACTAGCATGCATATTCGGAAGAAAAACTGCAACAACTCTGATTTATTTATTTATTTTTATTGTGATAGTTGCAGATTTCTGTCAGATCTATAATCTCCCTCTTAGATAATTATACATTTAGTCATCTTCTTTGCTACTTACAGTTTATAACTGGCTACTGGGTAAACCCACAGCTTGATTCAAAAAGAAGTCCTCTGTTTTCTATGGTAGTTTCCAGTAAGGCTTCTGCACCTGAACCAGGAATAAACCCCAGCAGCAGAGGAAAAGATAAAAATCATGTCTGGTGTGACTGAGAGGAAGAACCTCTAATTGATATTTGGCCATGTTTAGAGTCCCCGTAACGCTGCTGAAGCTGAACGTGTGTTCAGCACCGGTCCTGAGGAAAACACCTTCACCAGCAGAGCAGACTTTATTAAAGCTTCTTTGGGCTGGAAACCAAAGTGAGGGGAAGAAATCAGAAGCTGCAAGATGCTAAAACGGCCATCTGAGGCTGAACTGGAGAGATGTCTGAGCATTTTTAACACGTGACCTGTTCGTGTCAAACCTCCACCTGGTTGTAGTAATTTATCAACAAACAGATTAGCTGGAACATTATGACCACTGACAACCACCATACAAATCTGATGCTGCATCATCATCATGTTTAAAGTCCACCATCAGGAGGACTGCATCTGAAAATGCGCTTTTCTTTTCTACAGGTTGAGGGTAGCAATTTTTCCACTTATTGTCTTGAGTCCTGCATGTTTCTGTCGTATCCATGGCAACAGGACGTAAACAGAAAGCAGTGTACAGGTCAGCAGGAAGGGATCGTCATCACTTACAAAAGCTGGAAATTCTCTGGAATATCTGCTGATTCCTGATGTTTTACTGGAAGGAAGAAAGGAGGACGATGTCTGGAAGCTCATGTCAGCGCTTCCAGAACATGTCCAGCAAAACCTCCAGAACATCTCTAGAAACCCAACCTGATGGGATCCAAGACCCTAAAAAGACCCCACCGGACCTACAGCTGGTGTTCTCCATCCTCTCTGGCTGATCAGAGCTGTTCTAAAAGAACGAGGAGGATCTCCTGGACTTCAGGAGGGTGTCATGATGTTCCACAGAACCCCCGAGTTCTGCTGAAACCTTCTCACATCTAAATACAGGATAGGTGGTCTTTATAAAACCCTCCAACATAGAGCTTTACCATAGTGATGAACATAGTTTAAGGTTCTGGACGTACAGAGAGTCCTGGTTCTATCCCACAAACCGACACAGTTACATGGACCTTTGTGTTGAAAAGGATGAAAGTGCTGGATCGGTAACTTTAAACCAGAAGGGTCTCCATTGCAGCACCTTCAGACCAACAGCCACCAGAACCTCCTGCAGGTGCCATCAGCTACACACATCTAGCCTTTTAGACACTTCTGAATAAAACCTGTTTCATTGATAAGACCAGGGACCAGGTGGAGCTGGGTGGGATGGCACGGGGTGGGGCCGGGTGGGGTGGAGCTGGGGGGAAAGAGCCCAGCCTTCATCAGGAATGAAGTCAAGCTAACGGTCCAGAAACAGGGACCCAGACCAGCAGCAGAAGCGGTCCAGACCTCCAGCAGGCCTCAGTCCGAGCTCTCCCAGCAGCCTCTCTGGCTCCTCTTCTTGTAGCTGGGCCAGCGGCAGACAGGGCAGCAGTGTCGGCCGGCCGCCAGCCACACGGCGATGCAGGGCTGGTGGAAGGCGTGTCCGCAGGGCAGGCCCATCAGCAGCTCCTCGCTGGCAAAGTTCTCCAGGCAGACCACGCACTCCGAGCACAGCAGCATGTCCGCCGGCCACTCCGACCAGTCGCACGCGGCAGCTGCGACCGCCTCCCCCTCAGGTGACGGCGAGCGTCTTTCTGATCCAGGATCGGTGTGGACGCTGCTGTCAGCTTCCTGATCAGAGACCGGCTCTGTGAGTCCAGATCTGCCTGGACCACATCCATCCTCCAGGTCTTTGTCTTCAGCCCCCCTCTGCCCGTCTACATCTCTGAGCCTCCACGTTGGCAGCGCTTTCATGTAGTCCATGTTCACTAGGGGGCGGAGCCAGAGGTCAGGGAAGGCCAAGCGCTCGAAGAGGAAGTTGGGATCATCCTCCCAGTCCGACTGGTCGGACGGAAGCGGCTGCAGGGAGGCGATGGGGTGCAGCAGGTAGGAGGTGTACCAGTCCCACAGACTGGCCAACCATTCCAGGTTGGTGGTGCTGTCCTCCTGGGTCCTGGCCCCGCAGCGCCGTTTCTTCTCAAAGTAGTCCACCAGCAGCCCGTGGGCCAGGTAGGTGGACAGGAAGAGAGCAGGGTGGGACGAGTAGAACGTCCAATCAGCTCGAACCAGACTGGCCAGGGTGGTGGTGTCGGCATAACGCAGCAACTTCAGGCTGTAGCCGTACAGAGAGTCCAGGTACGGGAGCTGGAGCAGGGCCTGCAGGGAGGCAGCACTCGTTAGTAATCATCCATGCACGCCAACATGCACGCAAAAAAACATGCACGGGTCTACACCATCAACCCTGGGCTTTATTTAGTTTTATACATCTGAGCATGTGCAGAAAACTCTCTTCAATCTTTTGAATGATTTCCATGAAAAAGGTAGAAGCTGCATCATGATCAGTCTGCTGACTGAGAAAGAAACCAGAGCCCGCTACTCCAGGTCTCTGGCTTCCCATGGACCGCAGGACTGAGATCCTGTTGTTGACTTTTCTGGACCCTGGTTATCTAGCTGACCTTATTCGGCTTTACAGGTCACTAAGGTCAGGATCTGACATGTCTCTTGTCACTCCAAGATCCAGACTGAAAACTAGAGGTACCAGGGTGGTGGCGGCCCCTCGGCTCTGAACGCTGGCCCTCGTCAGATTCAGACCACTCCGGACTGTAGCGGTTTTTAGTCCCGTCTTCCTTCCATCTCTCCGATTTCATGCTTATACAAACGCAGGTTGTGTGATGGTTTTATTGTACAGCCCATGAGGTTGTTAAACTGCTTTATAAATGAAACTGACATTGATGTGAGAACATGGAACATGATGGCGTGCAGCAGCAGGAAGTAAAACGTAAAACATTCACCTGTCGGCGATGTAGCTTCTTACCACGTTGGCAGATAACTAAGACTGGGGGCGCTACCACGTTCAGCACAGAAAACAACAGAACGCTACATCACTATGTACACAGTCTAAAGGAAGTCTGATCATCGACTGGGAAACGCAAAGAAAAATATTCTGGAAGACTGCATGTCAGCAGTGGAGATCTGCCAGCTTCATCTCTCATCAGTCTCAACAGCAAAAGGACGATTTCTTCTCTGAGCACTCAGGTAGAAGACTCGGGGAGTGACCTCACAGCGCCCCGCCAGCAGGCATGTTTAGGCCAGATTTGGGCTACTTTTGACACTTATGTTGCAGCCCTGGCAGGGGGCCAGAAGTGGGCCAGATGTTAGCTACCAGCCTGGCTTGGATTGTGGCAAGTCTCCTTTGGGCCACATGTGGTCCAGATGTCACTTGTTGGCCCGGATGTGAATTAAGTGAGTATTTTGTGGACCAGAGGGGGTCCAGGAAGCCTTCTGTGTGGTGGTTATGTGTCTGACTCACTTTTCAAGGCCATATTTAAGCCAAAGAAAAATGCACACATGAGCCATGTTAAGGCCACACAGTCTGTGGCATTTGGGCATGGACTTGTCCAGAAAACAGACTTTTGTCCTCTGTGTGTCAAAGGAATAGTACACCCACAGAATGACATGCGTTTATTTTCTACTCACCATCATGCTGAGCAAGACTGGAGCACTTTTTTAATATCTCAAATGCATCCAGAGATCTTAGAGGTTTTCGTTTCCCCCCAACTTTCATATAATAGAGTTCACTGGCAACTGAACCAAAAAGGTCCATAAAAGTCCTCAAAAACTTGGCAATATTCCTCCATACTGCTCGTCCAATGTAATCCAAGTGTCCTGAGTGGGTAGCGTCCATAATTTACTCAAAACGACATCATTTAGTATATTTTTAAAGCTTAAACATTGCTACATATAGCCGCCGCAAAGCGTGTCCATGAGTGTTAACGACACTGCGGAAGCCTCGGCAGACGAGATTGTGCGCTCTCTTTTTCTTTCTATCTTTGTTTTAAATCAATAAACAACCCCTCGGTTTGTCCGCAGCTTGTTCGCTTTTAGCACAATGTAAACAGCGAATTTCTTCTTCTATGCTTGCATTATCGGCAGAGTAGTCCCTGAACACCGTGGCTTCTGTAGTGTCATGAACTCTCATGGACGTGCTTCCCAGCGGCTATATGTAGTACCGTTTAAGCTATAAAAATACACTAAGTGATGTCGTTTGGAGTAAATTATGGATGCTACCCACCCAGGAGACTTGGATTTACATTGAGCGAGCAGTATGGAGGAATATTGCCAATTTTTTGTGGACTTTTATGGACCTTTTTGGTTCGGGCGCTGGTGAACTCCATAATATAAAAGTAGGGGGGAAATAAAAACCTGTCCGATCTCCAACTGCATTTGAGATATTAAAAAAGTGCTCCAGTCTTGCTCAGCATGACGGTGAGTAGAAAATGAACGCACATCACTCTGTGGGTGTACTATTCCTTTAAGGCTGTTACATACTCTGCAATAAGCGAGAACCTTCTACTTGTTCTCGGGGCCAGACGTGATTGAGGACGGCTTGCGGCTTGTTCTCGACACCTCAGCCGAGCAGAACTTTCTTCTTGGGAAGCTCCGAGAAGTATTTTGTGATTGGTTGGACATTTGAGGCGGGCGGGGTTCACGTAGAGACACTTGAAGCAGAGTTGTCACTTCCACATTTCCGCAGATGCGACGTTGAATGGATAGTTTTAATAAACAGCTGATCAAGGTGGTGAGAAAGTACTAACGTAAACAAAACATGCTGCATTTAAATACACGGACACCACTGCGTGCGCAACTCCAGGAGTATATTGCAAATGTATAATCACTGGGGGAACATTGGATTAAATCAAAATTAATTCCTACCAGAACAGGAAGCCAGGACACCAGTAGGATGGAGTTGTAGGTTCCAAGTGTTCGGATCAGAACCACAAACCGTTTCACTGTTGCTCCCTGTGCATGAAAACCAGGACATAAGATCAATGGATCTGGTCTTTCTTTGCCAGATAAAAACATGTTCACCACATCTTTGTTTTCGCCATAGCAACTGCAGTTCACTGCAGTTGACCTAAATGGGTCCTGTGTGAAAAAGACCTTAAAAAAAACCCATGAAAACCAAAAATAGAAAATTCCTTGGGGTTTTAAGGGTTAACATATCAGGCCCCAAATACACAAATATCATCCAAATCCACAGAGAAAGATCAGCTGTCTGGACCAGTTTGTTCTGGGACGAAAGGTTTTCATTGGGCCCAGTCTCAGTAAAACAGAACAGGCTCTGATCCCTGCAGGGCTTCAGACTAGCTTGTGGTACTGGTTGAACTGGGAAGTCTACATTCAGGTTTACCACAAAGTTCCCAGCATTGCTCTCAGCTCCACTTTTTAGTCCATTTTAAGGATTTCCTCCTTTACCCAGAGACACTGATGGTTGTTTGTGTTGCTGTGAACTAGGGCTGCCACGATTAATCGATAAACTGATTAATCGACTAATCGTAGACTATCAAAATAGCCTACGACTAATTTCATCACTGACTCATCGTTTATTGTCTTTAAGCGTTGTTTGTCCTCTCAAAATTATACCTTCCACTGCCTTGCCCATCTTTCTGTCTGGTCATCTTTTCTTGATTTGTAGATGACATAAATCAACAAACACACACACACACACACACACACACTAGCAGGTTGTTCAATGAGAAAGTGTCCAAACTTTTGACTGGGACTGTAAATATGCTACAATTTATTGTATGATCCGATTAGTCGACTAATCGCCAAAATAATCAGTGACTATTCAATAATCAAAATAATCTTTTGTGGCAGCCCTACTGTGAACCAGACCGAGGTTTATGCTAATGCTTCTTTATTTTAATAATAGGTTGAAAACAATACTTTAAAAATAACCTCTAAGCTTCATTGAACTGGATGAAACTGAACATTTCTAACTCTGAAAGGGATCATGAGGCCGAGTTGTATCTGGAAAACTTCCCTTCTCCAAATTTGTGCTGAACGTGTTTCATGTTAGTTATCTATTGAGGTTCCTATCAGGTGCCATGTTCATGCCTGCTTCACTTTGTTTTGATCAACAGCCTCTTACATCGGGAGTGTCATCAGCAAGGATCAGTATGGTTCCCAGGATCTTTTGCAGGAATCTTTGATTTCTCCTCCTGGTTCATCAGCAAGATGCTTCATGCACTTTCTTCTTTTGTTTCAGAGCTGCACAGACTGGATTTTTTTTTTTTATTTCTTAGTGCTTCTGCTGGCCTCTTATCTTCTGCTGAACCACCGGTCAGGACTCTCACCTCTCTAGTGAGAGCCCTGACAGCTCCAAACCGGACCACAATGATCTGACTCTGCAGCAGATCACATCTGTTGTGCGGAAATAAGGATCTACCAGGACTCACAGTGAGCAGGGCCGACCCGGATCAACCTGCAGGATTAGAGCAGAGCTGAAGGTCAGGACTTCTCTACCTGGGTGATGAAGAGGTCCAACCAGGCCAGCAGGTTAATCAGAACCAGGCTGAGCACGAACAGGTCGTTGACCTCTGGCTGGACCGAACGCAGGAACGTATCCATGGCAGCAAGAGACAGGAACTCCCCAGTGCTGCAGAGACCAGGAGACCGGGATAAGAGCGGGGGGACCACAAGGGGACCAAGACAAGATCGGGATATGATGGGGGGGGGGACAGATTTATTTTGTCCCCCCCCCATCATCTCCCGGTCTTTACACAAATTTACAGGAAACAGATTTATTCACCAGGAAATAGAGCTGGCTATCACCTCAGTATCCTGAACTCCAGATAGATCCCGTTCCAGATGTCTGAGATACAGAACACACGAGATGACTGCCTACATCTACCTGTCCATGTTCCTCCAGGTTCACAGCCAGATACTGACTGTAAAATTCCTGAAGAGGACCGTTTCATCCAGTGGAGTCACTCTAAACCAGGGTTCACCAACTTTCTTGAATTTGAGAGCTACTTCGAGGATACTGACTACCACGAAGGGCTACTTGCTAGATTAAACTTTTTGAATAAAGCAGGGTTTCCCCTTTGATGACAACATTGGTATTCATTTATTAAAAGCACTGCCTTAAGATTTTCTAACAAAATTATCAAATTGATTTTATTATAGTAGGAAATGCATTTAAACATGAAGCTTGTTTCTTCTTAATCCATTTTATTTGTTACATTTTTTTAAATAATCAGTTCTGTAACATTTTAGTAGTATTTAACATTTAAATTTGGTCACATTTATACTAAACTAAGTGTCTTATCACATAAGTGTCTTTTATGGTAAGACAGTAAAACCTGGACTTGGCTCTCCATTGTAGCTGCGCCCACTAGCATGTAGCAATGAGTGAGTAAGGCGAAGCTTAGTTTTGCACAGTTTTGATATTTGACCCATAAAGGTTCATAAATTCACATATATGCCTACACTGAATTTTATTTTTTCAGTGGACAGTGGATTCAGCGAAGAAAAGGAAGTACTGTGCGGTAAAAAGAGCTTTGGATAGTGCACGTTGGAAAACCAGGGATAATATTGGTTTGGCTTTCACCTGCTTCCTAGCTTTGAAGGAGGCTTGAAGCTGAAGAGACTGAAGAGCGAGGCGGCCATTAGCCTGAGAGGAGCGACTGTCGGTTTGAATAGTGTTTACAAACAGAAATGGGGAAAACTCTAGACTCTACCTTTAAATCATGCAACAGTCGGGCCACGTCATCTCTGGAAAAGGAAACGTATACTGTAACTAGGGGTGGGACAAAATATTGATACACTGAAATATCGCAATATTTTATATGCCAATATATCGATATTTAATAATGCAGTATCGATCTATTTTCTTAACAAAATCTCCCGAGATTTCGTAAGAGAACAATAAAATCTTGTGAGATTTTGTTCCATCAGCAGCGGCCCAGCATGTAGAAAAGTCTCTGCTTTCCACTGACATCTATGTGCATCTGCAGGTTCAGGTTAAACTTCACACACAGTGGAAAGTACAAGTTAACATGCGAGTTCAGGTTTTCATGGACCCCCCAGTTGTTGGTGATTATAATGCACTGACTGAAATGTTTATTTCTCATATACACCGATATGTGTTTTCATATACTTATGTACTACTTTGTTTTACTGTTTTACTAACTTCACATGAATTTGTGTACATTTCTACTATTCCAGCTCAGCTGTGGTCATGTTGTTTTCAAAAGCACTTTATTTTTATTAAATTGTTACATCTATTCAGTTGGGTTTTCCCAAAGTGAGAAATATCTATGTTCAAGGGGATGATTGTAAATGGTTTTATCATGAGATCCAACTGGCAAAGAAACCTGTTCAAGATTAATAAACGGGACATGGAGAAACTGAATTTCGTTGATTTCTACTTATTTTGTTGTTTCAGTCATGTGATGTATGTACACAGGTACAACTTTAATTACCTCCGCCAAGGAGGTAATGTTTTCGGTAGCGTTGGTTTGTCTGTCCATCCGTCTGTCTGTCAGCAACTTTACGGAAAAAGCACTGGACAGACCCACCTGAAATTTTCACCAGCCGTGTGTCTCAGTCCAAGGACAAACCCATCAAATTTTGGTGGTGATCCGGATCACCTTCTGGATCCAGGAAATTTTTGAAGGATTCTTTCTCATTGGGAGATCGGCCATGTTGGAAAGGTTGTTGATGAGGCGTGAGCGCCCCCTTGTGGCAGAAGTTTGCAGCTGGAGTACTGAGCATATGATGGTCAGTACGCAGAAATGAAACTTCTAAGCAGCAGTGAGCACGAGGAGAGAAGACTGTTGGACAGACTTCTAGCAGGTGAATATGGTGAACTGTGTGCGTCTGTGAAGAACTGGAGTGACTAGTTGTATTCTTTTTTTTTTTTTTTTTTTAGTTGTAGTTGTATTTCTGCCTGAACAGGATGTTTATTTAGCCTTTAATGTTATTTAGCTGATCTGCTTATTCAAAGTGTTCCTCCATTCACCATGTGCCTTTTTATGCTATTAAGCTAGCTGACCTGTTACATGCCAGTTACTGTAACTGTTAGCCTTGAACACATATGCATGTTTACTCCTAACTGTAAGGGATTTATTAGTAATAATTAATACCTTGAATGTGTTAATTTGCTGAACGAATGTTCCTCATGGCTTTGTATGTCTGTGTTTATAAACCACACTCATTTCCATTCAGCATTCACCTTAACTAGCCTGAAACTCCTCACCTGTAAGCCTGTCGTTTGTAGCATTACTGTGCTTTTGTGATTATAGTGACCATTGAAGACAGTTAACTGTACAAGCGAGTCCTGTGTGTTCTGACCAACACCCCATGGTGAACATCAAACCTCCTCATCAACGCCTTAACAGTCTTAGATGAACATCACCCTAATCGGCCACATTTTTGGAATTTTTGCATATAACTCCATACAAATGGCCCGAGTGTTTGGTATAAATGACAACAAAAGATCTCAATGGGTTCTATAATGTTTCGAAAGGGGTTCCGGATCCAGAGAAAATTCTGGATACTATGATCCAGAACACACAAAAATAAGGGAGTCCAGCTGCTTGGCAGAGGTCTGTGCGCTCCGAGCGCTTTTCTAGTTTCAAGATGCATTTAAAATTTTTCTGAAGTGCCTAAAATATTGCAATATATCATGGTGTCACAATATCGCAATATTTTATCATATTGTGACCCATGCATCATATCGAGAAGTCAATACCCACCCCTATGTATGACTGCTCCTTTCATGAACGATATTTGCTTCATTAAATTTGAATAAATTCAAATCGATTTGGTGTTGTCAGCCCAGATGTGTGATCATCACCTGTTGCCGTAGCGATAAATGCCCTCAGGCATCTTGAGAATGTAAGCGGGACTGTGCGTCAGCCCAATGTCCACCAGGCTGCTCTGGTTGTCCCAGTCTCGCACGTCCACAAAGATGAAGTCTATCCTGCCAGTGAACTTGACGGACAGCGAGGAGAAGAAGGCAGGCGGCTGCGACAGTCGGGCAAACAGGAACATCTTGACAGGATGAGCCAGATCAGGACGCCACTCCTTCATCAGCTGCTGGGAGCGGCGCAGCGTTTTGATTCGATGAGCCACGTGTGAGGTCATCCAGCGGAAGATGTGCTCCGTCTCCATGTAGCGGCCATCGTACTCCTTCAGCATCACCTTCCCCTTCGACGCTGAAGTCTGAGGAGCCGACATGATGAGGGTGGAGCGCTGCCAGCCACGCTTGATGCAGGACCTAAGGGACAGAATGGAGAACTGGTGAATGGTCTCCTCAAAGAGATCCAGATGGAAACTACCCATGGACTTCCCAGTTCAGTGGATAGTGTCAAAGAAGGACTCCATGTTAACGTAGAACTGGAGTTTCAGGTCTTACCAGGTCCAGATACCTTGGTTCCTCCAGGTTCTCCATGTCAGAGGTTCTGCATTAATGTTGGTTCTTGTAACGGTGGAACCAGGGACGATGTATTTAACCTCTGTGCAGTACAGCAGATGCTTGCAAACTCTAGGAAGCAGCAATGCTAACATGTAGCACACGGTTTCTCAAACAGGGGAAGAAGTACCCCTGGTTGTACTTCCAGTCATTCCAGGGGTACATAAATGTTTGCAAGTATGTTTTTTTAAAAAATCAAAAAATCCTTCAATAAAATGTATCTAACAAAGATTTCAAAAAATGTAATTGTACTTTGTAGTGAATTTAAACTTAGTTTCACATTATTTCTCACTCCTGAACAAAATAACATCTGCCACACACCCACATGGTTCCAGCTCACTTGTTATGAGCCAATGATGTCATCCGTCAATCACTGTCACCATGACAACACAAACCATGAAGAAGTCATGGTTGAAGTGCAGCAGAAATCCCACTGAAAGGATTGCATGTATACCATATATATGTGTGTGTGTTTACAAGAGAGCTCTAAAGACAACCGTTCTTCTGCACAGTTCCGCTTTAATAAAACTATCATCCACAAAGTGCTGTATTTTTTTAAAATCTATTATTCCAGCAAAAAACCCTTTACAGTCAGTACTGTAGGGGGGTATTTGACTAAAAACATATTTCACAGGGATGATGTAGCATGCCAAAGCGACGAGAGGAGATTCGGCTAAAAGACTACCAAGCATCGACATCCAAACCAAACACAGCTCAGACCCCAACAGTTACATGAAAGAAAAACCTGAGAACAGGTCGGTCCACTCTGAACTGCTGAGTATGTCTCCTCACTAACACGGTTCATATGAAAGCAGAGACTGCTGGTTCCAGAGACGTCCGTCTTATCACTGGGGGACAGAAACTCTGGCAGCCAATCAGAAACCAGCTCTAAAAACTCTGCTAATGTTCTCCTGTGACTCCTGCATTTGAGATGAATCATGAAGGTCCAGCTGGTTTCCATGGAAACAAAGGTCCAGCTGGTTTCCATGGAGATGAAGGGAGTTTATAAAGAAGTACTTATCCTATCATACCACGTGAGGCTTCACCTCTCTCTAGTTCCTGATGGTGTTTCTCGGGTGAATTTAGGGGCTATCCTTCAAATCGCCTGACTGATCACTGACAAGCGTCCTCATCATCATCATCATCGGCCAATAGCTTCCTGAGATATTTCCCTGCACAACACCTCTATCAAACATGTAGAAAAGTGCTCCAGTTCAATTTTTACCTCGTAGTGTAGTACAGCTCCTCCTCAGGACATCCCAGGACTAGCTTACTAGTTTCTGGAAGAATAAGGCTGCTATCCTCTGGTTTCACTGGAAGTGATGTGGTTTTATTGGTGGAGAAGGTAATTTAGTTGTGTCAGGCCTTGACTCAGGCACCGCTGTAGTGATCTCACTCTCAGCTGTCTGAGACCAGGACTAGACAGCCCTCATGTTGGACATGTCATTAAGACCGGGGACAGAAACCAGGTCCAGTGATGAAGGACTTGATGTGAATTTCAGAACCTCTACAAGGGTCAGCTTCCTACCTGTGGTCATTAGAGCAGTTGAAGGTTCCGGTTCTGATGCCAAACTGGGACACCTTCTGCACCATCTTCTCCCAGCTGGACTGGCTGAGCAGAGCTTCTCGGTCCTGGGCTATGACCTGCAGAGACATGGAGACAGCTCCATGTCAAACTCCCCCGGGACTGGACACATGCTAGTTTTATGCTATTAGAAGGGGGTTACCTGGACCAGCCAGATCCCGTCTTTGGTGTCCTCCACCAGTTCGTAGAAGTGCATCTCCCCGCTGAAGAGCGTGGAGCCGGAGTCTCCCGCCTCCTTCTGCTCCTTCTCCTTCTTGATGGCGGAGTACAGCTCCCCGTGGGTCAGCTCTCCTGTGGGGACAGTAAACACTGGTGAGGACGGGTACCCTGGCACATGTCCTGGCCGCCCCTCAGGCCCAATCTAACCGGATTTCTCCACCAGCTCGCTAACATCCTTCTTCTCGGCCAGTCCGGAGTAGCCCAGTCCCCGGCACTCCAGGATGGTCTTCAGCTTGTTGTAGCTCAGAGTGACCGGATCCACCAGCTGCGTGGCGAACATCCCGGTCTCATACCAGACCACCGCCTCGAAGATCCGGGCCAACACGAACAACACGATGAAGTAGAGGAACAAGAAGAAGAGCTTCAGCCACATCTTCCAGCGTGACGTAGCTCCCTCTTACCGCTAACCGCTCTGGATGCTTCCAGGAGACACTCCTGGACATCTGGGTCCAGTGTGTCCCTCAGTCCGCTGGCGCCTCCGAACCGGACCGGACCCTGCTAACGGTGACAGTTAGCCATGTCGCTAACGCTCCCAGCAGGCCTCCTCTGCGTCAAGCAAAACAAAAAGGCCTACGACACTTCACGCGCAGCTAGCTTCCACAGATTGCCGCGTGCCTGCCTCTGTGCACCCGCACGCCCGCGACATCAGATGACAGACTCGTTCAGAATGAGCCCGAACCGAATCCGGTCCATCAGACCCAGAGCAGATGTGGCAGCAGCCTGGATATCTGTCAGTTTATCCCAAACAGATGATCCCGAACTGCTCTGACGTAATGTAAACCAAGAATCCAAGATCTCGCGAGATGAAGTGTGGCAGCTGTTATGGGGACGTTAGTGCGCTGTATGGAACACTTTAGGGCCATAATTCAGTGGCTTTTAAAGGGGACATATTATGCACTTTATTCCCCATCTGAAACAAGTCTGTGATGTGTTGGAAGGGCATTTCACTTTCCCCGGAAACAAGGTTAGCTTTCCACTTCAACTCAGATACAGTGCTTCGTTCCACATTTCTCTAACAATATTACTTCAATAAAGACAGCACTAGTTTCCACTTTTCTCTAAGGCAGTACCTGTTACTGGAATCTTTCCCTCCTTCCAGTGGTTCTTTGGATGAAGAATGACCCACAAGGACTGCAGTCTTGAATCTCACTTAAAGACATTTATTGAATACACTGAGTCAGAATGTGTAACAGAGATCTCAGGATTCTTTACCAGTCCAAACCCTAGCAATCAGACAAACTGTTCTGTCCTGGCACTCTGGAAAAAAACAGGGCGATCTTGCTAGAACCCTTCTTTTAGCTAGAACCATTGTCTTATGGTGGCTCCGCCTATCTAGACAAAGGTTAAAGGGACTAGAGGCAAGATTAAGAAATGAAACTCGCGACTGGCGCTTCAGGTAACTGCAGCCACAAGCCAAGCCGTCCAAGAGCGTGCATAAACTGTAGCTATGTTGTTTACTAAGCTTTTTCTTCATTGTTACACTTTTTAGTGTCTTTCAGTTGATCTGGATCGTTTGCTGACGGCAGAAGAATCCATAACTATCGCTTACAGTATTTGAATTTACCGCGACCATCTTCTTCCTGTATCAAAACTGGGGATGTAGCGTCATTTGATGTCACGTCTGCAGGGCAGCGCGGGAAATTCGGACACCGAATTGCAGCGCATTTTGCAGCACACAGCCTGTTCAAGGCAACGGAGAGAGACGTGGATAGAAACGTTCTTTTTGGTATTTAGCGCTTCATCACCCATTAGTATTAAAAAAAATGGACATGCATGTTTGTTTTTTAAATTCCTGCCTAGTCTCTTTAACTATCTAGTCATGTTGTCATCTCCACCTTTAGCAGAAGTCCTCCTGCATAGTGTCTGGATTCCGTCTGTTCTCTACCTACACACACTTTCCATTCCTCATTTAAATAATATTCACACTTCTGTCACCCACAACATGACCTTCTGCATCACAACTATTGCGTCAGATTTGTGTCACATAGCGAGCGAGCAAAATAAACATACTTGCGCGCAGATTAAACTACTGTCGCGCATGAATTAATCTACAGCAAGCACAAAAAATCATCACACGCGCGAGACTGCCGACTCCGCGCGCAGCTGATGGGCCAAAGTAAAAAATTTCACTTATCGGTACCACTCAGGGTGGCAAAATCAAACAATTTTTGAAAAGGTACATGTCCATAGAAGATATTACAGGTACTACCCCAAAAATTAGAATATCTGGAAAAAGTTAATTTATTTCTGTAATTCAATTTAAAAGGTTAAATTTACATATTGTATAGATAAATAATATGCAAATCAATATATTTCAAGCTTTTGTTTGGATGTTGCTGATTAGAAAACCTCAATTGTAGAATTGATATATTTTTTCTGCAGTTGCCAAGAGTTTTAGTGAATATGATGTAAAAATTAATGTACATTAATTACATTACAGCACAGCTCCTCACAGACTGGGAGAGAAGTAGCTGCATAGTGGAGCTATGTTCAGAACAGCTAAAAACATTTCCAGATATAGTAAGTCCAATTTTTATCATAGAACATAATTGAGAAATACAATTTGTTTGGTAACCATAGATGCATGTGGAAAATAGGTTTATAATCCAATATTTCCTCTCAAGGTAAGCCCGTCCACAGACAGCCCAGACACAGGTCTGACTTTGTCTGCAACTCTTCAGCTGTTCCGTGGATGCTGACATCCCCCCCCCCCCCCGACTGTGTTGATTGGACGTCACCGATTACATCAGGGCGATGCAGATGGTCCCAGTTGTGCTGTAACTGGGTTCTGTGTCTGCATATTGACGCATCTCGCAGAACAGTACACAGCCGAAATAACATTTTTATATTTAATGTTTAATATTATTTGATGATTTGTTGGCGTCATACTATTGTTATGTTGTCCTTGGTAGTTTCTTCTGTGTTGCAAACGTCCATCACTTGTGTGTGATAAAGGCATTATGATCATGAAGGTTTTGTTTTCAGTGTTCATCATTGATAAACAGGAGGGAAAGGTTAGAATAATTATATATCATCAATGGTAAGTGTGTGACATGCATGATCTGCTTCAGTGTGACATGCTCTCAATGGAAAATTACTGTGATGGAGAAGTACTGCTATCTTCTGCAACTGTTTCCCTACAAGGAATTGTTTTGTCTAACATGACCTGTGTGAATAAAAAGCTGCAAGGCTCAGAAAAACCTCAGAGATGGTATGAGACTGTCTCCCCTTGCAAGTTAAAACTCTAACTTGGTGTTGACGCGTTCTGGTCCGTCTCATTCCTTCAGGGTTAATAAAGAATTAACCTAACAGATACTCAGCTTTTGATTTTCACCTTATAATGGTTCAAATTCAGGTTTAATGTACGTTGAACCTGTACTGACCCTGCCTGCCATCTTCACTGTTATATTTGTTTGCTACATGTAAAAAAATATCTGATGATAAAGTATTAAAAAAAACTGCTGTGAATTAATGGATTTCTTTGTGCTGCAGCTGCAAACTGATGTCTTCTTCCCAGCAGGTGAGAGAGTGAAATGGAGGACGAAGCCAGTTTTTATTCAGACAGGAAAGAGAGAGAGTGTTTCATCCACACTTCATCTTTTATTCCCTCTGATCACACATCAATGAGGAAAGCATTCTGACATGTTTCAGCATTTGTTTCTGAGCAGACAGATTATTCCTGGAAACACTGCATGAACAAACATCAACTTCTAATTTGACAAATGGCAGTTTAATTTACACCCATCCAGTAAACAAATAGCTGTGTTTGTGGTTCCTCCAGGTGAAACGACAGACAGGTTTTGGCTCATGTGTGTCCTATGGTGGACAGATTACAAGGCACAGCATCTGCTGTGGACACACACAAACACACACACCTCTGACTCAGGAGACAAGGTGAAAACCAACAGAGCTGATATTTAATACTGTTGTCACAGACAACGGTTCTAGGAACTTCCTGTCCTCTGGTTTGGCCTGGTCTTCATGTTGGAGGATTCTCAGCTCTAACCCATCAGGAAGCTGCAACAAGGACGAGAAGACCTCCATCAGATTAACAATGACTGCGTCCATCACCTCCAGAACAGGTGCAGAGGTTACCTGTACGGATATCCGTGGTACTTGGCTCTGAAGATGGACAACAGCCAGCTGAAGAAGAGCATCACCAGACAGATACCTGCCACACACATGACTGACAAACACACAGAGCTGTGAGATGAGTTTTCCTCATCTGCTGAGCAGCAGAGGGAGGACATGAAGGTACAGAGAGCCACTTCATTTTGTTTAGTTTGCATGAAATACATATAATAAATAGGAAATACAGCTGTCTTTACAGACACGGACTGTCAGATTAGTTTCCTCTGAGAGTATTTTTTTACACTGGTTCAGAAGCTGTGCAACAAGGGAGATTTTTCTGCATATCTGGCTTTTTCAAGGCTTGCTATGATGTGTTTCCATGGCAACAAAAGAGTTGTTTACCACAGGATCAACCAAGTACCCCCACCTGCGGCTTGCAGGAGACAGATATTAGGCGGCGCTGGACATCCGATGGGCGTGATCAGTTAGTGAGGTTAGGGTTAGGGCTTAGGGATAGGGGGAAGGGTTATAGTAGACTGCTTAAAACTGTAATGTGGGCGGAGTCGGACGTCCGACCCCTCCTAATGTCCGACTCCGCCTCGTCCTCCAAGCCGCAGGCGGGACCTTCTTGGATCAACTGTTGAAATGCTTCCAAATCAAGATTATAAGCAAAATAACACATCAAACACCAGCGGAGTTGAAAAGACAGAGAGGAGGATGCAAGGCAGGGGTAAAGCAGAAAGAAAAACAGTGGAGATTTAAACCGTTTCTTCCAACTGTTCTGACGGGTAACGTGAGATTGCTAGCTAACAAGACGAACGAGCTCGACGTGCTAACTAGGTCTCAGAAAGAATACAGAGAGTGCAGTATTATGTGATTCACCAAGACATGGCTGCACGAACACATCCCGGACTGTAATGCGTCTCTACACTACAACGGTCCGTGCAGACCGAAATAAACAGCTCAGCGAGAAGCTGAAGGGAGGTGGTATTGCAGTGCTGGTTAATCAGCTTTGGTGCCATCCAGGACACGTCACTGTCAAGGAGAAGATCTGCATGCGAGATATCGAACTGTTAGCTGTAAGTTTCCGTCCATATTATTTACCCAGAGAGTTAACAGTTGTGTTATTCTGGTAGCAGTTTATATAATACCAGGTACCGCACCAGAGACAGCCTGTGATGTCATCAGCTCTGTAGTGGCTAAACTACAAACACAGCATCCAAACTCATTTATGGCGATCTCTGGAGATTTTAACGTCTCCCCTCTCCGCTACGTTACCAACTTTCCAGCAGTTTGTCAGCTGCTCCACCAGAGAAAATAAGATGTTGGAGTTATTGTTGCGGTTAACTGTCCAAACCAGCCATTGATTAGCCACAGTGGGCTAAACACGGGAGATCACTGATGACGCGCACCAAGAACTTCTTTGTCTCACATTTATTCTCCACTTCATAATCAACGTTACTGAACTTTGCAAAGAAAACGGACAACAAGACAAGGCAAAAACTTAGTAACTTAGCTGTAATTTTGGTTTGCGGTCAACAAAAAATTTAACTTATGAGCTCACCCCACTCCTACATCCTCCAAGCAGCTAGTGCGCACAGGTGAGTGCAACTAATTGTAATCACTGACTGCACACCCAGAGTAACACACTCCATCAAAGTGCCAATCGGGCATGCACACAACAGCATATTGATATACATAACATTACTCACACATATGGCTCCTACACTTATTTTATGCAAATACAAAGAATGCATACAGCTCCTCTGCCCTGCCTCCTTTAGGAAGATCAGAGCATAATCTGGTTCTTTTCACCTCCACCTACAAGCCCATCGTTCAGCAGCAACCAGTCATTAGGAGGACGATTAAAACCTGGTCTACTGAGGCTGAAGATGCTCTGAGAGGGTGCTTTGAGGGCCACATACTGGAATGTCCTCTGTGAACCTCATGGAGATGACATCAACACCATGACTGAGTGTGTGACAGATTACATAAACTTCTGTGTGGATAACATTGTTCCAACAAGAACAGTGAGGTGCTTCCCAACAGTAAACCCTGGATCACCAGTGACCTGAAAAAGCTGCTGATCATCAAAAAGAAATCTTTCAGGAACAGGACGTTATTGAAGACCACACAAAAACAACTGAATACACAAACAAAGAAGTGCAAGGAGGACTACAGGAAGAAGTTGGGAGAGCCAGCTCCAGCAGAACAACGTGAGGGACGTGTGGTCTGGACTGAAGAAGATCACCGACTTTAAGTCAAAGTGGGATCAGACTGATGGAGGTCTGGACAGAGCTAACAAACTAAACATGTTCTTCAATAGGTTCAGTTCCCCCCCTGCCGACAACCCAACACACCACACACCCTCCATGAGCCCACGGCTTTCCTGTCCCACCTCCACTCTGTCACCCTGCACCTCAGTCATTGACCTGAACACAGCCTCATCTCCCTCCACATCAGGACATCCTGAGACTTCCTGTCTCCACATAGGCATCCTGGACCTCTTCTGCCTCCACCTCCAGCCTGACTGTCTCCTGCAACCAGGTCAAGAAACAACTAGAGAAACTGAACCAGAACAAGGCTGCAGGTCCAGATGGTGTCAGTCCCAGAGTTCTCAAGACCTGCTCAGAACAACTATGTCCAGTTCTCCAGCACCTTTTTAACACCAGCCTGAGACAGAACAGAGTTCCTGTGCTGTGGAAAACATCCTGTCTTGTTCCAGTCCCTAAAAAACCACAACCAGCTGAACCAAATGACTACAGACCAGTTGCTCTAACATCTCACATCATGAAAGTCCTGGAGAGACTCTTACCGTCTCACCTCAACAAGCAAGTCAACACCTTTCAGGACCCATTACAGTTCGCATATCTTAATGGGCTTGGGGTTGAAGACACCATCATCTTCCTGCTTCAGAGAGCCCACTCTCATCTGGACCAGTCAGGCAGCACTTTGAGGGTCATGTTCTTTGATTTTTCAAGTGCATTTAATACTATTCAGCCTGCTTTATTATGTGAGAAGCTCCACAACTTCCAGGTGGATCCTCCACAACCACCTGGATTTACGACTACCTAACAAACAGACCACAGTTTGTGAGACTGAAAGGTTGTGTGTCTGAGATGGTGATCAGCATCACTGGAGCACCACAAGGGACTGTACTCTCACCATTCCTTTTCACACTGTAAACCTCAGACTTCCAGTACAACTCTGAGTTCTGTCATCTGCAGAAATACTCTGATGACTCTGCAGTTGTGGGGTGTATCAGTGATGGACGAGAAGCCAAGTACAGGGAATTGGTCAATCAGTTTTGTGAAATGGTGTGGTAACAATCAGCTCATCTTAAATACCAGGAAGACTAAAGAGATGATTGTTGACTTCAGGAGGAGCAAGAATAAGCAGCATAGTCCTGTCTACATCCTGGGAGAGAAGGTGGTGGAGAACTACAAATACCTTGGAGTTCAGCTGGACAACAGACTCGATTGGAAATGCAACAGTGACTACATCGACAAGAAAGGTCAGAGCAGACTCTACTTCTTAAGGAAGCTGAGATCATTTAACGTCTGCACCAAGATGTTGCAGATCTTCTGCAAGTCTGTTGTGGAAAGTGCAATTAGCTTTGCAGCATCTGCTGGGGCAGCAGGATCAGAACCAGAGACTTGAAGAAACTAAACAAGCTGATCAAGAAAGCTGGTTCTGTGCTGGGGATAACTCTGGAGCCGCTGGAGCTGATCGTTCAAAAAAGATTGCTGCACAAGCTGATGAAGATGGAGGATTCTTTCCACCCTCTCCACAACACGGTGAAGAATTAACAGAGTGTGTTCAGTAGGAGGCTGCGTCAAGTTCACTTTAGGACTGAGAGGTACAGAAATTCATTCCTGCCAGCAGCCATCACTCTGAAGAATGAGACTGACTGATTAATTATTGTTATGCTGTTTTTTTTAAAATTACATGTATGTATTGTTATATTGTTTAAAAAAGAGAGAAAGAGAGAGCTATCACAATTTTGAATTTCCCCCTCTGGGATAAATAAAGTATTTTTCATTTCATTTCAAAATCTGGAGAAGGAAGAGGGATAGGGACTGGGAGGAAGTGAGCGAGCATCAAATCTGATCCTGTTTTCATTATTGTCTTCAGTCATTCATGAACAGAAATGGCTTCTAATGTTTCCAATCAGAGTGTTTGTTTGCTGTTGCAAACAACCCAAATCCTTATTGTGGAGAGAAATCAGATTAAACTAATCCTGATTGTAGAAACCAGATTAGACTTATCCTGTGTGCAGAAACCAGATTAAAACCGATCCTGACTGTAAAAACCAGATTCGACTGATCCTGACTGTAAAAACCAGATTAAAACTGATTCTGACTGCAGAAACCAGATTATACCGATTCTGACTGAAGAAACCAAGTTAAACTGACCCTGACTGTAGAAACCAGATTAAAGTGATCCTGACTGTAGAAACCAGATTAGACTGATCATGTGTGTAGAAACCAGATTAGACTGATCCTGTGTGCAGAAACCAGATTAAAACCGATCCTGACTGTAAAAACCAGATTAAAACTGATTCTGACTGCAGAAACCAGATTAAAGTGATCCTGACTGAAGAAACCAGGTTAAACTGATCCTGACTGTAGAAACCAGATTAGACTGATCCTGACTGTAGAAACCAGATTAAAACTGATTCTGATTGTAGAAACCAGATTATACTGATTCTGACTGCAGAAACCAGATTATCCCGATTCTGACTGAAGAAACCAGATTATCCCGATTTTGACTGTAGAAACCAGATTATCCCGATTTTGACTGTAGAAACCAGATTAAAGTGATCCTGACAGTAGAAACCAGTTCATACTAACTTTGACTGTAGAAACAGATTAAAATTGATCCTGATTGTATGTAGAAATGAGTTTAAATTGGTTATTGTAAGCATAAATCAGATAAAACACTAGAATAATCTGTGTGCCCCTACCTTTCCTCTTTCCTATGTCCAGGTCAGAAGTTGCAGCCTCACACAGCAGAACTATCCCCATGGTAACAGCACCATCTGAATGCACGGTCAAGGCTCAGGCTCTACAGCTACAGCAATACAACCTGCAGACAACTCATCCGAACTTGACAGAATTAGGCTGAGTAGTGAGCGTGTCCTGACTCCGTTCACCCAGCTGAAGGATACTGAAGAGCAGGATGATGTGCGTCTCTGCCACGAACTGGGCCTGGCTGCTGCCATGGATGTAACTCTGAAAAGACAAATGAAATCCTATTCATCTTCCTGGTAACTTCTGCTGGAAAGTAGACCTGACATCAACCTGTGATATCTTGTCTGACGTCCTTCTGCCTCGATAAAAGACACCCAGTCTGTTTACATTCATATTAAAAAGACAGACAGGTGTCCATCTCTGTCCTGAGACACTAAAAACTCTGGACCTGCTGAGCCCGACTGTCTCCTGCATGCTGAGCATGATGCTGAGAGGTTGGAACGGGCGTTTTGGGTCTTTGATTTATGAGGTTTGGACCAGGATTTGGAACTGTGACTAGTGCCCTTACACTGCGCGGAGTCAGTTAAATGTCCTGCCAGGACCGTGTCTTCTGAAGCTGAATGCACCAGCTGGGTGTAGGTCAGAGTGCAACATGACCAGTAAGACTTGCTCCCTGTCTGGGCTCTGCCTTTGATTTAGTTTGTTAAAATTTACTGTGGCACTGGTCTACTGCGTGGTACTGGTCTACTGTGCGGGTGTATCACAGAGCCTCCATTTCACAGCTAATTACTTTTAAAACTGCAGTACTTCTGTGGGTACATACTAGGAACTGGTCTGCAGTACTTCTGTGGGTACTTACACTCATGTTTGTTTTGGTTGGTGACCAGCAATGACTAACGTTTATAATAAAAACCCGAATATTTTTTGTCTCAAATGTAAGGTGGTAATTGGCGATCTGACTCACTGTTTCTGGTCTTGTTTGAAAATACAAAAATATTGGAATGATGTTTTGTTTGAAATGCAAAAAAAAAAAAAAAATCCTAAAAAAAAAAAAAAAAAGAGAGACCTTGATCTAAACCCAGTTTCCCTTCTTCTTGGCCTTCCTAGCAGCAGAATAACTGATAGACATCAGAAGAAACTGTATATGACTTTTTGTGCCAGGAAAAATATTCTTCAGCACTGGATTTCGGATAAAGTCCCCTCAGTTACAGGATGGCATAGGACAATAATTGAATTCTTGCCTCTGGATTTCCTGACTTGTCTCTCACACTCAAAAACTGATACATTCACCAAAATATGGAGACCATTCTTGGATTATGTCAATGTAAATATCTCTGCTATAATGACAAGAGCTTTTGTTTAGGGAGGAGGGATTTTTCTCTCTTCTGAGCCTCCACTGTATCTCACCCCATGTTAAGTTATGTACCTGTTACACTGTACTTAGAACTTATATTACCATTTGGTTTTATGTTGTAATTCCCAGCTTGTCTTTTATGTTGTCCTGTCTTTTTATGTATGCATGTTTTACTCTGGAAAAACCTAATAAATAAAAACAACAAAAAAAAAAAAAAAACAGAATATTACAAACAATGCCTTTGCTTGACCAGTGCAGGACGCAGTTGTAGTCCACTTCCTGCATTTAGTCCACTCCGAATCAGAGTCCGTTTGCACGTACCCCAAACGAAGCGGACTTCCCCTGCAGACGGGCACTGATCCGGATCAGAGCGGCTGGTGTGAACGTGTCCTAACATCCATCTGCTCTGTGATGTGGGGGTGGAGGAGTGGAAGAAAATCCCAGCACTGACCTGTGCTGGTCTCCAGGCTTGAGACGATCCCAGGGGGTTGGGATGTCTCCACACTGCTGCTGCCAGCTGTGTGTCGAGTCGTTTTCTAAAGACCGTAAATCTACATGACTAAGCAAAGTTACGTCCGAGTTTCATCTGCAAAGGATCGTTCTTTCAGGAGATGGAAGACGAACTGTCTGTTACTAAAAACTAACATGAGATTATCTAGTTCCAGAAGTCCACCATGGTCCATGTAGGAAAGTGTGCAGATGGTGTGTGTGTCTTACTACTTGTCCAGTGCTGGGGTTCTTGTGTGCATAGGGTGGTCCTCTGATGTGGTTCCACATCTGGCCTGAAGTCATGATCAGAGTGAAGCACTGAAACACAAACAGGGATGACACTGTCACACCAGCACTCCCAGTTGGTGGCCTCTAACTGGGACTAGTCCAGGCCAGTCCGGCTCTGCTCTGCTAGGGTTCATGTAAAACACGGCATCTTACTGACGCGGATCCTTCTACATGGAACAGTTTGCAAAAAGACTGGAAATGATCTGAACTTATTGTTCTGAACGCTTTAAAGTCTAAACTGAGAGTACTGGAAACTTGTATAATGGTCGAGTAACCGCCACTGGCTCTTGGACAGAACTCCCTGGAAAAAGAGGATTTTAATCTCACTGGGACTTTCCTGGTTAAATGAAAAAATAAAAAATAAGCTCTTTAAGATTGGTTTATTTGTTCCTCTCCCCTCTCTTCTTCTTCTTCTTCCCTCACCACTTTCTATGTTGTTTTAATCCAGTGGTTCCCAAACTGGGAGCCAGCCGCTCAAAAAAAGGCATTGCATGCAATGTATTTTTTTTATGCGTCTCCTGGTAAATGTTTGGGTGCATGTGGTAATGGTGGTTGGATTGGTTGACTTATAACTGCCAATAAAAAGGGGGCCCTGAAGAGCAAGTTTGGGAACCACTGTTTTAATCAATCAATTCATACATTCATTTTCAAATCCAACAGAGATGGTGTCAGATGTTTGTCCCGTTATCATTTCAAAGATATAAATAAGTTTATAGTTGGGTTATCAAAAGGTCAACAGCCCCAAAATCAAACCAAAATGGCAGTAACCAAGCGGAGGATTTTACTAAACTTAATCATCTTCAGTACTGTCCAGATAATAAAGAGGTAACCTGATGAGGATTCTCCAACCCTGATTGGTCAGTTTTCTTGTAGAGCGTAGAGCTTCTGGATGATATTTGAACTTCACTGCATTCATTTTATCAGCCCAGATAAAAAGCCCAAATCCTGAAGTTTCCCTGGGGGTCTGGTAGCCTGGTGCACCAGCCTGACTAACGCCATGTATGAGATACACGGCAAGTCAGTCTGGGTTCCCTCCATTGGAGAATGATTCCACTCCGGTAAAAAATTGACCGGACCAATCACAGCGCAGCAGTAGAATTATTAACAGATGAACGTTTAACTCCTCCGACGTTTCCACCGCTGTTTTTGCTCTGTTTTGGTGAGTAACTAACAGCTTCCGGGTCATAGTCACATGATGTGCGACAGAAACGCTTTCTCATATTAGTAGTTCAGCAATAAACAATGCTGACATGTAACAGAGTATTTATAATAATAAAACCAAACATTCTATGTTAATATACACAAGAAAACTACATTAAATCGAGAGGGAAAAACAACGTGTAAACGCTGACTTCCGGCGTCGCCATAGCAACGTAGCAACAGAGTGCCGAGCTACGCCAGCTACAGTCACTTCTGATTGGTTCTCTCCGGTTCACTTTCCTCCTGTTAGTCCCCCCTCTCGTCTCGCATTGGAAATCAGTCTCCAACGGAGGGAATCCAGACTGACCTGCCGTGTATCTCATACATGGCGTTAGTCAGGCTGGTGTACCAGGCTAGGGGTCTGGACCCCTGGTCTGGGGATCTGGAGGGTTGATGTAAATACGACCCAGTGCAAGGACTGCGGAGGTGTTTGTGAGCTACCAGAGCAGAGAAGGCCCAGACGTTCTTGTTGAACAGGAACTCCAGGTTGTGTCTCCGGAGATACGCCAGCCCTCCGATCACCGCCAGCAGGAAGCCCAGCAGCAGCGGTCCGGCGTAGTTCGGTGGGCGGATGACCCGGATCTGAAACACAAGGACCATGGTCACCCGGTGGTTCGGGTCAGTTTCTCCTGGTGGTAGTCTGGTTCTGGGTCCAACACTGACCTGCACGTCCGTCCTGTCCGCCACCCACCTGGACAGCTGCTCGGCTGAGAAGCCGCGCACCTGCAGCTCGTAGGTGTCGGACCTACGGGGTTTCCCTTTGGCTGGGAAGTGGAGGAAGGTCGGAGCAGAGTTCATGTTCAGCTGCAAACACACACAGTTAAAACGTTTGGGTGTGTAGACCAAGAGTCCACCACCGGATCATTCCTAAAACCTGGACCCCTTTCAGCTTAATTTCTAGCTCTCTACAGGATCAGGACCTTGTAGAACTAGAAGGAACTGGTTTCAGGTCCCGTCAGGAACCACTTCTGGTTATTTTCTCTGTAAACCCCTATTTTCCACCTGGAGCAGCAGGAGCACAAATGGAGACGAATTTTCAATCAAAAAAAATTTGGCGGCCATCTCAACAGATGGCCAGTTTCCAGTCCCGAAGCGCTGAGCGCACAAATCAGCTGGTGCAGTGATCGTTTTGGCGTCAGGTCCAATTTTTGAGCTTCGAGCAGCCAAATTAGTGACGTATGGAGGAAGTGGGATGAAAAACAGTAGAGAATTCAGTCCACTTCCAAAATAAAAACTTATTACAAAATAAACTGCTGGATCAAACAACGATATGAAGGTGGATCTGCATGTCAGCAGGAGATGAAGATGGATTGTGAAGGAAGTGGGGGAGCCAGGGTGTGTCATATGCGTTCACATTAGGGATGGGCAATATGTTATCATGTGCGATGTATCGTCAAATACATTCCCCATGGTAATAATTTGTCATCTCACAATAAAAACAATAAATTCAATTTATCAGGATGTATGTTACAGTTATTTATATGTAGTTATTTTTGCTGTTTTTGCCGTTTGAATAAAAATGTTCTCATATTTCAGACTTGTTTGGAGTCACTACAGTTTTACGATACAAGTGTAGTTACTACTTGAACTTAATTGATGTAGTTTAGTGGCTTCTAGTATCATTTTAGGCCTCCAAGACAGAATGTAGTGATGATGATACAAATGATTAAGCTGACATTTTTATCGTCATTTATCGGTAGCGGGATAAAAACCAGACATTATCGTGGTACATTTTTTATTCCATGTTGCCCATCCCTAGCTCACATGCGCACCAACAGTTTGATTATAATACGATTTCTTGAGTTATCTGATTATTGGGTTGCATGTAGAGAGGCTGAAGGAAAAACAGACACACACAAGCGAAACAAGTGGGTGGGGGACGGGTTTTATTCCAGGTGCACAACACACGAGACACAAGAGGGATTGGGTGTCTATACATCTAACCATGTGCACGAGGCAAACAAGGGGGCATCAGCTAAAAACGGGTGACAGGAGGACTTCGTAGCGTGGCACTTCCGGTCCGGTGGAAATGCATAGGCGCCCGATCCGAAATTTGAAAGCGCAAAAATCTGCTCTATTCGTATCCGGTGGGTAACGGGCCTTACTGAAACATCCTTCAGTAATGTGGCTCATCTCAGAACATCTTGAACGATGAATAGGGGTGTAACCAGGGGTGTAGTCTACGTGATACGCAGGTATACGCCATAAACTTACTAGAAAAAGTCCCAAATTACCGTATAACCTCAAGGTAATTTTGGATTATAATTATTTGGGGGGGGGGGGGGGGGGGGTGGGGGGGGGGGGGGGTGAAAAATGCGCACAGATACGTATCAGCATGTTTTTGTTGCAAAACTACTGAGATAAAACTACTGAAATAGTATAATTTTTGCTTCCTTTTAAAAATTTTTATGCATTTTCTTACCAGTGGCTGAAGTCTGTAAACAGTTCATTAATGGGTTTCATCCGTGCCAAGCTGCTCATGATACAGATACAAAAAAGAACGCTTGTATCACTGGAATTTCTATTTACCTCCAGGTCATACACACATGCATATGTATATATACACATACTACTTATAATAGTCTACATTTGTATTTAGATAATACAGAACCAGTTTTTAATGATCTAAATTCAGTTCAATACTTTTATTTCAGACACAACAGACGGTCTATATGAATTATGTGTTGTTGCATATTTAATACATAGCCTGATAAGTGTGGTGGTTCTTGAGTGGGACCATTTAGAACAGGTATAGTTTTGGGTTTTTTTTAACTGGGGGGTGGGGGGGGGGGGGACAGCAACAGTATACCGACTAGAATCAACTAGACTACACCACTGGGTGTAACAATACATCGATCTATATCGATACATCGATGTAGATTGACATGGGGAGACCGTACTGCAAAGCTTACAGTTATGTTAAGAAACAATTACCATTTTTTATTACTTGTAATATTGTTTTATACTTTATCATTTTATATCGATCGGTTGATCCTAAATCAAAATTAATCGAAATCGTATTGTGACTGAATTTGAGATATCGGTACACATCGAATAGCCTATCCACTGTATCGATATAATATCAAATCGTAATCAAACCGGTGATTTACACGTCTGAGGAAACAAGGTCCTTTCTGGAGAGACATCAAGCCTTCGGGTGTTCTGAGAAGATCTTTCATCAAACTTCCATTTCCACCTCCAACGTGGTGATGGTTTTTCTGGTGAACTGGTCTGTTTAACCACAACCATGGTTCTGACACTCCAGAACTAGCACCAGAGTGTCTGATGAGGTGATGAGGCGGGCGTTTAGCTGCACGTCAACACCAGCCAGACCCGCCGCTGTGTCCTGCAAGGCTGGGCCATGCGGCCTCCAGGTCACCTTGGCAACTATAACTGGTTCCAGACTGGAGTCACGTGACTACAGACGGGCATGGACATTATTTAACATTAACATTATTCATCCCCTCCAATTAAAGAAAAGGCTAAATTCACAACAGTAATTCACATAATGATAAACTAAAGAAACTAATAATAAGTTTAAATAATAAGTAAAAAAATTTTAATTTAGTGAAATAAAGTATCACTTTTTAAGCTGCACAGAGGACTGTGGGACGTAGCCCGTCCATGGTAGCGGACAGGCTACGTCCCACAGTCCTGGAGCTGCTGTAAAGCGCATCCATGAGTGTTCACAACACTACGGAAGCCGCGGCAGACGAGATCGCGCACTCTTTTTCTTTCTGTTTTTGTTTTAAATCAATAGCCAGCCCCTCTTGTGTTAGTCTGCAGCTCGTTGCTCTTAGCACAATGTAAACAGTGAATTTCTTCTTCTAGCTTGCATTATTGGCAGAGAAGGCGCTGAATGCTGCGGGTTCCGTAGTGTCTTGAACTCTCATGGACGCGCTTCGTGGCAGCTACATGAAGTACTGTTTAAGCTATTAAAATACACTAAGTGATGTTGTTTGGAGTAAATTATGGACGCTACCCACTCAGGACACTTGGATTACATTGGACGAGCAGTATGGAGGAATATTGGCAAGTTTTTGTGGACTTTTATGGACCTTTATGGATCGGGCGCCGGTGAACTCCATTATATGAAAGCTGGGGGAAAATGAAAAGCTGTCTGATCTCCAGCTGCATTTGAGATATTAAAAACGTGCTCCAGAGTCTTGCTCAGCATGAGGGCGAGTAGAAAATAAATGTACATCATTCTGTGGATGTACTATTCCTTTAATACCTGCTTTTCAGATGTGCAATTTTTTTGCGCCGTTTTCCGTGACACGGTTGATAAATCACATTGCATGTGCAAAGCTGCATTGGTTGCATAGTCTCCTCCAAATATTTTGTGCGTTCGAGCAGAAATGCCCATATTGCATATTAATCTACAGCAAACACGCAAAATGGATAGCGGAAGATTGTGCTCGTTTTTGTACGCACAAACCTTTCGTAAATCAGGGCCTTAGTTTGGTATATAAAAAAAAAAACTAAACATCCCATCACCCAGCCCTACCTGAACTCTGCAGATTTGTCAGCTTTTGATGTTAAACCCAAATGTTTGAAGCAAATGTAACCCAGGTTAAAAAGTATATATATTACATAAGAGTAAAATAAGTTGAAAGTGATTCATGTAGTGCAAATTAGTTAATCAGAGATGATTACAAACTTTGATACAGCAATCATTCTGTGTTGAAGAGTAAAACCATGCTGACATAAAATTGATGTCGCTGCCCCTTTAAGAAACTAGGGACGTTAAGCGCAGCACGCGAGTGGTGTGTCAGAAGGCCTTTAGAGACAAACAGAGAGCGGATCGAAGAAACTGAGCAGCATTAACAAACAGGAAAAAGATTGGAAAAGGGAATATTATTTTTGGAAAAACATAACTTACCTGGTCGGGAATTGACAGGGACTTTATGAGAGTTAAACCACATCGGTTTTGGTGAGTTTTGTGTTTATTTTCTTACATTTTTATGTGCTGTAGTTGTTTCTTTTTCTGGCAGTGAGCCAACGTTACATTGTTACAAGTAAATGCTCCACCATGAACTGTTAATCAGTTAACATTTTGAGTTTATGAATATTTTGAATGTTATAAATGTGACTGTATATTGTGTACATGAAAAATATATGCAGTAACTGGTGTGGAAAACGGAGCCGTTGGTTAAAAGAAGCTGCGCCGCAGCCGTTGTGGAGCCGTTACTTGAGCGGAGCCGCTCCATGGCCGTTGCGGAGCCGTTAGTTAAAAGAAACCGCTCCGCTGTCATTCTGAGTTGGAAAAAACACTGTTGCAGTAATGTTACAACTCAGAATGTGGAATATTTATTTGTATAATTGAGGATTTTAAAAGAGATTTATTGTTTTTATGACCTGTTACACAGGTCAGGTTTTTTTTTTATGCTTGACTTGGAAGTTCGTTGGAGGAAGGACGGTTGAACTGCCGTGTGCGGGCGTGCACACACACAGACAGGATTTGGATCCAGGATGGCGAGCCAGACCCAGATCTTCCATTCACCTTCTGCATCACGTCAGTGAGGAATCTCCTGTATGTAGTAACTCGCTGCCAGAGCGGTAGGAGTATCAGGAAGTGCATTGAACTGAACTGAACTGAACTGAATGGAACTGAACTGAAAACTGAATTTTTTTTTTTTTTTTTTTTCTAACTGGATCGAACTGAAACTTTTCATTGGACTTGAACATTTAAATTCACATTTGGACGTGATCTCATATTTAAAATATTGTATTTTTTATTATTGAGTTTATAATTTTGAATGTGATTTGAAGGTTGAATATGGAATAGGAAAGAACAGGACATCAGGGGTGTCTAGGTTGTAGTTGCAACTGAGAAAAGCAACTCGAGGGGGGGGGGTGCAGGCTCACTGCGATACGCAAGTGACCAACAGCTGAGATGACCAACAAGTAATGGAGAGGAGAATAAAAAGGAAAGGTAAGGGAAGATAGGGAAAAAAAAAAGGTAATAAAGAGGGGAAAGAAGGGTTTGTTTTTTTTCTGGGAAAAAAAAAATGTGGGGGGGTTTATTGAGGGGATTTCCTAAAAAAAAAAAAGGGGGTTTTTTTCCTCTCTCACTCTCCTCAAAAGAAGAAATACTCCCGGGGGGGGGAGGAGGGCTTGTTGGGGGTCTATTGTTTTCTCTCCCAAAAAAAAAGAAAAAGAAAAAAAAAATTTTACACAGAAAGAAAATATATAGGCAAAAGGGAAGGGGGGGTGTATAAAAAGAGAAAAAAAAAAAAAATAAATAGCGAAAAAATAAAAATTTATTATAATTTTTTTATAAAAAAAATATTTTGGGAAAATATTTTTATTTTACACCCCCAAACGGGGGGGGAATTGGTTTTAAAAAAATTTTAAAAAAATCCAATGATTGTAGTCTGTTTTGATTGTTGGGTAGTTGAATTAAATTCTTACCCGTTAAAGAAAGAAAAGAGAGTTAACTCAGAAAAATAAAGTAGGAAACTTAAATAGGTGCAACCTAGGATAAAGAAACTAGTCCAACTAACTTAAATTAGCTCAACTAAAATAATTTAGGATAAAAGGACTAGTTTATCCTAATTTAGATTAGCTTTAGTGACCTAAATTAGTTGAATTGAAGAACTAAAGAGAAAGGGTGATATATATATATATATATATATATATATATCTTTATTTTGTTTTACTTACCTTTTTATTGAGAACCTGCAGGGTATTTAAGATTTTTGTGTACTGTTTTTATATATGTGTTTTCTATTTAGTAAAGTGCCGGCCTTTTATATATATATATATATAAACGGTCTCTGTTGTTATCATTACTGCTTCCCACTCCTTAGAACCTAGAACTGGTCCAGTGGTGTGATACCAGTGTTACAAAATACTAAAGCGGCTGGCCTCGCTGTGGATCGTAGGTCTACTACCAGCACGTCTACTACCCACCTTTTCTTTCTTCTATTTAATGTGAAGTACATATGAACAGGTGATGGTCTGACCTGCAGCAGGCCGTGGTCCCACACACTTCACTAAAGCTCCTCAGAAGAAGCTCAGTGACAGAGGAACATCTCAGCAGTCTGAGAGCCAAATACACCACATCAGAGCTGAGACAGGGTCTGAGATTCACATCGCCAACCAAGCTGCTGCTCGAGGTGTAAACGGTCAACGTTAGACAGACCTAACACAAACTTACACAAACACACTTCATAAATAAATCCTGTCCGCTGGTAAAGGTGCAGTGTGTAACAAAACCAGAGCTCAACAGAAAATGTCACATATAATTCAATAGAAACAGCTGTTACATGTTTATTTTCTTAGAGTGAGTCATTTATATCTCCTTGCTGGGGTCTGCATATGGAAGCTGCCATATTTGTGCCACTATTTTTTTTTCTACAGTGTTTCTGAATGGACAAAACAATGTGTGTGAAATGAGAACCACATTGCTGCACCCATCTGTACCACTAGATGTCAGTAATTCTTATAAAAAAAACGGAAACTTTACAGAAATCAAAATTTACACTTTTGAAAAGGTATATCTAAAGTTAGACCCTGTGACATGAAGACAGCAGGAAAGCCGGATCTCAGACCACAATAACAGCTTCACAATGACCTTCCGGGCACAAATCCAGTGGTGTAGTCTACGTGATACGCAGGTATACGCCGTATACTCACTAGAAAAAGTCCGAAATTACCGTATAACCACTGAAAAATGTGCACAGATACGTATCAGTATGTTTTTGTTGCATAACTTTCCCGTTCAGAAATTCCCTTTTTTTGTGGGAGGAAGGGGCAGGTCTGAACGGAAAGGGGTTTTGTTAAGCCTGAAGATCACGTGAAATGTTGAGATTGTGCCCCCTAGGAAAAAACCAGCCTAAAAAAAAGAGGAAAAAAAGGGGGACCCCCAAAGGGGGGTAAGGGAGAAGAGGGGACACAAGCAAAATGATGCAGTGGGTGAGGAGAGGAGGGGAGGTGGGGAGGTGGAGAAGAGGAGGGGGGGGAGTGAGAAGGGGAGAGGGAAAAAGGGGTAAGCGTTCAAAGCTGTAGAAACAGTTTAAATCTATAAGTTAAAATGTTAGTATAGTTCCATCCATAAAACTGTTAACAGTGAAATTATTTCACTGTCAACTTAGAAGTCAGTGAAGACACCATGAACACTATTAAATGACTGGTGTGTTAGATATAGTGAGATAAAACTACTGAGATAGTAGAATTTTTGCTTACTTTTTAAAATTTTTATGCATTTTCTTAGCAGTGGCTGAAGTCTGTAAACAGTTCATTAATGGGTTTCATCCGTGCCGCTGCTCATGATATAGATACAAAAAAAACCGCTTGTATCATTAATTATAATTACTGGAATTTCTATTTACCTCCAGGTCATGCACACACGCATATGCATATATACACATACTACTTATAATAGTCTACATTTGTATTTAGATAATACAGAACCAGTTTTTAATGATCTAAATTCAGTTCTTTTATTTCAGACACAACAGACGGTCTATATGAATTATGTGTTGTTGCATATTTAATACATAGCCTGATAAGTGTGGTGGTTCTTGAGTGGGACCATTTAGAACAGGTATAGTTTTTTTTTTTTTTTTTTAACTGGGGGGGGGGGGGGGGGGGGGACAGTCACAGTATACCGACTAGAATCAACTAGACTACACCACTGCACAAATCTCACCATCTGGAAGACATCCGAGCCTTCATCAAAATCCACCGATGCGAAGAAGACTTTGTTGGTGAAGGCAGAGGAGTACCGCCAGGAGTTAGCCAGCACCTGGAACTCCTCATCAGCTTGTCTGCAGAGAAAGGATGCGTGAGAAGGACGGAGGTGTGGCAGGAACCTGGGCGCGTGAGCGGGTTGCTGACCTGCACACTCCGCACTGTCTCTGCGGCTGCAGCGCCGTGAACATGATGAACACAGAGTAGTTTCTGGGAGGAGCCTTGACGAAGCGGCGGAACTTGTCCCCGTTCATCCTGACCACCGCCCGCTTGGAGGCCCAGTCCATCATCTGGGTCACCTTCTCCGACAGCAGGGTCTGTCCAGGACACACACACACACACACACACACACACACCAAAACCTCTGCTAGTACCCGGAGCCAACCAGACCCTCCCAGCCCTCATGTGTTGGTAGACGCTGCTGCTCTGCCACAAGTGTCCCTGAGACAGAGAAGTTTCCAGCGGTACCCCGACCCCCTCCAGGCTGAGCTCGCGCTGCTTTACTCTGTGAAGGAGACCCACTACCGGGTCCTACTTTTTCTCTCTTAAATACATCGTTACTTCCGAACATAAGCACTCCAACGTGTTACACGTCAAGATCCGGTTAGCTTCAGCTAGTTTTCGGTGCTGGCGCATCGGATCCAGCGGCTGCCACTAACTTTGAGAAACTCGCCAAAACTTCCTGCAGAATGACGCAACTTTGCCGCTTCCACGCGGCCTTACCTCTTTCTTCTTCTGCGCATCGCCGAGTTCGTTGCAGAAAACCGCAAGAAACAGCAGCGGGATGGAAAGTTTTCCGAGCATTCTACCAAACCGTCCACACCGCGGAGGGAGACGTGGGCTCGCGATTAACTCCTGTCATCTGCTCATTGGTCAGCGCCATCTTCCGTGTTTACACAAACGGCGCATGCGCTTTAGGAAAGTAGGTTTAGTAACCTACTTTTACTCCACTCACGCACACACAGTCGTGTTCGTCTATCTTTGTGAGGACACTCATTGACATAACGCATTTCCTAACCCTAACCAAAATCTAATCTTAACCTAAACTCTAAAACCAAATCTAGACCCTTATGTTTTTTCTTAGGTCTTTCTTGTGAGGACTGGCCAAAATGTTCTCACTTTCCAAAAATGTTCTCACTTTGTTGGTTAAACACGCAAAATATCAATCAATCATATCTATCTATCTATCTATCTATCTATCTATCTATCTATCTATCTATCTATCTATCTATCTATCTATCTATCTATCTATCTATCTATCTATCTATCTATCTATCTATCTATCTATCTGTCTGTCTGTCTGTCTGTCTGTCTGTCTGTCTGTCTGTCTGTCTGTGGGTAAGTTTTTAAGCTTATCACACTTTGTTTCATTGCAGCCATTTGCCAAAGTCAAAAAAGTTAATTTTAATTATCATTACTGTACACTCAGCGCCCCATCTTCACAGGAAAAAACAGAAATGTAAAAATTTTAGCGAATTTATTAAAAAAGAAAAACTGAAATGTCACATGGTCATGGTCAAATATAAACATATATTACTTTTATAACGTTTTAACATCAGTAGTGAGAAGGCTGTTTTATGATCACCATGCGGATTTTTATTTAATTCTTCTTATTTCTTGTATTCTTTTTTGTATTTCATATTTATTGTATTTTATTTTCTTGTATTTTAATTATTTACTCTGTACAGCACCTTGTGACGTTCCCTTGTCTGTGAAAGGCGCTATAGAAATAAAACTAACTTACTTACTTACTGTACTTACTTATCGCAAACGCTTGATTGCAGTTGTTGCTGCTAATATATATATATATATATATATATATATATATATATATATATATATATATATATATATATATATATATATATATATATATACACAGTTGTGTGAAAAAGTGTTTGCCCCTTCTTGATTTCTTATTTTTTTTGCATGTTAGTCACACCTAAATGTTTCAGATCATCAAACAAATTTAAATGTGAGACAAAAATAACACAAGTAAACACAAAATGCAGTTTGCAGCAAACGCTTGATTGCAGTTGTTGCTGCTAAGGGTGGCCCAGCCAGTTATTAGGATTAGGGGGCAATCACTTTTTCACACTGGGCCATGTGGGTTTACATTTTTTCTCCCCTTTAAAATAAAAATCTTTATCTAAAAACTGCATTTTGTGTGTACTTGTGTTATTTTTGTCTCACATTTAAATTTGTTTGATGATCTGAAACATTTAGGTGTGACTAACATGCAAAAAAAAAAAAGAAATCAAGAAGTGGCAAACACTTTTTCACACAACTGTATATATATATATATGTATATATATGTATTAGCAGCAATAACTGCAATCAAGCGTTTGCGATAAGTAAGTACAGTAAGTAAGTTAGTTTTATTTCTATAGCGCCTTTCACGGACAAGGGCCACTCCTCTGTTCCACTCATCTTTGCAGAATTGTTGTAATTCAGCCACATTGGAGGGTTTTCCAGCATGAACCGCCTTTTTAAGGTCATGCCACAACATCTCAATTGGATTCAGGTCAGGACTTTGACTAGGCCACTCCAACATCTTCATTTTGTTGTTCTTAAGCCATTCAGAGGTGGACTTGCTGGTGTGTTTTGGATCATTGTCCTGCTGCAGAACCCAAGTGCGCTTCAGGTTGAGGTCACCAACAGATGGCCAGACATTCTCCTTCAGGATTTTTTGGTAGACAACAGAATTCATGGTTCCATTTACTACAGCAAGTCTTCCAGGTCCTAAAGCAGCTAAACAGCCCCAGACCATCACACTACCACCACCATAGTTTACTGTTGGTATGATGTTCCTTTTCTGAAATGCCGTGTTACTTTTACGCCAGATGTAATGGGACCTACACCTTCCAAAAAGTTAAACTTTTGTCTCTTCAGTCCACAGAGTATTTTCCCAAAAGTCTTGGAGATCATCAAGGTGCTTTCTGGCTAAACTGAGACGAGCCTTTATGTTCTTTTTGCTCAGCAGTGGTTTTGGTCTTGGAACTCGGCCATGCAGGCCATTTTTGTCCAGTCTCTTTCTTATGGTGGAGACATGAACCCTGACCTCAATTGAGGCAAGTGAGGCCTGCAGTTCTTGGATGTTGTTCTGGGGTCTTTTGTGACCTCTTGGATGAGTCGTCGCTGTGCTCTTGATGTAATTTTTGTTGGCCGTCCACTCCTGGGAAGGTTCACCACCGTTCCATGTTTTTACCATTTGTGAAATGATCTGATAGATCTCAATTACTCTGTTTCTCATTTTTTCCTGAATTTTTTTTGGAACACAGCATGATGTCTAGTTTTTGAGGATCTTTTGGTCTACTAAACTTCGTCAGGCAGGTCCTATTTAAAGGGGAACTTCGTTTTTTTTTTCAATCTGGACCTATTTTCTAGCATGAAATATGTTCATTTACTCACCCAGGCAGTTTTGGTGCAACTTGAATTCCTTCGGGAGATATATCGATCCATTCGAGATCAGCATATGCGCAATATAATGGCAGTGATGGGGCAACCGTGTGCAGCCTCTAAATAAGGCATAAGGCATTATCTGCCACAAACTCCTTTATTTCACCAATGATTTGTAACAAAACATTAGTCGGAACCCCCCGACTGAGCGTCATTCATTTGTTTTTAGCAACCCGCCTATTTTATCCATAACAGTTTATAGACCACCAAATCCTCCTTCCTGTTTTATTCAAGAGTTCTCTGAATTTTTAGCCACCATATACAAAAAATACAACAAAATTTTAATAACTGGTGATTTTAACCTGCACACTGATCATTTTAGAGATACCCACACCAGTGAGTTTTTAAATGTTTCAAACAATATGGGTTTTCAACAGCACTTTACACAGCCGACTCACAACAGGGGACACACCCTGGTCATAACCTATGCCTGTCCACTGGTGTGTCCTCTGTTGTCAACTTGGCTGTGTCGGACCACTGCTGTGTATTTTTTAACATCACCAGTTTTAACCAGCGGGAAGCCCCAGTGAGAACTGTGAGGAAGCGATATGTCACTCCTGAAGTGGCTGCAAAATTTATTAACGTTTTAAACTAAACTCCTGCTCAGAGTTTACCTGCATCATGTGATTTTATTGTTGATCATTTTAACAAAAGACTGGCACCAGCCATTGATTCAGTGACTCCATTGAAAACAAAAACATTAAAAACAAAATCCAAAACACCATGGAGAAATGAAGAAATTAGAAATCTGAAAAGAAGGGTCAGGAGAGCAGAAAGGAAATGGAGAAAAACTAAACCAACAATACACTATGAAATTCTACGTGAACAACTCAAAATTTACAATAATACAGTTAAACAGGCAAGAACACTCTACTTCTCAAACCTCATTACCGATAACAAGAACAACCCCAAATTCCTTTTTAAAGCCATCGATCTTTTAATAAACACAGATTTTAACAGGTCCTCCATGCCACCATCAGAGTTTTGCATGCCACTTCATTTAGCACAACAAAATGTTAGTTTTAACAGATCTGAAGCATTGGTTCTACCCGAGGAAACACTGGAGAGTTTTGTTCTGGTTGATGCGAAAATGCTTGGTCGAGTTTTCTCTCAGCTAAACCCAACAACCTGCCTTTTAGACCCCATTCCCACCTCGCTTTTAAAGACGTCTTATGGTCTCTTTGAGTCAGAGCTCTTAAATATTGTAAACTGCTCTATTCAGACGGGTGTCTTCCCATCTGCCTGTAAAACGGCGGTGGTGAGGCCCCTTCTGAAGAAGAGCAATTTAGATCCCAACATCTTTAAAGGAGCCCTATCATGAAAAATGGACTTTTAAGAGCTTTTCAGCATGTCAGTGTGTTATTTCCTCATCAAGAAATGATTTAAATCGTTATTTTTCTTCATTCATGCATATTTGAGTAATCTACATGAATATTTAAACCAGCGCTACCTCCCTGCAAACGGCTGACTACCCACCCCGTTACGTATGAACGTGGCACCAATCACGAAAGTCCAAATGCGCACGCTCAGTATCGTAGCAAGACGCCCTCTGTTGAACAGAAACTCAGAGAATCCTATACACACTCTCTGAGGAAGAAACTAACACCTGCATGAAGATTTCCTCAGAGACAAGCAGCCATCAGCTAACAGACGTTTGATCCAGAGTTCAGGAGAATTTTCTTCCTTTTTTTCTTCTTTTTTTAAGCTCTAGAGGACAGCAAGTTGGGAAAAATGCAGTTACGTTCAGCGTGGTAGTTTATTTGTTGTACTGGATGAATCGACTTGCCAGAAGTGGTTGGATTTTAACTTCAGGAGCAGGGAAAAAAAAACCTCAACTTTGTGTGTGAACTTCACTCCTGACAACTTCATGAATCTCGGGCAGTCAAGTGTTTTTTTCTCTGGGATTACTTCTGAAACCTGACGCAGTTCCTACTATAAAAACGCGCATGGACAGACAACAACACTGGTGAGTCAACGTATCTCTCAGCTCAATGCTAACTGTTAGCCTATGATTTGTTCGCTAAATTACTTGCTTGTCAGGGGTCTCTGTGGTACTTCTGTGGTACTGCGTATACTTCAAACTCCATATCAGACTCTGGGTCGAGTGCATACAGCTCCATAACAGGCTGGTCTGTTTTATCCCGTCGATCGGAGTAATTATCCATCAATGTTTACTACTAACATCCACATGAGAGCTGCCGGTGCCGGTGCTACAGACAATTCTGTGACCCTTCAGAATAAGTGTCTCTTCCGGGGCGACGTCATGAAATGGGCGTAAAACATGCTGCTATTGGTCGAGAGCTCCGCAGTTCAGTACAGTCAGCCATCTTACTTCCGTGTTGGAAATTAGATGCATCGAAAAACTAATATTTAACATCAAATTAGTTTCTATAGTAACGATGGGAACATATCTAGCTCATAAATGCCTATATTTGACTTTTGTAACATTTGAAAAGCATGATACAGCTCCTTTAATAATTACAGACCTGTATCCAACTTACCGTTTTTAAGTAAAATTATTGAAAAAGTTGTTTTTATTCAATCACACAAGTTTTTAAATAAACAGCATTTTAGAAAAGTATCAATCTTTTTTAGGATAAACCACAGTACTGTTAAAGATTGTCAACGACCTTTGATGCAACTTGGACTCTAAAAAACTTTCTGTCCTCATTCTACTGGATCTTAGAGCTGCATTCGATACAGTAGACCACCAGATTCTATTAAACAGACTCAGACGTCTGGTGGGCCTCTCAGGTACTGTTTTAAAATGGTTTTACTCCTATCTCACAGATCGACAGTTTTCAGTAAGTATGAATACATGCTCCTTAGAAATCCATAAAATGAAGTGTGGGGTTCCCCAAGGATCAATTTAAGGCCCAGTACTTTTTAACCTGTACATGTTGCCACTTGGGGATGTCATCAGGAGACACGGCATTGACTTTCACAGCTATGCTGATGATACCCAGCTTTACGTCGCCGTGTCTCCTGATGACCTGGAGCCAGTTAAAACCCTTTTAAACTGTATTTTAGAAATAAAGTCATGGATGGCAGAGAACTTTTTACAGCTCAACCAGGACAAGATTGAAGTTTTAATCATCGGTCCTGAAGACAAGAGAGAGATCATTTTACCAAAATTACAGAATTTTAATCCTTCTCAGTGTGTGAGAGACTTGGGTGTTATTTTTGACTCCGAGCTGAATTTTATTCCACATATCGGAAGTGTCACAAAGACAGGATTTTATCATCTTAAAAACATCGCCAGAGTCCGCCCATTTCTCTCCCTTGCCAGCACAGAGGAGCTGATGCATGCTTTTATTTCTAGTAGAATAAATTACTGTAATGCCCTGCTCTCCGGTCTTCCTAAAAAGTCTGTTTCCAGCTTGCAGTTATTGCAACTCGGCAGCACGAGTTCTGACAAGGACCAGAGGGCGGGAACACATTACACCAGTTTTAAAATCACTGCACTGGCTCCGTGTGTTTCAGGATCGACTTTAAGGTTCTTTTAGTGGTTTATAAATGTCTTAATGGTCAGGGGCCCTCTTATTTATCTGATCTGCTTTTAAACTATGAACCCTCGCAGACCCTGAGGTCCTCTGGTACCGGCCTTTTAATTGTTCCCCAGGTGAGAACTAAAACTCACGGTGAATCCGCGTTCCACCACTACGGTCCTCGTCTGTGGAACAGCCTGCCAGAGAACCTCAGGGCTGCAGAGACTGTTGATGTTTTTAAGAAGAGGCGAAAGACCTACCTTTTTAGCTTAGATTTTTTATTCGATTTCATTTTACTTATTTAACTTTTATTCTATTTTATTTTGTGTTATTTTAAAGTGGAAATGCAACGCTCAACCAACCTAACTTTATTTAATAGACTGAGTCCTGGTCTTATCAATAATTATATACCAAACGTGAAAAATATAAGCATACAAAAGAAGTTTGACGTTTTTAGGACAAGGGCACCACCATCTTGCAGCACTCTGAGCTCTGACGTCACCGGGTTGATTAGTCCTGCGGTCCTGAATAAAAATCCTCTGGTCCGGTCCACAATTATTAAAGACACACAACGGAACTTTTAGCAGTTTTCTCAGTGACGCGCCCCCTATTGGCGCCTAAACTAGCAACCATCTTGTATCATACCTGCACCGTGATTCACTCCAGCCAGTAAAAGACAGTCTTATCTTGACTCTTGTTCTGTCCCTTCCTCTCTTCCTCCTGTAATGTTTCCTTACCGAATCCGACATGATGTGCGTTCTAAACACTCGCGGGGTTCATCCCTGGTTTACATCCGGTTGCTAGTGAGTGACGCGGTGCTGCAGCCAATAGTCGGCTGCAACGTCACAGTTGCGTCCCGGATGGGAATCTTACATAGTGCTGTTTCTGAGCCCCGGGACGCCTCTGGGCAGTGACGGCTCGAAAATGCGCAAAATGAATGTTGGTGTGCCATCAAAACGAGTCAGAAACGCAGATTTTTAAGGTCTAAAAGTTACGTTGTGTGTCTTTAAGATAGCAGCTGAATGACAGAGACTGGTGAGCCAAAGGAGAAGAAAAGACAAAAGGGGAACCACGACTGTATCCTCCTGGGTCTAAAAGCAAGTTTTCCAAAGTTTAAGCTGAAGACAGAACAGTTAACAACCTCCAGCTGAACCAGAAACCGGTCCTGCTGCTGCTGGAACCTCCCTGACTCCAGATCATGAGGTCAGAATTTTCTAGAGAAAATTAGGAAAATGATCAGGAGATTTGGAGTCTGGTAAACTAGAGATCTGCAGACGAAAGCCTGCAGCTTCTCTGAGTGTTTTAATATCACCGCTGGTGACATCCACTCACCGGCGGGTCTGCAGCATCAGTCTGTACCAGCATCAGTACGTAGCTCTCCGCCTCTATTCCTCTTTGAGCCGCTTATTAAACACACGTCAAACAGCAACACTCATGAATCCTCCCCACAGCCTGCTAATGAGCAGAAGAGCTCTGGAGCAGGTTGATGTGAAATGATCGTCATAAAAACTTTCTAACCGGGACTCCCAGTTTTCCCACTGCGGGGGTCCGGTTAAACCAAACACCGCCTGCTCCCACTCCTTCATCATCCTGCAGCCTGGATGCTTTGCATCTTTCCCATCGTATCCCTGTCTCGCTATAGCATTTATTTTATTTTACATTAAACCACCGGTTACACACCACACACCCTCTATGAGTCCACAGCTTTCCTGTCCCACCTCCACTCTGTCACCCTGCACCTCAGTCATGGACCTGAACACAGCCTCCTCTCCCTCCACATCAGGCCATCCTGAGACTTCTTTTGCCTCCACCTCCAGCCTGACTGTCTCCTGTGACCAGGTCAAGAAACAACTAGAGAAACTGAACCGGAACAAGGCTGCAGGTCCAGATGGTGTCAGTCCCAGAGTTCTCAAGACCTGCTCAGAACCACTAAGTCCGGTTCACCAGCACCTTTTTAATACCAGCCTGAGACAGAACAGAGTTCCTGTGCTGTGGAAAACATCCTGTCTTGTTCCTGTCCCTAAAAAACACAACCAGCTGAACCAGATGACTACAGACCAGAACCAGAACCAGGACCAGAACCAGATGACTACAGACCAGTTGCCCTGACATCTCACATCATGAAAGTCCTGGAGAGACTCTTACTGGTTCACCTCAACAAGCAAGTCAATACCTTTCAGGACCCATTACAGTTCGCATATTGTAATGGGCTTGGGGTTGAAGACGCCATCATCTTCCTGCTTCAGAGAGCCCACTCTCATCTGGACCAGTCAGGCAGCACTTTGAGGGTCATGTTCTTTGATTTTTCCAAGTGCATTTATTACTATTCAGCCTGCTTTGCTATGTCAGAACCTCCATAACTTCCAGGTGGATCCTCCACAACCACCTGGATTTACGACTACCTAACAAACAGACCACAGTTTGTGATCTCTCACCATTCCTCTTTACACTGTACACCTCAGACTTCCAGTATAACTCTGATCCTGTCATCTGCAGAAATACTCTGATGACTCTGCAGTTGTGGGGTGTATCAGTGATGGACAAGAAGCCGAGTACAGGGAACTAGTCAGTCAGTTTGTAAAATGGTAACAATCAGCTCATCTTAAATACCAGCAAGACTAAAGAGATGATTGTTGACTTCAGGAGGAGCAAGAATAAGCAGCATAGTCCTGTCTACATCCTGGAAGAGGAGGTGGAGGTGGTGGAGAACTACAAATACCTTGGAGTTCAGCTGGACAACAGACTCGACTGGAAATGCAACACTGACTACATCTACAAGAAAGGTCAGAGCAGACTCTACTTCTTAAGGACGCTGAAATCATTCAACGTCTGCACCAAGATGTTGCAGATTTTCTACAAGTCTGTTGTGGAAAGTGCAATTAGCTTTGCAGCATCTGCTGGGGAAGCAGCATCAGAACCAGAGACTTGAAGAAACTAAACAAGCTGATCAAGAAAGCTGGTTCTGTGCTGGGGAGAACTCTGGAGCCGCTGGAGCTGATCGTTCAAAAAAGAATGCTGCACAAGCTGATGAAGATGATGGAGGACTCTTCCCATCCTCTCCACAACACGGTGAAGAATCAACAGAGTGTGTTCAGTCGGAGGCTGCGTCAGGTTCACTTTAGGACGGAGAGATACAGAAATTCATTCCTGCCAGCAGCCATCACCCTGAAGAACAAGACTGACTGACTTTTTTGTTTATTAAAAAAAAAAAAAAAAAAAGAGTGAGCTTTTACAATACTGAATTTCCCTTCTGGGATGAATAAAGTATTTTTCATTTAATTTCATGTCATTTTTCACGTTTGGTATATATTTACTGATAAGACCAGGACTCAGTCTAGTAAATAAAGTTAGGTTGGTTGAGCATTGCATTTCCACTTTAAAGTTATCTTAGATTTTATATGCTCATTTAGCATATCATTTTATGAATTCCTATATGTGTATTTTTCCACGTTGCTCTTATCTGTCCACTTATTTTATCTGTTTTAACATTTTAACACCAGTGTTTCCTCATGGGAATCTGGGAGCTTTGCCTACTTGATCTGGAGAGAGCTGGTGGGGGGCTGCCCTTGTCCTGTTGGCTGGGGCCCCGCACTGCAGCCCTATCGCTGTGGTGTGACCCCGGCCTGCCCTGATCTGGTTGGTCCCTGCAGGAATGCCCTCTGTGACCACGTCTGGCTCCTGGTGTGAACCGATCCCTAAGATATCACTTCCTCACAGCAGGTCAAGCCAGATGTTTCTTAGTGTTTATATATTTTATTTTTATATATATTTTTTAATATATATATATGAATATATGTATATTTATAATTTTATACATATATTAGGGGTCTGAAGTTATATGTACAAATGAGTGGGTGTGTGGGGATGGCGGGGGTCGTGTGTGTGTGTGTGTGTGTGTGTGCACAAATGTTTATAGTTATGTGTGCTGTGTTTTGTGCTTGGGTGTGTGAAGGCTTGTTTTTATCTTAAAATGCATTTGTTTTGGTTTTTGTTATTGTCTTGCAAAACACTTTGGGTTGCCTGTGGCAGGAAAAGCGCTTTATAAATAAAGTTTGATTTGATGTGATGTGATGTGATGTGATTTGTTTTGATTAGGGATTGGGATGTGGATAATGGAGAGAGGAGGTCTTGGAAGTAGGATGGGGCTGAGTGATTTGCTGCCTTAAAGACCAGCAGGAGAAGCTTGTAAGTTATCCGCTGGGTAACAGGGAGCCAGTGAAGGGAACAGAGGACTGGGGTAATGTGAGATTTACATGTTCCTGTTCGGACACGGGGAACTGATTTCATTTACTCTTTTATTCCTATTGTTTCAATATTTTTATTCTCTATTGCTTTTACAATTTTTTATTTATTGTACTTTCAAGTATATCATTTGATTGATTACCAACATATATATATATATATATATATATATATATATATATATATATATATACACGATGTATGTATAAATCAAAAGTATAAATGTATAATTACCCCACTTCAGCAGTGGGTGGCGATAATGAGCATGAAACAGGTGACGCACCCGGAAATAAACAAAGAAGAAGAGGAAGAGCGTGTCCGTAGAGGAAGAGGAAGGAGGAAGAGCCGTCCACGGAGCTTTGTTTGCGGTCCTGCCTGGTTAAAGTCTCCTGATGACGGCTGAACAGGAGAGTCGCGGCGGGCTGGAAGTTCTGAGACAGGTGAGCTCGTGGGAAGCGGTGCCGGTTCGGCAGCGTGCTGCCCGGGTCAGGTGTGTGTGTGTGTGTGTGTGTGGACCAGTGTGTGTGTGCTGTGTTGGATGCGGCCATGCTATCAAACAAAGACCAGCTGGAACTTTTCGGACTGATTTAAGACGGGAGTTGAGGACTTGTTGGGGTTTTAGTGACAGCTGTGAGACCGGACTGTGACCCGTGTGAGACCGGATATGCTGTCACCTGTCCCAGGTGTCTGAGGCTCAGACGGGTCTGCATCAGCTGTGGACCACCCAGTCCCCATGTTAACGTTGTTTTGGCTTCAAACAAGCACACGGCAGGAACCGTTCAGGAACAGCCCGGTAAACACACCTGCTTCATCACACCTGGCGCTGAAATCTAAAACCCGAACTTTATCAGCCAGAACCAGGACCCGGACTCAGAGTTCATCAACGGATCCAGTTGTTGTTTCTTAAAGTGTGCTGCGAATAAAATGTGCCATAAATCCGTTACATGAACTTTAGCTAAAGTTGATGAGGGTGCCTGTCGTCATCTAGGATGTTTAGTGTTACTATGGCAACCACTCCCTCAGTTTCATCTTCGGTCGTGGTCTCTCTTGTTCACCTGAGCACATTTTCTTGACTTTGATCTGCTGGAACTGGCCAGCTGTGCTCTGTTAGGGAGCACGTGGAGGGTAACCAGCCCATGGTAGCTTGTCAGGTCATAATCTGCCTCACATCAGTCCTCTCATGAGTTGGGCTACCTGGCTACAGGTAAACGCAGCCCTCTGGCTTTGGGGTTAAAGGTCATCCCCAACTTTCCCATTAAATGGTCCCATTCGGGCTTCACACATTTACTTTTTAAGCTCACTTCAGATCTCTGACAACCCAAACAGTTTGTATAAAACAGTTTGTATAAGCGTAATTTCTCTCCCCTTTTATCATTAGTCAAAAGTGACTTGTTCAGGTGGTTGGATCTCCCCATCTCTGAGCCTGATCCAAATGTTCTCCAGTCTTGTACCCAGTGCATATGCTTCCTTTGAGAAAACTAACTCTACTTTTTCTGATTTGGATAAAGCCATGTCTGAATTAATTTGGCATGAGAGGAAACCACGTATGCTGCCTGGTACTGTCCATCTTCGTCCCCACTCAGTTCCTTTTTAATGAGGTAAAAATCAGCTGACCACAGTTAGAAGATGGGAGAAGCTTCGGTCCTCCCAGGCTAGCCAGGGCCCTTCCCTCCCCCAGAACTGGTACGATTTTGGTTAACGGTGGGTGAGATTTTGCAGAACAGTGAAGACCCAGCTCCTGTAATCTATTTCCACCAGTAACAACTCAGCGCTGTTTATCAGAGATCTTGGTAAACCAGGGCCTCGGTGCGTACAGGTGAGTCCGGTGTGGACTGGCGCACCTCTGCACCTCTCAGTCCTTGCCGGAATTTGCTTTGCTGATTTTGATGTACAGTCCCATGTGTAAATTTTATTAATTTTTTTCCAACCTTAAAACAAGTACCAGTATATCTCATCAGTTTATAATAAATTTAATCTTATTTTGCACCCCCTCCCTCCCCTTTATGTTTTTAAAAAAAATATATATATACATATGCGTATATTTTTACTCTTCTTTTGAAACCTTTGTGATTTGTAAAACTGCATGATTTGTTGGTTTCGGTCATGTCTTCATTGTTTTATATGTTCTTTAAAACTTAAAAGTTGATTTAAAAAAAAAACAATAAAATACAACCGTCTTTGTGACCATTAATTGTATAGATTAGCATTCGTGGACTGAGTTTTGTTCTGGACTTGGACTTGTTCTGGACGTTTCCTTTAGTCAGTATTTAGTCAGTACATGTATTCTAGTCCAGCTGAAAGGCGTTCACAGCTAGGAATAAATATACTGGAAATTCGGACCTCCAGAAACCTCCATCATCTCCATGTTTCCAGATGTCTCTGACTTTTCTCCGTCATTGATCAGGTTTATCTTTCTCTCAGGAAACATGGAAAAATGGAAACATTCCCACCACGACGCCGTGTGTTGGAAGATCAGACCGGCTCTCATGATGCATTTCTCTTTTATGATTTCTCATTGCAGACTATGACGTTACAATGACGTCATCCACCCAGAGCCTTCTTTGTTTTTATTTTGTAAATATAAACTAAAAATAAAAAACATAAGATGATAATCGCAGTATTCAAAGTACATTTATCTCTAAGTTATATCTGTTTTATTGAAGTTACAGGAAGTTAAATTATGAAATGAAATAAATGATTTTATTCTCATTTATGTGCAATATAAATTTGTTATTATTAATAATGATAATAATAATAATAAATAATAATAATAATAGAATTTACGTATGAAATAAAAAAATATAATAAAGTAATCTACAATATTCCAGTTTCCCCCTGGTATTATTAAAGTATTTTAAATTTTTATTCGTATTTCGTTCTAATTTTATTAGCTGGTATTTTTTTAGACTCTTTCCTGATGTGGATTAATTGATCATCCTCCGTGCTGGTTTTGTATTTTCTTTCAGAACTGAGGCCCACTGTTGGAAAATCCAACCTCCAGAAACTGGAAGTGTGTGTCCACACACAGGTTGTGTTTATGTCTGTGCAGTGACATCGCCGTGATGGGTCTGAGGAGGAAGGCGTCCAAACTGCAGCCGGTGGTGGGCAGCAGTGGAGGAGAGGGGGTCCAGAGACCCCCTGAGCCCAAAGACTACATCAACGAGCTGTCCCACGAAGTCCTCTGTCACATCTTCAGGTACTCCGCCTCATCCTCCTTCTGCTCTGAGCAGAACTGCCGTCCGTTAGAGATCTGTCACATTTGCATTTCAGATACAAATACTCAAAGTTTGAACATTGATCAAAGTTTCAGATGCAGAACTGTTTCTATGGCAACTGCAGAATCCAGATGACAGTTTGGTGAATTGGATCCCTTCACCTCAGGCTGGTGTCAGAAATGAGAAGAATACCTTTTTTTATCAGATGACAGAAAACGAATGATCATCAACCAGTGTAAACAGGTTTTTGAGGGTTCCAAAGGATCAAATGTGAGTTCTGCAGGATCGGATGGTTGCAGGTTTCAGCAAGACGGTGCTGAACTACAGTTGTGTGAAAAAGTGTTTGCCCCCTTCCTGAGTTTCTTTTTTTTTTTTTTTTTTTTTTTTTGCATGTTTCAGATCATCAAACAAATTTAAATGTGAGACAAAGATAATGCAAGTAAACAGAAAATGCTGTTTTTGAATGAAGGTTTTATTAGGAAGGGAGGGAAAAAAAATCAAAACCTCCATGGCCCCGTGTGAAAAAGTGATTGCCCCCTGAATCCTGAAGGAGAACGTCCGGCCATCTGTTGGTGACCTCAAGCTGAAGCGCACTTGGGTTCTGCAGCAGAACAATGATCCAGAACACACCAGCAAGTCCACCTCTGAATGGCTTAAGAACAACAAAATGAAGACTTTGGAGTGGCCTAGTCAAAGCCCCCACCTGGATCCCATTGAGATGCTGTGGCATGACCTTAAAAAGGCGGTTCATGCTGGAAAAGCCTCCAATGTGGCTGAATTACAACAATTCTGCAAAGATGAGTGGAACAAATTGTAGAAGACTCACTGCCAGTTATCACAAACGCTTGATGCAGTTGTTGCTGCTAAGGTGGAACAACCAGTTATTAGGTTTAGGGGGCAATCACTTTTTCACACAGGGACATGGAGGTTTAGATTTTTTTTTCTCCCCTTAAAAATAAAAATCTTCATTTAAAAACTGCATTTTCTGTTTGTGTTATCTCTCTCACATTTAAACTTGTTTGATGATCTGAAACATTTAAATATGACCAACATGCAAAACTTGTGATTTTTCTCCCTTTAGTATAGAAAACAGTATCAAGTATCGACCATCTTAGGTTTCGGTATCGAGAATGAAATATTAGTTTCGGGCCAACCCTAACCTGCAGTCCAGAGTCTGGCTGCTGAACTGGTCTGGTCTTCCATAATGAACCTTCTGAAAGGAAAAGTGGGAACTGGTTCTGATACTGAGGTTTGAATTCCTTTTGTTTTGTTTTGTAGGTACCTTCCCATGAAGGACATCATGTGTATGGAGTGTCTGTCCAGGAAGCTTCGGGAAGCTGTGACTCTGTACCTGCGGGTCATCAAAGTCGTGGATCTGTGTGCTGGTTGTTGGTGGGAGTATATGCCTTCAGGTAGGAGATCTCCCACTCACTCCTCACACACCAGCGACTCTAAGCTGAGGTTAGATCAGGGGTGTCCTACATACGGCTAGAGATGCACCAATCCCATACCCGAACTGGATAGGTGCATCGCTGCATGTGGCCTGGGACCAGAGCTGGAGAGACTGTGAGCTCGTATCATGGCAGCGGCAGCATGTTGTAGCACAAGTGGCAACTGCCATGGACTGCCACAGCCTGCCACTCTAGAACGCCCACCTTGCTGTCTCCAAACCATTCCTGTGGGCTTCAGCTGGACGCTCTGGATCACTGTCTTTCTGCAAAATGTATCTCCTCCCAGCCGTAGGTCTCTAGATGGAACCAGATCCTCCTCCAACTGTCGGTCTCTATTAGGGATGGGCATTAGCGATCATCTTTTTGATCGATCGTCGGGAGAATTAACGATCAATAATCGATAAGTCATTAAGAAATGCATATTAAAAAAATGATTACACATACCAAAGTCAGACTGTTTTTTTTCTCAAATACATATTTTTTTTCAACTCCCCACTGCTCTACAGCCTCAGTCATCATCTCTGCGAACAGGTCGGAAGCGGTGCCACGTGATGGTGAGGTAGCTCTCTGTTGTTATGGCAACGCTAGCTGCTGTTGCTAACTTGTTTAGCAGCTCCTGCTCTCGCTTCTCGTGTTTCAGTGAGCCTGGTAATGATGCGCTGTGAGGGAAGCCGATAGACTGGTTCGAGTAATTTCATCAAATCTGGGAAACCTTTTCCATCGACGACACTTCTGTAAAATGATTTTCGTGGATATGTTGCCCAGATTCCCTCCGTAACCTACAAAACTGGAGTTTTTCACAGTATTAAAATTTTGACTCTTTGAATTTGAGGTTTTCTTGAGCTGCAAGTCCTAATCAGCAACATTCAAACAAAAAAAGGCTTGAAATATATTGATTTGCATATTATTTATCTATACATTATGTAAATTGCACCTTTTAAGTTGAATTATAGAAATAGATAAACTTTTTCAGGATATTCTAATTTTTTGGGTAGTACCTGTATATCGAGCACGCAGCGGCGTGAGCGGTCCATCGTCGCTCCTGCATGTCGTGCCGCTGCGCTAAAGATACGCACCAGCTCTATTTTTGACAGAGCACGCAGCAACACTGCATCAATTTCAGTAGTTCAGATCGCCAAAAGCCGCCGTGCATCTTTTAAATTGCTGAACAATCTGAACATGACAGCATCTCCGTGTCCACAAGGTTTCAGTGAAATAAGAAACCATGACGCACAAACATGTGGACAAGATTAACCATTTAGATGAGAATCATGGGCGATCTTGCAGTCCCTCCCGTAAAGCGGGCTGGAGGAAATCGCGGGGGCGAAAGCGCAGACCTTTTCTCCCCCCCACGGGGGAAACGGGCGGCGGTCATAGCCTACAGCAGCACTGCATTTAGTCTTTGTCCAAGCCTTATTTTTAGGCTTTGTTTACTGTATTTCTTCATATCAGTTATGTTAGATGCTAATCCAGCAAATCAAACCAGTACAGGTTTTTGATATCATTTTTAAAAATTTGTAAAAAAAATTCCCAAATTTTCCTGACTGCGCCATGATACCGAATTTTAGGGCTCCGCCACTTTAACCACTGGTTAAATGTAAACATTTTGTTAATGTACTGACACCGTCATCATTATTTATAAGTTACTAAGCTGGTATTTTACCGATCCAACCCACTGGAGACTAGATTGAGCTGAAATGTTGAACCTGAACTAGGATGAGTTTGACATCCCTGGTGAGGATCAGATCATTTGATCCAGATCTGGGAATGTGATGCAGAAGATGTGAAGAGGAAAACCCGGCTGTGCATCCAGTAGTATGGTTGGTACTGTGGAACCAGGGATGTAACGATTACCAGTAAAATGGGTAATGGTGATAAAATTCCCAACGATTAGTAATACTGTTTCAAATTTTAATTATCGTTAAAACCGTGACTGATTACCGCACTTTGGAAAAAGTCCCAGTGATGCTGCTCATTGGCTGGAAAAGCAGTTGTAGTCGCAGTTTGCAATGTTTAACTTATGAAAACATGGCGGATGGCAACAAAGGCACCCACATGGACAGTTCTCTTGAGATTTTTCCTCCTTTATAAAGGACAAAGTAGACATTTAGGGCCATTTTGGATATTTTTAAAGATGCTGTGGGGTATTTTTTATAATACTGGGATAAAAATGATAATCGTGATCATTTTGGTCACAGTAATCGTGATATTTAATTTTCATACCGTTACATCCCTATGTGGAACAGGCATGCATGTGTTCCGGCTATAGATCTGTCCTGGTGTTGTTTCAGGTTTCACAGATGGCAGCTTTCTGATCCTTCTGAAGAAGATGCCTGACCTGGAGCAGCTGTACGGCCTCCACCCTCGATACCTGGAGAGGAGACGTGTTAGGGGTTACGAGGCTTTCAGCATCCCGGGCGCCCTGGAGGCACTGCAGGCCTGTCCCAATCTGCTGGTCAGAGCCAGAACTTACCTTCCAGAAACTCTCGTTTGTTTACCTGAAAACCAGTTAAAATGTCTCCTTTACCAGTTACCTTTACCAGCAGGTGGGGGGAGCCTACATGCTGGTGGGGAATATTGGGGCACTCGATGATAGATGGCTTCTGTCACACTTGTCAGGAAGGTTGGAACATGTTAGATGAGCTCCCTGTGTTGTGATTCCAGGGGGTGGAGACGTCCCACCTGGAGCTGGTGGAGGCCATCTGGAACTACATGCCCCAGGTCCACATTCTGGGGAAGTTCCGCAACCGGAACGGTGCGTTTCCCATCCCTGCCGAGAACAAGCTCACCATCCCGGTCACGGCCAAGATCCAGACCCTTCATCTCGTGGGTGAGCAGGACATCACGTCCAGACCAGACCAGATGGATCGCCGTCTCGGGTCTGCAGGTTCAGTATCCCACGTCTCCATGGTAACGGCTGTGTGTGTTGAAGGTGTAAATGTCCCGGAGATCCCCTGTGTGTCCATGTTGCGCCACCTGTACCTGAAGTGGGTCCGTTTCACCAAGCCGCAGCCGTTTAAGGACTTCCTGTGTGTGAGCCTGAGGACCTTCGTCATGAGGAACTGTGCCGGACCCACCAACTCCCTCAAATACGTCCCCCTGGTTACCGGTTTGGCTTCAGCCCGGAACCTGGAGCAGCTGGAGCTGGTCAGAGTTCCCTTCCTGGGAGGGCTGATCCAGCATGTGGTGGAGGACAGCTGGAGGTCAGGTGAGAGCTGGTGGGGCAGTTCTGGATGCAGGATCACGGTGCATTCTAGAACCTGCTGCTGTCGACTCGTGTCGTCTTTAACTCTGGACCTTTGTTGGTTCAGGGGGATTTCGCAACCTTCACACCATCGTGTTTGGAGCTTGTAAGAATGCCCTGGAAGTGGACCTTGGCTACCTCATCATCACTGCAGCTCGCAGGTATTCAGCAAACCATTACATTTAGACCTGCAGTCCAGATGTAGATTCATGCAAAGACTCGGTCTGCAGAGACAGCCTGGGACACCTGCCTGACTACTGTTTAGGTGAGATCAGTCTGGGTGTCCTTCATTGGGAATTCATTTCCGCTCCAGTAAAAAAATTGACCGGACATATCACAGCGCGGGAGGCGGGCCTCTACAAAACGTCTTTTTCAGCAACTCTGTTCTTTAACCATAAACAGTCAGAATGGCGGCAGCAGAGGAGCGACTATATAACGATGCCCTTTCTGTTGTCTTAATGAGCTGCAAATGTCCTTAAACCTGCAACAATATGCTGCTCTGAAGGCTTTTCTCCAGATTTTCATCTTACAAAAAGACGTTTGCATCACCTCTGTGTTTCTCTGATTGGTTCTCTTCGGTTCACTTTCCTCCTGTTAGTCCCGCCACACATGTCGCATTGGATATCAGCCTCCAACGGAGGGAACGCAGACTGACTTGTCGTGTATCTCATACATGGCGTTAGTCAGGCGGGTGTACCAGGCTACTTTAGAGATCCGTCACACCCGTTTCCAGTCCTGGAGCTGCTGCAGAGTTCTGCTCCGCTCTTATCTCCATCCTTGCTTCACTTCATTGAAGTCTGAGGAACTGGTTTCTGCAGTGCTCTAAAGGTCCCACAACAGCACCCAGTCAGGTTCAGGTCTGGACTTTGGAACACATTGAGGATGCGTTCACACTGTGGCCGTTTGGTCTGCTTTAACCGGACTGTGGTCCGCTTCCAGGGATAGTCTACTTCGTTTGGTGGAGAGTGAACACCAACAATATCCTGGTGCACACCAAAGAAGCGGTCTCTGGTCCACCTGAAAGCCAGGGGTCTCGGTTCACTTGTTAGTGGACTATCATACTATCCAGTGCACCTAAAAGGGAATTATGTATAGCAACCGCGATAAAGCATCAAGAAGAAGGAAGTGGCATAGAGCAGGGATGGGCAACTCCGGTCCTCGAGGGACCTGCAGGTATTAGGAGTTTCCTGGCTACAACACACCTGACTCCAATCAGTGGGTGATCAGGTCACAAGGTGTGTTACCACAGGGAAATGCCTATTATCTGTAGGATACCGGCCCTCGAGGACCGGAGTTGTCCGTCCCTGGCGAAGAGTATTGTTGAGGAAGGAGGAAAAAGTGTTTGAAAAAGCTGAGATAAAAAAAACTACGAAACCAGCTGGAAAATGTCTTGCAGACAGAAGTACCGTTGAGAAGCAAAAAGATTTCAGCTTTCACTCCTGGCCAATCACGGAGCCCGGTTTCCTCCTCCTACCTGTGTGTTACATCATTGATCACGGCTGTTTTGGGGAGTATCTCCTTTCCCAGTGAGAAGATCTTTTAGCAAGATCCGCTTTAGTTAAGCCCCGTTTCCACCAGTGGGGTCGGGTCCGGGTCGGGTCGGTCTGATTTTCTTTTTTTGGCGTTTCCACAGGCAGAAACTGGGACGTGCACCCTGAAGCTTGTTCCATCCTCTACGAGAGGCCAGAACTTTCCTCTTGTGTCAGGTTTACCCTCTGACCCGGATTCTCATCAGCAGATGAGTCTGGCTGCTCAGAATGAAAGTTACTGCCCACATGACACACCGCGATGCTAACGGGTCGGCCCGCTTTCATTTCTAACGACAGCTGGTAGTCCGTTGATCATGTCTTCAATCGATCGCCTCACTCTCCATCACTGAACCACTGCAACATACTTTGACTGCTTTGATTTCAATGACTTTGTAGTCACATTCTTCCTGCAGCAGGAAGCAGCCCTCCTGCTCTGCCGTCTACCGGATCAGGGGGTAATTACACCAGGGCCCAGTATTTCAAAAATAATCCACCAGGATTAATCCAGGTGGATTGGATTTTTTCCAGATCTGATCAGAAATTGGGTATTTCAAACGAGATTTAATCCTGAAGATTTAAATCCAGATCTGTGAATCCAATCCTACCTTTAATCCAGATTTTTGCTCTTTTGGGTATTTCAAAAGTTTGGGCCCAAATCTGGATCATTTTGATCCTGAAAATGGGGATTAAAATAATCCCACCTCAGAGGTGGATTTGAGGAGGATCTTGATGTGGAAAACAATGAGGTTGCAGCTGCAGTCACGAACTTCACATCTTTCACTCTGAATCTGTTACATAAATCAACTCCTTTCATACTGAAGAAATAATATGATATATTTTTAAAAATGAAATGTTTCATACGCATTGTGATGGAGCCAAATTTACAACAAACATAGTGCTCTTGTTTCTGCTAAGTAAATTATTTTTGCGTGAGACCTGTTTTTCACTTTTAAGATTTGAAGAGTGTAACCACATTTGAAGCGGCGTCCATGCACAACATTTTTTGTTCCAGCGATGCGCTGAATAACTCACTATGTGGACCACTCAAAGCGCTTTAGGCAATAATACAGTGCCAACTCTTCCAAACTTGTTCTGGAAAGCGGTCTTTTGTCTCTTATACCGTTATCATCCAGACAAACGCCTCCATGTCATTAAAGAGGAAATGTTGCAGCACGTTGTTTAGGCTGAATGCACAAGAAAATGTCCCAACA
>JALJCO010007057.1:0-78476 GCA_023101725.1 Atherinomorus stipes
TTTAAAACACACATACACACACACACACATAAATATGGGTATGTGTGTAAGCAAAACTTATTTTTTGAAAATAAACCATTCAAGTTCTGCAGGTTTTTTTCTGTTAAATTAAAAGAGCAAATTTCAATATGTAGGACAAATATGAACCCTGAACATCAGTATTTATGGTCTAAGCGTGCAGTGATTAAACTTTCCTGCACATCTGTTCTGTCAGGTACAGCAATGCTTTAACTTTGCCAAGTGTGTATTCGGTATTCTTCGTGGGTTCTGAAATCAGCGCCTATGTTGAACAGTGTTAAGTTTATCAGCCTGTTGAGCCGACGGTAGCGTTAGCATCATGTTTCGTTCGCAGATCATTTACTCAACTTGTAACATCTAAGGCAACTGTTCAGTTGCTACCACAGGGCCGCGACCTTTCCTCTCTGCCTCCTCCACACGTAGCTTGTCGGGTCGTCTCGAAGTTTACCTGCCTGGCCTGTAGGACTCGCCTCTCCCCATCACCTCACTGCACTCTGCACGTTGCATTCACATGCTCAGCAGACGTCTGTCAGCAGCGTCTCTACCCCCCCCCCCCCAAAAAAAACCCAAAAACTCATCGGATCTACACGATTCACGCGAGTCATATATTTTGATCCAAAAACAGCGAATTTCGCCGAAAAGCGACGAGTTTGCAGGTATGTATAAAGGGAAAATGAACTCGCGTTGTTTAAAGGAGCCCTACCATGAAAAATGGACTTTTAAGAGCTTTTCAGCATGTTACTGTGTTATTTTCTCAAAAAAAAGTTAATTTAGGTCGTTTTTTTCTTCATTTGTGCATATTTGAGTAATATCTATGAATAATTAGGCCAAGCTGTAGCTTCCTTAACATAACTGACTTACACCGGTATACACAACGAGGTGGCACCAATCATGAAACGGCAAACACGCATGCGGCCCCTTTTCCCCTAGGGGGAGGTGCTGCATCGGAACAAGACGCCCTCTTTGTTGAACAGAATCTCAAAGAGACTGCTAACTTATACCCACTTTCTGAGGAAGAAACTAACAGCATCAGGAAGATTTCCTCAGAGACAAGCAGCCATCAGCTAACAGACGTTTGCTCCAGAGTTCAGGAGATTTTTTTTTTTTTTTTTTAAGCTCTAGAGGACAGCAAGTTGGGAAAAATGTGTGGTTGCGTTCAGCGTGGGAGTTTATTTGTTGTACTGGATGAAACCGACTTGCCAGAAGTGGTTGGATTATAACTTCAGGAGCAGAAAAAAAGACGCATCTTTGTGTGTGAACTTCACTCCTGACAACTTCATGAATCTCGGCCAGTAAAGTGTTTTTTTTCTCGGGGATTACTTCTGAAACCTGACGCAGTTCCTACTATAAAAACGTGCATGGACAGACAACAGCACCGGTGAGTGAAAACATCTCTCAGCTCAATGCTAACTGTTAGCCTATGATTTGTTTGCTAATTTCTTACTTGTCAGGGGTCTCTGTGGTACTTCTGTGGTACCTGCATGTACTTCAAACTCCATATCAGACTCTGGGTCAGAGCACATACAGCTCCATAACAGGCTGGTCCATTTTATCTCGTCGATTGGAGTCTGATTATCCATCAATGTTTACAAATAACATCCATGTGAGCTGCCAGTGCCGGTGCTACATACAATTCTGTGACCCTTCAGAATCAGTGTCTCTTCCGGGGTGATATCATGAAATGGGCGTAAAACATGTTGCAATTGGTGAGATCTCTGTGGTTCAGAACAGTCAGCCATCTTACTTCCGTGTTGGAAATGATACGCATGAAAAAACTAATATTTAACACCAAATTAGTTTCTATAGTAGCGATGGGAACATATTCAGCTTATAAATGCCTGTGTTTGACTTTTGGGACGTTTGAAAAGCATGATACAGCTCCTTTAATGTGTGTAATGCATGATTTTCAAACTGTTTAAACCGTTTTTGTGTAACTTGGGGTACTTGCAAATGCATTTTAAAAGGCACGCACAATTTTTTTTTTACCTTCAACCTCACAAATCTGAAACTTTCATCCTCAAAAAGGCTTTGGCGCAGACAAATCATTTAATCCATGCACGACGCATGGACAAAACTGCATTTATGCAAAGATCCGTTCACAAGTGCTTGAAAGGTTTTTAGACTCTTCCTGCAACACCTATGGTAGCCTTGCAGCTTTGTGCATATGGTGTGTTTAAGTGCTGGCAGACAGCTGGGTCATCTGTGTTGTCCTCAGATTTCCTTCTCCATTGGAGAAGGAAATCTCCAATGGAAATGGTTCATGTCAAGGATTTGCACATAATTATAATATGTTACTTCAACTTAAAAAAATTAAGTTAATCATAGCTTGTTGTTCATGTTACTTAAATGAATGTGTTCATGCAACACAAACAAATTATGTGTGAATAATATGAGACAAAATCATGTTAACTGAACATGAATTTTTAAGTAAAGTCAACAACTGCTCTGATTCAGTTTTTTCAGTGAATTATTTCAAAGTGGGAAAGATCTTTCTCTGACATATTTTATTGGGCCTTTTTGGCTAATCTTTGGCTCTTAATTGTCACTCTGAATTGAATGGGCAAATAGTTAAACACAGAATTTGGTTAATACGTACAAAATATTTTTTCTCTTTTCTCTTTAGCCACAACATTAATGATAAATACTGTATGTTGGTGTAATATCACAGTTTGTTTATTAACAGTTAAAGATATTGGGCATCATTATCCTTTTCCAGCTCCAAAATGATTAATTTATGCAAAATTAGCTGTACATGCAAACACACACGAACACACTTTTTTTTTTCATAAAGGCCACTGTAAATTCATTAGACATTCTAAGCGTGTCCTATTTTACATTCACATAACTGACTTGATAGAGTTGGAAGTGGTTGAAGGTCTCTTGGCTTAACAAAGTATTCATGTGAAATGCATTGAAAAAACAGGAACAGATGCATCCATTACATGGTATTGATAACTTGTGTGGTTATTCACTGAAATCTATTGACAAGTCTTATTGAAATGTAGGATCCTTGGCTCCTGCAGCTAATCTCAGTCTCACACTGAAGAGAGATTTTTCAAACTTTGATATATTCTTCCAAGCCTATGACCTCAGTCAATTCAGACTTTGTTAGAAAATGCACAAGGCACAGATGAAACTTCATAGTAGGAATGGCGAGATTTGCCCTGGTAGACAGAGTTGCCCTGGTAACATGCCAAGGTTGTTGCGTTGCTCTCAAATATGACCTGATGGGCTGTAGGTTCATACAGATGACTAGTGGTATAATTATAAAGCCCCGTTTCCACCCGCGGGTCTGGGTCGGGTCGGGTCAGGCTGGACTGGGTCAGGTGGAGTTTGGTACGGATATGTCGATTTTACGTTGCGTCCTTACAGCATACAGTACCCTTAAGCTTGTTGCATACACCACGAGAAGCGAGAACTTTGTTCTTGCCCTCAAAGCTGCAAGAACAAGAAAAAAGTTAGTTTTCGTTGAGTCAATACTCCACAAGAAGCTCTGTGACTGGGCGCGCGCAGGGGAAGCAGAGGGGAGCGACGGTGTTCATCCAGTGATTATACATTTGCACTAAACCTCTGGAGTTGTGCATGTGGCAGTGTATTTAAATGCTACATGTGTTGTTTACATTTTTGTACTTTCTCACCACCTCAATCAGCTGTTTATTAAAACTATTAAAACTATTTGCATATAATAATGGATTAGATTTATATTGCACTTTTCAAGGCACTCACAGTAGGTCCATTATTCATTCACCCCTCATTCATACTTGGTGATGGTAAGCTACATATTTCGCCACAGCTGCCCTGGGACAGACTGACAGAAGAGTGTGTTAAGCTCTACCTCTTTGGTCTGGATAGGTTACATCAGTACCCCCACGGAGGGGTATCAAAAAAGTAGGACGGGTCGGGTTGGATATAAAAGTACCCGTCCCAGTTTTTATCTGTGGAGAAGCAAAAAACTTGGCCTGACCCGACCCAACCCGACCCAGACCCGTAGATTAGTCTTTTACAGTAAATTGGTGACTAATAGCTTGTGTGGACTCGCACATTAAGTATTTTTATGCAACACAATGCATTCAAGTCTCCACACATGTCACTTTGGTCCTGAGGTATAGAGTATTGTAAGGGCAAAGAATCTAAACCTGCTTCCGAGGCAGAGCCATTTTAACCAATGGAGGGGGGTTAAATGCAATTGGTTCTGTGATGGACCAGGAGCAGCTCCAGCTCCTTCATGGCTCTGCATCTGAATAATCTGTTATCTTGAGAAAAACAAAGTATAGTATCTTGAGATAACAAGATAGTTATTAAATTTAAAGAAAAAAAAAAGTGACCATGACCGTTCTCGGCTTCCATTAAAAAGAGTTTGTTTAAACAACAGAAAAGAACCTTTATATTACAATAAATTTGTTTAGAATGTTTTAAAAAAAAAAAGATTTTACCTGTAACCTCTAAACAGTCACCACAGTATAATTATCTGTATTTTAAGGGGAAATGCGGTAAACAGAACCTTTTTGTCAACTTCCATATTACTGAGAGATTGTCTCTATGGTGATGGTTACACTCTGGCCATTTTAACTCCCTCATTTCAATGTATGGCTTGTACTTCTCACGCCTGTGCTCCATTTCCCATTTTGATTTTGTAATGGACTGTTTACTAAACCATGCCGTGCGCTGAAAGCCTGAACCATCAAATAAAGAATGATATTTTCTTCCTGAGAACAGACCTTATTGTTCAGTGTGTGTTTGTTTTGCAGCCAGTAGGCGAAGGATGACAAATCGTTTGCTGGAGTATTATAACATACTGCAAAAGGGATATTTAAGCTTTTTAGGGAGAGACTAAGCTGAGTTATGGTTCACTGCAGTTGGAGCTCAAGGAGGTTTTAAATGTAAGTTACCCCCCAAAAAACCTGTGGGCTCTTTTTAGTATTAAAAAATTCAACATCAGCGCAAATATTGGCATGAGAGGAAGGTTATTTTAATAGTTTACACAGTCATTATTTAAGTAAATGAAATTAAAGATACTGTCACAGTTCAAGGTTTTGTTAGACATTCAGTTGGTAATCCTCTCCTTGTTGTCACGAGCCTTCATTTTACATTATGCTGTTACATCAGGAATGCAGCCGAATAGTGTTTTTCTCTTTCAGAGGTTCTAAGTCAAATTATCTCCAAGTATTTCAATCAATCAATCAATCAATCAATCAATCAATCAATCAATCAATCAATCAATCAATCAATCAATCAATCAATCAATCAATCAATCAATCAATCAATCAATCAATCAATCAATCATTTATGTATAGCCCTTTACAGCACACAAGGTGACCAAAGTGCTTTTCATAAAAACATCATAGAAAGACAATAATGAAATGAATGAAATGAAAAATACTTTATTCATCCCAGAAGGGAAATTCAGTATTGTAAAAGCTCACTTTTTTTTTTTTTTTTAAATAAACAAAAAAGTCAGTCAGTCTTGTTCTTTAGGGTGATGCTGCTAGCAGGAATGAATTTCTGTATCTCTCTGTCCTACAGCGAACTTGACGCAGCCTCCCACTGAACACACTCTGTTGATTCTTCACCGTGTTGTGGAGAGGATGGGAAGAATCCTCCATCATCTTCATCAGCTTGTGCAGCATTCTTTTTTGAACGATCAGCTCCAGCGGCTCCAGAGTTATCCCCAGCACAGAACCAGCTTTCTTGATCAGCTTGTTTAGTTTCTTCAAGTCTCTGGTTCTGATGCTGCTTCCCCAGCAGATGGCTGCAAAGCTAATTGCACTTTCCACAACAGACTTGTAGAAGATCTGCAACATCTTGGTGCAGACGTTGAATGATCTCAGCTTCCTTAAGAAGTAGAGTCTGCTCTGACGTTTCTTGTAGATGTAGTCAGTGTTGCATTTCCAGTCGAGTCTGTTGTCCAGCTGAACTCCAAGGTATTTGTAGTTCTCCACCACCTCCACCTCCTCTCCCAGGATGTAGACAAGACTATGCTGCTTATTCTTGCTCTCCTCCTGAAGTCAACAATCATCTCTTTAGTCTTGCTGGTATTTAAGATGAGCTGATTGTTACCGCACCATTTCACAAACTGATTGACAAATTCCCTGTACTAAAAACAATATGAAGAAAATAAGAAGCAAATACAAGTAAAAACAAATGAAATATGAAAATATTTCACCACATTACCTGGTGTTAAAGGCAAGTCTGAATAAATGCGTTTTGAGCCTGGCTTTAAAAAGGCCAAAGTCTGTTATAGAGCGCATGTCAGGAGGCAGTTTGGTCCAGAGTCTGGGCCCAGCGACCGAGAACACCCTATCACCCCAGTGCTTGTATCTGGCTCTAGGGACTTCCAACAAGAGCTGGTTTGCTGACCTTAAAGCTCTGGGGCCTCATTTATAAAGCTTGCTTACGCTACTTCTAGACAAATGTGAGAGCCATGTGAGAGCTAAATGAGACAATGGCTTATTTCTCCTGTTTCCCAACCTCGTCTCCAGATCAAAAACCTAGTCTCACTTCCAGTTCCAGAGGAGATCTCAATCATTTTCTCAAATAATTCTCAGGATGTCTGCATTAAGTTTCAAATAAGACTATTTCCCCTAGTGAATTTTAGGAGAAACCAAAGAGACATTCATGAGAACGATTTGAAACCTGAATGAGGCTGGGATGAGATCTCCTTTTTGTCTCCTGAGATGCAAAAGAGAAAGCTTTGAGAAGTAAAATTTTCCTCTGGGTGGGGATCGAGCCCCGTGCAGGCTCTCTGTATGTCCTGTCATTCTCAAAAATTTAATTCCCCTTTCATATCAAATTATTTCCATAGATTGACTTTACAGGATTCAAACCAGCAGCGATATTTATGCTGCCCTGTTGAGCTGAAACTATAAGAACCTTTCAAATAAATAAAAAGGTCCGTAAGCAAACTTATATGTTAAATCAACATTTCATCAAGTTTTCTCATGATCATATTCCTCTTCCCAATAATCATCAGGGTGATTTATTTAGCGCATTAACACACAGATTCTGACAAGGTGCGCTGCAATCAGACTTGCTGCACCACACAACAAAAAAAGGTGTTCTGTTATGGAGTTTATTTTGTGTTTTAATAGAAATCAAGAAAAAAAAATAATCTGAAAGAGGAAAATAGGTTTGAATCCAAAATAAAAAATATTGAGAGAATAAATTTGCACACTGATAGCAAAAACTGATGTGATTTGAGACTAAAGAAAATGTTTTGAAGGAAAATATTTTATAATAGAATAAATAAAAATAAGTTGACATTTGGAAAATTATTTTCAAGGGAAAAAAGCTCTCTCAAAAATATATTTTTACTCTCAAATAGCGTTTTTTTGCATTCAGAGTGAAAACATGTTTTCTAAAAAAAAAATTCTCTCAAAACTTTTTCCTTCTCGCTTTCAAAACCTAAGTCTTTGCTCTCGATTCAGAATTTTTCTCTCGATGTGAAAACTGTGTCATGGGCGGGTCTGTGTTCCTATTGGCCAGTCTCAACAGAACTGACAGCCGGGTGGTGATATTCTGGGTAAAGGTGGTGACGCCTTCCTCGTTAATATTCATGAGGAAACTCCCGCTGAACCAGACGTACTGATCCAGCAGCACGTTTAGAAGGACTCAGACTTTCTGAACGGTTAATAAATGCTGCTGCTGCTTTGGGAAACATGGATACACATCGCTGCGTCTTTCATAAAAGTTAATAAAATAAGCAGCCGGGTTATAGTTATCCGTGTACACTTTTAGACATCGACTCGGGTGGAGTGGCTGCAGCCTCAGCCCTGCCAGAGTCTGACGAGACGTGTTAAAATTTTCGTTGCCGAGACTGGAGGAAAATGTCAGTGTTTGATCTATCAGACATTCATAAGATGCAGGAAATTCCTGCTTATTGTGCATTAATCTGCCATTTTGCCACTTTGTTCCCGTTCTGCTTCACATTACCAGCACTGTCTCTGTCTGCTGGAAATGATTCCGGTCTGATGTTTAAAACACGTCATGTCCAACGAAAAGCAAACTTATTTTCACTGCGACCCGCCCGAACTGCATAAATATCCGCCCTCACCTGAACCGTGATATTAATCTTTGACATTGTGTCTGCTAAACAGCGTTTTTGCGGGTTATCCGTCAGGTATCCGAATTGTTGCAGGACTTTGGTGCACATATGCACAACACGCAGGTGAGGCAGCGTCAACCAAGCTGCTTGACTGCTTTGGTCAGAAACGATGAAATGATTTTGGACACACTTCCAATAACCCATAACCCCTTTCTGCAATATTTTTTTTTCAATATAAAATTGATCTGTGGCAATGCGCGTGATTTAGTTCAGCTACAGAAGTGGAGAGGCGCGCAGAGACGGCACACATCAGCGCGTAATGGATAGGCTGTTGCAAGTGTGTCCATAATCATCTAATCGTTTCTGACCAAAGCAGTCAAGCAGCTTGGTTGATGCTGCCTCACTTGTGTGTGTGACGTGTGGTTCTTTCCTGATACCGGCGACTGCTAGAGAAGGAGGAAGAAAGAGAGGCATCGCCAGCAGGGAGCCTTGTGGTTAAAACAAAACTTGATTAAGAAATAAAATGAATAAAACTAAGTTCAAATGAATAGGCCTGCGTGATTAAATAAATAACCTAATTAAAATGCCCAAATATAAAGTAGTGAAATAAAAGGAACTAAAAGAAAGACTAAAATGGACTAAAAGGCTGGCGGTGGTCGGCGTCTCGCTCTCTCTCCCGGCTCCTGCTATCTGGGCTCAGTACAGAGTCGACAGCAGCCGCACCCATCAGGCCATGGGCTCCCCCGGGACTTCAACAGCCGCTCCCGCGGACCCACGGAGAGGCGTACGGTCAGAGTGGCTGCCCGGTCCCGGAGGAGCGGCTCCAGCTCCCAAGCCGCACTTCTCAGTCGCCGCCGCCATCTCTCTGCGCCGCCTACGCCTCCTCCGCTCTCAGCTCTGTCCGCACACCGCCTTTTATCCTGCTGGATCCAGTTAGTCAGGAGAGGAATCCTTCTCCTCAGGTGCCAATCAGTTAATTAATATCACAGTTCATACATTTAGGAATTGACGTGTTGCTCAGGTCTGACAGGGAGAGCCGCAGTTAGTGGGTCTCGGTTCCGGCGGATGCGAGTTGGTAAAACCTGTGCAGAACTGCCACACGGCAAGTGGTGGTCCATGCGTCCAAACAAAAAGATGATGCACTACTTTTTTAGCTTTTGACAGACAGATTAATGCACAATAAGCAGGAATTTCCTGCATCTTATGAATGTCTGACAGACCAGGCACTGACATTTTCCTCCATCTCATCTCATCAACGAAAATTTTAACACGTCTCGTCAGACTCTGGCAGGGCTGAGGCTGCAGCCACTCCACCCGAGTCGATGTCTAAAAGTGTACACAGATAACTATAACCCGGTTGCTTATTTTATTAACTTTTATGAAAGATGCAGCGATGTGTATCCATGTTTCCCAAAGCAGCAGCAGCATTTATTAACCGTTCAGAAAGCGCTAGTCTGAGTCCTTCTAAACGTGCTGCTGGATCAGTACGTCTGGTTCAGCGGGAGTTTCCTCATGAATATTAACGAGGAAGGCGTCACCACCTTTACCCAGAATATCACCACCCGGCTGTCAGTTCTGTTGAGACTGGCCAATAGGAACACAGACCCGCCCATGACACAGTTTTCACATCGAGAGAAAAATTCTGAATCGAGAGCAAAGACTTAGGTTTTGAAAGCGAGAAGGAAAAAGTTTTGAGAGAGAAATTTTTTTTTAGAGAAAATGTTTTCACTCTGAATGCAAAAAAACGCTATTTGAGAGTAAAAATATATTTTTGAGAGAGCTTTTTCTCTTGAAAATAATTTCCCAAATGTCAATTTATTTTTATTTATTCTATTACAAAATATTTTCCTTCAAAACATTTTCTTTAGTCTCAAATCACATCAGTTTTTGCTATCAGTGTGCAAATTTATTCTCTCAATATTTTTTATTTTGGATTCAAACCTATTTTCCTCTTTCAGATTATTTTTTTTCTTGATTTCTATTAAAACACAAAATAAACTCCATATTCTGTGTTCTGCACACAGTCGCACTAACACAGCGTTTCCTCCACAGTTCCACAGCGCAACTTCTGGAACAGACCTCTGTTACATCATTCACGCCATAGCAACCTGCTGTCACTCAGCGGACTTTAGTTTATCTGTGATTCCACTGTGACGCCCAAGTAATATGTTTTTGTGAGGCTCCAACTCACCAACAAGCACCTTCATTTTAGTCTCCACAAAATTATGTTTTATTGGCTTTTCGGTTGCCAGGATTAAGCTTGCTCATATACATGCAGAAACATCTATAAGGTACTTTACACTGACCATTTATGGTAGAAAGTGGGCGTGTAGGGGGCGGAATATGAGCCAAATTCACCTGCGCAAACTTCTAGGAACAGTATGATTTATAAAGGGGAAATTGCTTGAATCTGTGCGTACGCACGGTTTTATAAATCTGAATATTTTTTGACATACACAAACTTTTGGTTTTGGTAGTCAGTACACTTTTAGTAAGGATCTTACGCACAGTTTTATAACTGAGGCCACTGGTTAGGTTCCGAGCATGCAAAAGTTTGGACAGGTAAGGAGGGGCAAGGCCTTTTAACTCTTTAAAAACAAATAATGTAATTTTAAAATAAATCCTAAAAGAAGCCAGTGAAGAGAAAACAGAACTGGGGTGATGTGCTGATGTCGAGGAGTGTTGGCTATAAAGTGGGCAGCTGCGTTCTGAACCAACTGAAGATGGTTGATTGATGACTGAGAAACTCTGACACAAAGTGCATTACAATAGTCCAGTTTAGAAGTTATAAAAGCATGAATAGCTTTTTCGAGATCACTATGATTTAAAAAAGGTTTTACTTTTGTTAAAAGACATAGTTCAATAATTGCCACGAAGAGCTGGTTGAATTCTTTTAATTCTTTTGAAACTAGGTCTAAAGCTTCAATTACCAACTCCCGAAGCACAAGACTTATTTATGAATGGGAAGAAAAGAGTGAGATTTCACAATTACAAGCAGTTGCAGTATGAAAATGGTAGTTCTTCTCTTATAGTCTCACAACTGGATAATGAGTGTGTGACAGTGTGGGGTCCTGTCGCTATGCCTCAGATTGATCATGCGCCCTGGCTACTTGGCCACAGGGATGTCCCTTTGGCTGGCTGGTTAGCGCGCATGACTCTCACCTGGGAGTCTGGGGATCAAATCCTGGCCGGGCACTCTGTTGCATACCTTGCCACATTCTGGCGTTGTCGGCAGGATCCATGCGACGCTCGTAAACATTCCATGGATTCGAAATTGGCGGCACCCTTCACGGAGCACAAGGATGTGCTTGTGAAAAGAGGGGGAGAGATGTGACAGTGTGGGGTCCTGTCACTATGCCTCTGATTGATCATGCGCCCTGGCTACCTGGCCACAGGGATGTCCCTTTGGCTGACTGGTCTGGCGAATGACTTTCACCTGGGAATCTGGAGAGCAAATCCCGCCCGGGCCCTCTGTTGCGTACCTTGCCACAAGTGTTTAAAGTTTTAAATCATTAACCTTCACTGATTGTCCATGTTTATTTATCTCGCATGAACAGCAGCATGAAAGGGCAACGTCAATGATGTGTTTGTTTTTTGTTTTTTTTGTCGTCTAACTTTAGAGCAGTCATAGATTCATCATGGTAAACCCACAGTGGGAGCTTGGTTGGACCCAGAGGCCGTAAACAAGGGGATGATTCTTTTGCTTACGTGACCCATTAGTTTCTGAAGAGCTAAAAATGAAGCCAGTTGGGTGTTCCTATCGTCGCCATCTTCGCTGCGTTGGGTGTGTCGTCACTTCCGGAAAATAATAAAATGGGCAAAGCGCGGCCTCAGGGCAAATGATTGACAGCTGATGTACTCTGAGATAAACGCTAGCCGAGCTAACTCAAAACTAACAGGAGCTAATGAAGATTAGCCCCCTAAGCGGTGGGGTAAAGGTAAGACACGCTTAGACTCGCTATTAGCTGACCAAAAACTGCAGTTGTGCTACTCTGCTACTGAGACCAAACCGAGAACAAACTAGCTAACTAGGAGCCGGCATCCGGTCGGCCGCCTGTCAATCAAAATGACACGCCCTTAATTATGTGTAATTTCAAGATTAAACACCATCTAAATGGATGACTTATAAAAATAAAAAAAATCACCCCCCTTACAGCTGACATGAAGGTAAACTTGACCCATTCAACCTAAAATGATTTTTTGAACCAGGCTGTAATCATGTTTATTTCTGCTGTGAAGTTGACCTTTTTATGGGGATTTGCTATGTTTTGCAGCCAGCCCCTAGCAGATGAAGGGAGAAATATTTCCTTTTTCCGGGTGGCTTCATAGTTGGCCACTGGAGGATGCTGCTTGGTTGGACCTTGTAATCTTTTCCACGGAAATAAAGAAAAGTTAATAAGAAATTAAATATATTTTTTTTGTTTGACTACCTAACCCAGAGCTTTTTAACCAGCTTTGTCTCCAAGCATCTCACTCATTTATACAACCTCATAGTTCCTGTTTTTAAGCACACAGCTCTCCAGTTGCCATCTTTTGTCTTTTTTCATTGAGTGTCATGCCTGTTGGTACTCATATCTGACTTCTTTTAAAAAAAATTTAAGTTTTCATTTTGTGCAACAGCATATTTTTACTTGTTGCAAATGTTATTAGCACCCTGTCCTTGTCCTTGTAAACATATGCAAACTTCTTTTGTGCTTTTGAAAGAGAGGGTTAATGTGGGTAGCTCAATGTACTGTATCTTCAGCATTATCTTTTCCAAAGGGTTACATCTTTTACGCAGCCAAGCAGCATCTGTGCAAGCACCTTCCCCAAGTCCTCTAATAAAGACCTGCCAAGGCCCCACACATTACTAGGAATTGCAAATGACTCCCAGTACAAGGCTATACTTGCACAGAAATTCAATTTTCTCCTATCAGGCACTCAGAGAAATGAAATCATAGTCACACAGCTTGTATGCTTCCACTCTGCCAGTGTTTCTCCTCTTATGATGGAACGTGTAAACACCTGGTTAAGTGAGAGTAATCATAGATTAGAGTAATAGCTCTCTTCCTTTATTCCTTTTTTCTTGTCATGAATTCATTATTTACAACAACCTCTCCAAATAAAATTGTCATTTGCCGTGCTGGCCAGAAGTAGACTCAATTGAACTGCACAGCATTGCAGTTGATCAATGAAAATGCCCCTGATCCTAGACTCCATTGCAACCACTGATTAAGTGTTCCTTCTGACAGGATATTGGCTAAACATGGCAGCAGTCTTATGACACTAAAGAGGCTTAAATTACCGCCCTTGCCAGAGTCCTAACAGAGTGAGTTTGTCAGAGAGTCAGCACTTCTATGGAAATAAGATTAAATGCAGTTGCTAAGCGTTGCAGGATGTGCAACATTTGGACACGGCGAAATTACTCATCACTATTTGGCTGGGATGAAACTTTGTGATAGCAGAATGATACAAGAGTGATACCAGCTACTATTTGGCTTTATTATCACAGGGATATATGAATTACTATCTTAAATGAAAAATTATCTTTATGTGAAAGTGTATCCCCACATGATAACTTGCTGAGTTGTTGATTTGCCAAAAAGGTTCATCAGACTAGGCTGACGAAGTCGAGCAGCAAGACGTTAGATTTCAGACTGTGCTGCCTTGAAATATTCAATTCTTTCCTCATGTTGTATTCTGAAAGATTATGCTCGGTGAGTGAAAAAGGGATGGATGGGGAATCTGTTGATTTTGATCAGACTGGCTCTCTTTGACTTTAAATTCTTAGGTTTACAAATAGATTGACACAATCTAATAATAATTATCGAATAATAATGACAGATTATTGCTTGATAGTTTAGCATCTCTCAGAAAAAATATTAGAAGAAGATAAAAATAAAAAAAAAAATAAAGAGTGTAATCTTTGCAACTGAGAGTCAAGTAAAAATCATTATTTTAATCTAATGTAATTTCCTGCACAGAGGATTGCTTTTGGGAGTGTATATGTTTGTGCTCAGCTCTTAGACTTCAGATCTCAGCAAGAAATGTGCCTCTACTAATTATTTCCTTCCTTTCTCTCAGTTTCTTCCTACCCTTTGTGTTTGGAAGAATTATTTTCTGAAAAAGCAGCAAAGCACCATTTTGGACATGTTTTTCAGTCTAATTGCTGTCCCAAGTGAATAACTATCCATTTGCTTCTTTTCTAATAACTTTGCATGAAATTGTTCCCTCTCTAAAATTGTCCTTGGCTTCTGACAGCCACTTCAAAGCTCTGGTTCTACAGTGAGCACCCTGAAGACATTATGAATAACCAATGGTTTACTGATGTTAACATAGAATGAAAGAGATACTCTTTATACAGATTTTCTTTCTGTTTGACTGGTGTTTATTGTCTGAGACACACAGACACACACAAATATGCATGCCCACATATTTTATAGATACTGTAGATACATATAGATAAGGTTCATATATTTTATGTACATTTGGACACTGACACAAGTTTAGTTATTTTAGCTGTTTACCAAGACATAGTCAAGATACTGCTTCATATGTACGTATATGGGCTTAACGTGCAGACCTTCAGCGTTAATTTGAGAGTATCCACATATTATAACAACAACAACTATAATTACACATTTTATTTGATAGCGCCTTTCAAGCTAAGAACAAATAAATGAGTGAAAGTGAAATCATGAATTATTTTGAACAGATGGGTCTTGAGTCTGGGTTTGAGAAAGATGAAGATGTTTCTGATGTTAGGGAAGAGTCAGTTCCAGAGTCAGGGAGCAGGATGACTGAAAGCTCTGCTGCTCTCCATGGTGCTGAGGCGGGAGGAAGAAGGTGTGAGGTGGAGGAGGAGGACCTGAGAGAGAGGGAGAGTGTGGTAATATGGATGAGATCAGACAGATGGGAAAGGTTGTGGATGGCTTTGATTTGAAGGTATGGAGGAGGATCCTAACAGTGGATCTGAATTTGACTGGAAGGTAGCGAAGCTGCTGGAGAACAGGGGTGATGAGGTGAAAGGAGGGGTCAGGTGATAATGTGGGCTGCTGAGTTCTGGACCAGTTGAAGTTTATGGAGGGATTTGTGGGGGACACCAAAGAGGAGTGAATTGCAGGAGTCAAGATGGGAAGTGATGAGACTGTGGACCAGGATGGCAGCCTGAGTGGGGAGAGAGAAAAGGGTGGAGGAGATTAATGGAATGAAGGTGGAAATTGGCAGACAAGGTTATATTACTGGTATCAGTGTGGCAGGACGAAGGAGGGCCCGGGCGGGATTCGATCCCCAGACTCCCGGGTGAGAGTCATGCGCGCTAACCAGTCAGCCAAAGGGACATCCCCTTGGCCAAGTAGCCAGGGAACATGAAGACTCGGAGGCATAGTGACAGGACTGTCAACTGCCACATCAGCATGGAAAGAAAGTAAGCTGTCGAGGATGACACCCAGACTCTTTACCTGAGTGGAGGGGGAAACTGTAGTGCTGTCAGTATTTTAAGAAATTGTGGCTTTGCCGCCAACAAATATGTTGCTGAGTTTTTTTCAAGAGACCAAAAGTAATTGGACAGTTACTGTAACTTTAAAGATATTTCATGAGCTTCATAGGCTATTTCCTCATTAATCCATCACCAGTCAAGCAGGTAAAAGTCAATCTGGAGTTGATTCCAGGTGTGGCATTTGCATTTAGAAGCTGTAGCTGTGAACCCACAGCATGCAGTCAAAGGAGCTCGCAGTGGGCGTAAAACAGGCCATCTTTCAAATGAATAAAAGGAGAACATGGGGGTTTACAACAAGGTGCAAACTATTAATCAGCCTCAAGAAAAGATAGTCCAGATTATGATTTACCAAAAATTCCTAGAAAGAAGCCGGCTCAGTTCACAGACAGCATGGACAGATACAACTAAGGTCAACCTGTACCAAAATGAAAAATGTATGGAGAAGACAGCTGATGATCCAAAGTACAGCATGCTTTGTGTAAAACATGGTGAAAGCAGTTAGATGGTGAAAGCAGGTGTGGCTTCGGACAGCTGTGGGTCACTGCCGTTTATTTATGACGCGACTGCAACAGGAAGCAGCCAGATGAAGTTTAAAGTTAAAGGAAAAACTTTGCTCAGAACCTGTTTATGCAGTCTGGTACTTGTCTTCCAGTTTAAATAATTTATACATTACTTAGGGCACATCAGTTATAAACTACACAAATTATTTTTGTTTTCTGTTGGCTCATTTCTTTCCTTTTTTTTAGATTTTGTCAGTGAGTTTAGACTTCAGATCATTTCTTGGGTTAGGCTTTAAAGGGTTAAGTTACTAATTTTCAAACAGGATTTCAACTGTTAATGTACCATCAGCATCATCATGCAATCATCAGTGGCTGGAAATTGTGGAAATCATGGCTGGAAAAATGGCTTATCATTGCACACCTCAGGTCATGGATATCACCCAAATGTGATTCCTCCGCGCCTTAGCAACAGAGTAGCTGAAAAATAGGAAGAAATGATCACATTAGGGTTAGGCTGATGTTGTGTTACCAATTAACTTGAATCAATATAAAACATGTATAACATCACATATGCAGCAGAAGTTAAATCTGATTTTCAGCAAGCAAAATCTGTTTATTTATTCTAACACAAATGAAAATAGAAACAAAGGAAAACAAAAGAGACAGTACAAAGCATCTGACAAAGAGTAAACAGAAATACAGAGAGCTCATTTCCCCTATCACTTTTTAAAAACTGCATAACAGTACAATTATCAATATCTCAATATCCCCAATATCCCCTATTTCTTTCAGTTCTGATTATACCAACTACATCCAAAACACTTCATGACCCCTCACCACCTGGATTATTGCAGACCTAATTGCTATTTATTATTGAAGTTTATATTTAGTTTATATTTAGTATTGTATTCATCCATCCATCCATGGATGGATGGATAATCTTTATTCACTTCCATAATGTTCTGGTAAAATTATTTTATATGAAATTTAGCTGCTTGTCTTTCATTTTAATTTAGGCTTGAATCGCTCTAAAGATGCATGCTTTGTGGTTTTTGCATGGCTGTTGTGTGTATGCTTGGCTTGTGCATCTGGCTTCAGGTTTTTGAAGCTGGAAGCTTTCCTTTTGATCATTTCAGTCTGTAATTTCCTTCAAGTCTTTATGGTTCTCAAGTCTGAATTCTGGCTGAGCTCCTCCAAAATGCTGATATTGTTGTCAAAAAAATAATTTCTTGGGCATTTTGGCTGTGTTTTTCAGACCATTATCTTACTGGATCGTCCAGTGATGCCCAAGGCCAAGCCCCTCTGCATAATTTGGCTAAAACAAACAGCTAGTATAATGGCAAAGAAGTGTTTTGGTCTATAAGGACTTGGAGATCGTTGTAGAGGAAGAGTGGTCCAAATATGCCTTGGATACATGCTAAAAGCTTATTGGCAGTTCTAAGAACTTTTTTAACCCTCCTGTTGTCCTCATTTTCTGTATACACCCTATGTCCTCCGGGTCAAAATGACCCGTCGTCATTAAACCCCCAATATAAGCAGTTTAATTTAATTTTAAACACAAAATATTATATTGCTTGAAGAAACAACTTAACATTCACCGCAAATTGTGTGAATACTTGTGTTTTTCTCGTCATCTGGCAGAAAACTGTATTTTATTGAAGACACCACTACCATTGTCAGTTGTATTATTGTTTCCTGTATAGGTGGTAAGTAATATTTGTATAGTATTTCTATAACAGAAATGTGCAAAAAGGAGTTTTTAATGCATTTTTCATTCATCCCAATGAGTCAGTTTTTTTTTTTGAACATGTGAACCAAACAACAAACATTTCATTCAACAGCACATGTAGGGCAATATACAAGTGCACAGCCTTTGCAGATAAATTTCTTACACCTGTAGCACACAGTATGTGTTTTACAGTCCTTCTTTGTTGGGCAGAACTGACACCTCTTCTAGGGCTGGGCGATATGGACCAAAAGTCATATCTCGATATATTTAGACTGAATATCGATATACGATATATATCTCGATATTTTTATCGCAAGGTGAGATCAAATATTTTGTTATAGTCAGAGCCAAATATGACATTACAAGTAGTTTAATTTAACCAGACCGGATGAAATAATGCTCAGCTGTTCAAAGAATGATCAAATGTAAACAGAAATACTGTATAATACTGTATGTAATAATACTCGCAGATGCAAGTAAGGAACATTACACAGAATTAAATGTAACAAACCCTAGTAACGTCAGCATTTATATACAAGGACAAAACAAACACACATTGAACTCCATATCTCGATATGGGCGATATGGTCCAATTCCATATCTCATTTGAAAATATATCGATATATTTTTCATATCGATATATCGCCCAGCCCCAACCTCTTCGTCTTGCTTGCACCAGCGTGGGCAGCGGCTGTGACAGCTGGCTCCTCAGGTCGGTCAGGAGATGTGGCACTCTGAATAGCTTTCACAACTGCTGCAGAGGCTTCTGTGCGGGGGACATGCTTCCTTCTTTCAATGAGCGGGGTTACAAGCGCCTTTCCGAGCTGCTCCAGGAACACCCTCCTCTTGTTCGCTTACTAGACATGATCTCTCTCCAAATTTCAAATGCATTGTAGGAGGAAACATCAATGATGTTGTGGAAGATGACCAGGGGCCAGCGGGCCGTCATCCTTCTGCAGCTGTAGGTTCCAGTCACCTTATCCAGGTTGTCCACATCTCCTTTGTTGCAGTTATAGTCAAGGATGATGGTTGGCTTCTTGTCCTCACGATCACTAATGTCAGCATCTGTGTGCAGGGTGCTACTGATTGATCTGAGACTAAACTAAAACATTCTCGCATTCTATGGCGTGAAACTAACTCTGTGACTTTGATTTCAACTGAATTTGACTGACGGGTCATTTTGACCCGAAGGACATCTTTGTACCTTTTTTTGTACAGCTTACATGAAAGTGTGACTAAAGGCAACAGTTCACTTTTTGTAATGTTTGGGTCAATCTAGAAAAAGTCATGAAATTTCAAGTTGAAAAAATATTGTTTAGGGGATTTTTTGTAAGTTTTTAACACAGTGACGGGTCATTTTGACCCGAGGACAACAGGACGGTTAAAGAAAGAATGTGGCATTGATTACAGAGAAAAGGGCATGAAAAATTTTTTCCACTGTGTTTTTGGGCAAAATGTAATGACAATCAAAAACACAAAACATGTTTATGATAATTCTTAATAATCTTTTGAGTCTCTTTATCATTTAAGTCTTTTATATGGAAATTTCATGTGACTCAAAATGTTTAGCTAATCCTCAAATCAACACTGCTAAATTAAAGGTAGAGTCCGAAGTCCCTCCAGCGTTTCTGTTTGCAAACAACAGCATTCAAACTTTGCGCTCCTCCCTCTCAGGCTAATGGCCGCCTCGTTCTAGCTAGCCTATTCAACTTCAAGCTCCTCCTTCAGAGCTCAGAAGCGGGTAAAAGCCAAACTATGATTAACCCTAGTTTTCCAAAGTGCATTATCTGAAGCTCTTACCTTTTCTTCGGTGCATCCACGGTGTTTCCTTTCTTTTTTTTTCCCCCTTCAAGAGTTCGAGTGACTGGCGTCTGCTCCAATCATGAGCTTATTTCCACAAAGCGTCATACTCTTAGCTCTGTCATTGGCTGCCGATATAAACAGAAATCTCCACCCAGAAACGTCCCGACCAGACCAAAACAATACAAAAAAGCAAATTACAGGCAGAGGGAGAGTGAGTTGCGTTCAAGCGCACCACGGCATGCAAGTAGAAGCCCAAAGACAGAGTTTGAGATGGATTTCACTTGCTCAAGTCTAACGTTTATTTTTTAGGAGGGGAACTTCGGACTATACCTTTAAATCTGATAAAAATGCAAAAAGAAGATGAAAAAAAAAAGAGCATTTATATTACTATACTAGCTCTGAAATTTTGCCTGGGTTATCACTGGTTACTTCTGATGGTTCAAAGACTGAATTAAAGAGCCAAGCCAAGATTTATTAGCACTTTAAAAACAGCAGCAACCACTGACCGAAGTGCTAATATGGAAGTAAAAAGCCTTAACAATGAGAACATTATATAAAAATCTAAAAAGAAAAAAAAGAAAAAAAAAAAATAATAAAAATAAAAACAGAACCCCCACACAAAACACAGACGAATTATTGTGTCGCTGGTGAGTTCACTGGTTTAACATGTTTGGTCAAGGCTAATGCACTAAACACTCAAAGGCAATTTTCCGTCCTCAGTATTTGTCTTCAACTTATGTCAGTGATGTTGTCCTATTAACAGCCTTTTTCTGCATCCATTACAAAAAGAATAATAAAAAATTGTATTTCAGATAAACCTCCCATAGTTTCACCATTTTAATAAGTTTTATAATGTGCACTTCCCCCTATGTGTCTTCTTCTTTTCCAGGCTGAACACTCAAGTACCACTGCTCTTTGAAAAAAGAAAAGAAGAAAATGACGCTTCTGCATTCATTTAATCTTCACTGACACATTTAATATTGAGATGCCAAACCTTTGCACTTATGCCTCTCAAGAGGTGTGAGAATCGCTGAGTTTCTTAATGGGGTTCAAAAAATAAAGAGGGATTTACACAGGTCAAAGGTCCGAGTGCTTGCAAGACTGAAAGGCATGAAGATTAACTGATTAAATGGAGGTCAGCTGAAATCACATTACTGTAGATCTAGACTATATTGCCGAAAGTATTTGCTCACCCATCCAAATGATAGGAATCAGGTGTTCTAATCACTTCCATGGCCTCTTCCATTTTAAGCATTCGCGAAAGAATGGGTCACTCTCATGAGCTCAGTGAATTCCAGCGTGGAATTGTGATAGGATGACACCTGTGCAACAAATCCAGTCGTGAAATTTCCTTACTCCTAAATCTTCCAAAGTGAACTGTCAGCTGTATTATGAGATAATGGAAGTGTTTGGGAATGACAGCAACTCAGCCACGAAATGGTAGGCCACGTAAACGGATGGAGCGGAGTCAGCGATTGCTGAAGCGCAGTTTGAAGAGGTCACCAACTTTCTGCAGAGTCAATCACTACAGACCTCCAAACTTCATATGTCCTTCAGATCACAAATGTGCTTCTGGAAGAATGGTCAAAAATTCCCATCAACACTCCTAAACCTTGTTGACAGCCTTCACAGAAGAGTTGAAGCTGTTGTAGCTCCAAAGGGTAGAACGTCATATTGAACCCTTTGGATTAGGAATAGGATGCATCTTAAGCTCATATGTGAGTCAAGGTGTGTGAATACTGTTGGTAATATTCTTCTGTATGTATCTGTCTGTCTGTCTGTCCGTCCGTCTATCCATCTATCTATCCATCTATCTATCTATCTATCTATCTATCTATCTATCTATCTATCTATCTATCTATCTATCTATCTATCTATCTATCTATCTATCTATCTATCTATCTATCTATCTATCTATCTATCTATCTATCTATCTATCTATCTATCTATCTATCTATCTATCTATCTATCTATCTATTATCTATCTATGATGTGACAGCATTCTATATGCAAGGATGTGGTGCTGTAACAGCTGTTGTTATTCCCAGGATCAGACACTGCCTGCATGCAAAATCAGAGTTGTCACTTGTTTAATTATCAGTAAACAGAAAACAGATGTCGCGACAACAAAAAGAGAAAATGCTCTTTTTGTTTCATTCTGTTGGCAAAGTAAAACCTGGATGGTACATGCAGACAGCACTATTCTTTAAGGAAGAATAACATAGTCACTCTAAGAAAATTAATGAAAAAATAAAACCCACACATTTTATGGGATAAAAATAAATATAGGACACGTAAGCGTGGCATGTTTATCCTTGGGAATATGTTTCTTATCTCTCTCTGGCTGTGTATGATAGCTCTGTGCCGCTTCGTGTTCAGACTGAGAGGAACCAGATAAACCAGCTGCTGTGCAAAGCACAACTGCTGCGAGTTAACTAAGGAGATCCCAAGACCCCCGCTGAAGACATGAAGCAGGAGGAAATCATTTGATATGAACTGATGTTAAGATGCAGGGTGATGGTCTTTAACAGAAATGTTCCCGTGACTGTCCCATGACATTTTGATTGTGTTTATTGATTTGAAAACTAAACTATCTAGTAATCTTTTAACTGTAAACCTTGACTATCAGATTCCAGTTGATTGTTTTAGGTTCAAAATAGATATAGTTTTAATAGAGAAAGTCAGCAAATAAATATGAATGGTGAAAAATAACAGAATTTAGAAAGTACTTTCAATTAAATTTTGCATTTGATACAGAGTTTCACTGTATGGTGAAACTGATATAGTGCTCTCTATAATAAGAATTAAACAGATCTTGAACTGACGATACTGTATCTAAAAACTGCCTGCATGCCAGCACCCATTTAAAATCCAGTCACGACCCATCAAAAGGCAGCAATTACAGGCCAAGTTCAAAGTGACCCTTTGAAACCCCCTTGAGGAGTCTGTGTCCTTACAACGTCTTTAGTTATTAAGTCAACATCATAAAATTTTCATCCCTGGAGCAGCTTTTCTTCTTTACACCAGTTTCCCTAAATATTTTGTTAAAAAAGCTGCAGCGGTTTGTTATTGTCTGGGACAGCACTGAAACACTTCAACTCTTATTTAATAAGTCAGAAATGCATGGTTTCTGATTTAAAGGTAAAACAGAAATTATTTCATTTTCGGCACAAATATCCTTCCACATCCACTGCTACACCACAGCTTAGCAGTGTTATTTCACTGCTAAACTGATGACAGATTTATCTCCCAGTAAAATCAGACAAAACCTGAAACCTCCCTAGTCTTACAAACTATGGGAACATCAACTGGGCTTTAAGAAAAAAGGTAGGTCAATATTACAAAAATGGATCCAAATCGTTTGTCCTGACAGTCAGCAGTTATATATCCAGTCTTCTCTTGGTCCTTTATCAGATCAGATTAAACCAAATCTGAGGAATCTCAGCAAGGTCTTAAACATTTATTCAACTTTTTGGAAACACACCATCTATGCGATGATAACTCAGAAACCTGGAACATATCTCTTCATTGTTGGGCGACTGTAATAGCTGTTTAATCTCTGTATCATAAATCAATTACTGTCATTTACTCAAAGCAGGTAACAAGGAAAAAAGAAGCTTCCAGCCAAAAAAAGGCACTTTGTAAAAGTACATTTAAAACATGATCTGTTTATTTGTAACTTTTCTTACTCCCACAGTAATGAAATGTTTAAAAATGAGCCTTTTTTTGTTTATCTTTTTGTTTTTTCTTTGATTCCATTTAGAAAACAAAGCGCTGGAGCCTTTCATCTTTATCATGTTATCTGCTCATAACTGGCAATCTAATAATCATCAGTTATTTTACTCCATCATCCTCATTTTCCAGCGTATTGGCCGAGAATGGAGAGAAAATATCTCTGAACATACTGCCACACTACCTGATTGCCGTCCTGCAGGTTAGTAAATTACCTTATTCTCAGTATTATAAAGCTGCCTGCCAGTCTGTTCACCATTCTTGTTTTTCTCCTCACATATTTGCCATGAGTCTTTTTTCTTCTTCTTCTTTTTGTTTTTTCTTTAGCTAGTTGGAACTTCTGAATCTAAATTCCAAATCAAACAAGGAAAAAGGGTTTGGACATAATCTCTGTATTTAGTTAAAGTGGCAGAATACAAAATTTTGAAAACTGAGAAATAGATTTTGACAAAAATATGTTAGTTTAAAATGTAATACCTGCCACAACCCCCCCCCCCCACACACCAAATAATGACTGTAAAGCAAATAGAAAAGCAAAACGCAAAAAAATGCTATTTATTTATTTACTTATTGATACAATTATTCATTCATCGAATATTTTATGTTTTTGTCATGTCAATTTCTATTTCAGCAATGTTCTACCAAGTTGGTGAGGCGAAGCTTCTACCCCTTTGTGCTACTATTTCTTCTAAAAACACATTTTTGCATTTAGAAAACTAAGAAATGAAGCAATTCCAGTGTTTCTTATTCTTTATGCAAACACATCATAAGGTGTGAGTGTGAGTTTGTCATTGCTTCAAAATTTTCCACAAATTCTCTGGAACAAATAAGGACTGCAGGAAATCCAGGATCAGTACCCTGTTCTTTAACTATCACTACTTTGTTACGTGTGCAGAGGTAGGATTCACATTATCCTGCTGAGGGGAAAAATACATGAACTTCAATAGAATCTAGATTTAAAATCTCAATGTCCCGTTCTGCATTCATGCTGCCATCACAGTGGCGTAAATGACTTTTGCCAAGGGCACAAATGCCATCACAGCTTTGGCTGACTCATTTCTGTGTTCCACAGTGCACTCTTATTTCTTCTAAATAAAAATGAAAATAAAGAAAAAGGGGAAAAAAACTAATTGCTTTTGATTTACACAATAATTTTTCTTATACACTCCTTTTGTCCCAAATCAGTATTAAACCACATAATTAAAACATACTGTATGTTTGTATATATAGGCTGATTTTATATATAAAATGTATACAATTAGGCCCAGAAATGTTTGGACAGTAAAACCATTTTCATGGCTTGGGTTCTGGATGTCGTCACATTGAATTTAAAATCAAACAACTGAGCTGTAATTGAAGTGCAAACTTTCCGGTTTAATTCAAGTAACTGAAAAAACAATCCTATGAAGCATTTGGGAACTGCAACATTTCTATGTGAAATCTCCTCATTTCAGATGCTCAAAAGTAATTGGACAATTAACATTCCTGTAAATAAAATATTTATGTTTTAACAATTTTTTGAAAATCCTTTGTAGGCAATGGCTGCCTGAAATCTGGAAGCCATTAACATAAAACACTGTTTTTTTCTCTTTTGTGGTTCTTTTCCTCACCTTTAATGCAGATGTCTTCAGTTGTTGCCAGTTTGTGGGTCCTACAGCCTTAAGTTTAGTCTTACACTTACCCAGCCATACAGGTGCAATTTGCTGTTAAAATGGTAATGTTTTCCCGATTGACAATCACATTTATTGTTGCACGTGTCATTCTTCTAACTTTGACCTGACTCACAAAACATCCAACGGCAGCACACAAAGATCCGAACGTAGATTGATATATTTTGTAATTACAGTGTGAGCATTCCTCACATAATTGTAAGCATCTATTTCTATGCTTTGAGCTTTTCTTCACTGTACACATGGGGGCCTTGATTAGATGTCCAGCCACTTCACTGTCTGCAGTGCAGAAGATCTTCATGCCTCTCCTGTCTGGATCAACCAGCCTGCTTCCATCTGCTAGTGTTAATTTACTAGAATTGCTGTCACGGTTCATAGAGTGAGTTTCTGGATATTTTCTGACAGTTCCATGACTGAAAAACTTGTCTGAAAACTCTATTTACAAATACGCCACCGAGAATTACTAGCTGCCGCTTGTTAACATAGTGTCTAGAGCTGCTTTTGCGTTTGTAAACTTTGAAACTGTCTATTGGATGACCATGCCTTGGGAGCGTAGCAAGAGTGCTGAACTTTTTCCATTTGTAGACAGTTTCTTACCATGAACACATTAACATTAGAAATACTTCCGTATCCCTCTCTAGCTTCCCACAAATCAACAATGACCATACTCTCTGGACTATTGAGCGCACCTTTACACAAGCTGCACCCACAAGAGAATGAGATTTGTACACATACAGGTCGCACTTCTCCATAAGCTGCAGGTTTCCGTGAGATGGTACCATGAGATATTTACAAAAAAATATTTTTTCTTCTAATTAGTCAATCAGTAACAGCCCATGTACTGTAAATGTTTTTGTAACATGGGTAGTTAAAAAATAAATGAAAAAAAAATCTTTATGCTGCCATCTCATAACTTTCCTTCTGCACATCCAATCTTTGAAATTACAACTGTAGGGTTTAGCTCATATCCAACACAAGAAGTCGCGAGTGTTGGTGTGTGGCTCCGGGTTTCCCCATGAAGCTGAGTCTTATCCGGTTTTATCTTTTTCTCCCTGAAGAAGCATCAAATACAGGTCCCTCATACAGCAGCAGTTCTAACACCGTTTTTGGGCTGTGGATGATGAATATTTGATGTGTCGGGCTCGAGCACGATGAGTGACTCCATAAACAAAAAGGATCAGGTTCTTTTTATTTTTCCCCCTGATTTTCTTCATAAAGCTCATTTGCTCATAACAATCCATCGATAAGTCGCATTGTTGTTCAAGACCCAGTGTTCAAAGCAAGTGAAAAAATTAGCAGCTTGTTGCCCGGTATTTACGGTATTGATCAGACGTCTTTTGAGAGCTCTTTTGTGTGAGACAAGGCTCAAATCAGGCAATGTTTCTTGAGAGCAGCAGACTCAAAATTGATGTGTTTTTAGGGCAGGACAGCTTATACTAACACCTCCAATCTCATCTCCAGGTTGGACTCCGGGCTGTCCAACTCCTGGCCCCAATTACCTCTGAGAGAAGTCACTTGCTAATGGGTTCACATGTTTTTTCTACCCTGCACTGCAGTTAAATAAAAACATTAAAACATATACATTTCTGGTCGTCATTAGTTAAAGAATATGTTTGTCTGTTACTGTGACTTGGATGAAAATCAGAACACATTTCATGCCCATTTTTTGCAGAAATCCAAGTAATCCCAATGCTTTTTTTTTCCTTACAATTGTAGATCTGCTTAATCACGATTTGTGAGAATGAAAATTTGAAAATGGAAATAAGGTGACATTTTAATGAAAACCCAATTAGGAGGGGAGTGTGAGGATTTGTGTTTGAATAGTTTCTGCTTTAGTGGTTATTAAAGGCTTAAATAGGCTCAAACTTAGCAAGTGCTCTGCATTTTAAAACAAAATCCTGCTTTAAGTTTTAGAGTGTAATACAGTTCTCAATTCAAATCTGTCACAGATTTCACCTTTTCAGTTTCGAACGAGTATCCGCATGATGACATTAAAAAAACGTGCCCCTGACTACACAGATGGGATTTCATCTTTTTGCACCTGTTGACTTTAATCTTGAACCTGAGACTTTCTGGTGAATGTCACTCCAGGCTTACCTGAAAAATTTCTGCACTATTTTTAGGACCCTCACTGAACAACACCATAATCCAACTTTCCTTGTAAATCAGCATGGATTTCAGATTCAAAGAGATGCTGCTTGACAATGACTTGTTTCCCCACGGGGACTATAAAAGCAAGCAGAATTCTCGAGTTTTTCGCTGCATGCTTTCTGTACTTGTGCGTTATGCAGGATGCAACACTGAAAAGACCCTCAAATGACTTGAACATGCTAGTGATGATGAGCCAACTCAAGAGATGAGAGATTTACTGTGCAATATCAGTGAGATTAAAGAACATATCTTTGAATCTCTTTGGAATCTGGGTTACCACTCTGATATGAGCCCCACAGCAGTGTATTTGTATTATCTTAACCATCATGCTCTTGCTAGGGGCTGGAGAAACACGAGTTTGCTTGATGAAAATGTAACAAGACTATTTCTTTTCCCTCAAATCACAGTTCAGACAATGCACATGGTGGACAAAGAGGCCCCAAAGCAAAAAATGTGGGCCCAAGAGAACCGTAAAATGAAAGGGAGGCTATTATACCAAAACAGGAAAGTGGGAAGAGGTCCTGCCCCATGAGCTCTTCAATAGTCAGAAAGGTAAGTCCAATCTATCGTTATGGAAGAGTAAAATGAATTCAGTGATGGGTTTGTGATTGTATGCGTGTGACTGTGCAAGTGAATTTGACCAGAATAAAAGGTGCCACTCAAAGATAACTAAACAGAGATGAGGTTGAAATCCCACACACAAGTAGTGTAGCGCTGGGAATTGGAAACAGCTCCAACAATGAGCAAGATGCAGGTTTTCATAATTGAATTATTTTGAGTGAGTGAATTCTGGCCTGGTGGGGTTGTGAGATGACAGTGATTATTTTTCTCAGAGTGCACTTTCAAAGTAACAGGTGTCCCAAATACCCAAAAGAAAGGGATTCACATGCAAGAAGGCATTTTGAATAATATTACATTTTCGATTTCAATTATAATCATTTATCATTATTTGAAATAATGAGACAGAAACAAAAAAGGAAAAGAAAGGGCTCAGGCAATGGAAATCAACATAAGCAAAACAGTATGTGTCAAACCTGTATTTGACTATAACAGTGCCTGTGGTCCTGCTTTCCTACAGTGAACAGAATAAGAGCCCAGCATAACTGCAAATTGTCCCAGTCAGTCATTTTCTGTACCGCTTATCCAGTTCAGGGTTGCAGGGGTTGCTGGAGCCTATCCCAGCTGTTACCAGGCGAGAGGCAGGGTACACCCTGGACAGGTCACCAGTCTGTCACAGGGCCAACACAGAGAGAAAGACAACCATTAACACTTACATTCATTCCTAGGGGCAGTTTAGAGTGATCAATTAACCTAACATGCCTAACCAAATTGTCCCATCAGGTACAAAAAAAATTCTATGTCCAGAATCTTTATTTTTCAGAAAAAGTTGGAACTACACACATATCTGTCACTTTATTAGGTATACCTTATGAGTAATGGGTTCAATCAGAACTGCCTCGATTCTTTGTGGCATAGCCTCAACAAGGTGTTGGAAACATTCCTCAGAAATTTTGGTCCATATCGACATGATAACATAACACATTTCGTTTGGCAGCTACACATCTATGATGAGAATCTCCCGTTCCACCACATCCCAATTGGTGTATTATCCTGCTGTAAGTAGCCATCAGAAAACGGTTACACTGTGGTCACAGAAGCATAGACATGGTCAGCATCAACACTCAGGTAAGCTGTTGCATTTAAACAATGCTCAGTAAAGAGGCCTAAAATGTACAGAGGAAATTTCCCCCACACACCACCACTATCCTGATCCATCAATACAAACCAGGATGGATCCATGCTGTCATGTGTTTGACCAAATTATGACCCTACCATCTGAATCTTACAGCTGAAATGGAGACTCATCAGACCACACATTTTTTCACCCATCTGTTGTCCCATTTTTAGTAAATCTTTGTGAATTATAACCTCAGTTTCCTGTTTTTAGCTGACAGACATAGCATCTGGTGTTGTCTTCTGATGCTGTAACCACCTGCTTCAAGGTCTGACATGCTGTGTGTTTAGAAAGCGAATGGTTGTTTTAGTCACTGTTGCATTTCGAACATTTCAAGCCAGTCCACCCATTTTCCTCTGACGACATTTTTTTCACAGACGACTGACACTCAGCAGACATTATCCATTTTTCAGACCATTCTCTGAAAACCCTAGAGATGATTTTGTATGAAATCCCAGTAGATCAGCAGTGTCTGAAATAGACCAGCCAGTACGGCACCAACAACCATGTAATGTTCCAGGTCATTTAAATCTCCTTTCTTCCCCATTCCCTAGATGTATTGAGTTACTGCTGTGTGCATAGCTGACTATTTGTGTTGACAAGTCATTAAATAAGTGTATCTCAAAGTGCTGCTGAGTGTATAATTGTTGAGTACTGCCTTGTCAATTACATTGACATTGTGCAAACACTTGATAGTTTCCATTTGTTATTTATTTGAAAAATTCATATGAAAAAGTCAACTCTGTCTATGTCTGTGCTTGGGAACCACTAATGAGTCAATTATATATGGCAGAGATGCAAGTATTGTTAAGCTATCATTAGTCCTACGAGAAAGGTCATCACCAAGGGTGTCATGCAACCTTTTACTAGTACTTCCTCTCCCATGGAGAATTTAGATGAATATTGATCAAACAGCTTAACACGAATGGTAGTTATAGCATGTGCATGCTGATAAGTCTATTATCTTGTGGGTTAAAAACGCATTAACTCCTATGGTTGCGGTACCCTTCCATGCATTTCTCCTAGAGAGAGAAAGATGGATAAAACAGATACTTTGAAACTCTGATATGACTGAATTCTCAAGTGCAAGAAAATCACACAATTCTTTTGCAGTGAAAGCACAGAGCAAAATAAAAGATAACACTTCAGCTAAAAAAACAAAAGCTCAAGGCCTCTCTGCTTCCTCGGCTCTCCTGCAAGTCCTCCACGGTCTTCCATGTCCTGAACTACATCAACACACATTTCTTTATTGATCTTTTGTTGTTATAGTGTATAAGTTCTTCTATTTTCCCACAGGTGCTGACTTAAACATGACATAAACATTGTTGTTAGTTTTGAACCAAGTCAGAATGTTCTTTTAGGGCTTGCTCCAACATTTTCAGGGATATTGCATCCATCATTTGATTCTTTTTTAATCTTGCTCATCCTAATACATGCCTGCAATGCTTAAAGAATAGAAAGAAACTGTACAATGGAACCGAAGAGTGTGGAAGCTGTTGTTCCACGATGGCAGAATAAGCTTTCAGAGCAGGAACATCCCTCTCCATATTTATAATTCTCTTCGGGAATTATCTCTTTTGAGACAACCACGTCTAACTCACCTTACCTGCACTTATTTTGCACTTCTATGCCCTCCCTACTTGCACTCTCACATTTAAATAGATTTAGCTTTGAATGCTCATATCAAGGTTTCTCATTGTACTAATCTTTGAATGTCTTTTCTCTTTTAAAAGGTCCACAATGTGAAAATTATGTGGTCATTTGGGGTCATGGCGGAGTGAAGACGTGAACCCCTTTAGCTCCTCGCCTATTTTGACTCTGGACATTCACTAGTCTCATCAGTGCACAAAAGATCATATCCCCAAAATATAATATGTGAAATCAATCAATCAATCAATCAATCAATCAATCAATCAATCAATCAATCAATCAATCAATCAATCAATCAATCAATCAATCAATCAATCAATCAATCAATCAATCAATCAATCAACCAATCAATCAATCTTTATTTATATAGCACTTTTCATACAAATAAAATGCAACTCAAAGTGCTTAACAAAAAGAAAGACGATAAAAAACATGAAACCCTCGTCCCTCCCACCCCACCCAGCACCCAGCAAAAAGTCTAATACAGTAACAGGTACAGTAAAATCGCAAAGCGCTGAGGATCCAGGTGAGGAAAAACCACCTATAGGGGGCCATCCACGCTGAGAGGCGTCACAGTCCAAAGCCACAGGGAGCGCTGCCTGAGAGACCACCTGAACCAAACTGACCAGGGCAAACCCCACACATGGTGTGGAGTCCCAAGTCTTCCAGGCCCAAGGGATCCCCAAGATAGCACCCCAAGCAGACCGGACACAACTCCAAACGCGGAGGGCCCCCATCAGGAAACACTGGAGCTAAAAGCTAAATGCTTAAAAGACAGTTGTAAATAACTAAAAAAAAATATATAAAAACCTGGTATTTAAAGGAGAACTCAGTAACTTTTTAACCTCAATAAATGCTTTTCGGAATCCCTGTGGGGCTAAACAAAGTGTTTACGGAGCGATTCAATGTCCCCCCCCCCCCCCTCCCGCCGGGGCCTCTGGCCTGCGAGCAGCTCTAAGCAACTTTGCCTGCGCCGACCCGAGCAGAACTTGCGACAACAGAAACCGCTGTACGGTACTCAGGTCCCCTATCTACCGAGCTGCTTCCAGCGCTGATTTGAACCAGACTACCAGCGCTAATTTGAAGAAAACATTTCTTTAGCTTCACACCACCTAAACACGGCTCCTGGCTCTCATAACCAACCCTTTGCTGGACCAGAGTGATTCACGTAGCTGCGCTGCCTGGGCGCCGGGTGAAGCATCACTGCTTCAGGCTCAATAATCACTTGTCACGTCCGCAAAAAGTAAATAAAAGTTTGTATTCTTACCTGCTACCCGACAACAACAGAGAAAAATATAATCCACGGCATATTTACCCGCAAATCGCGGGTTAAACGTCCCGTTTCAGAAGAGACAGGACTTTGCTTTGAGCAGAGGGAGATGCTGTGCTGCTACCAACGCAGCAAAGTAGCATCAACAAGCTAGAAAATGCTTAGAGAGATATCCAGGGATCAAAATAGAGGAAAGACAGGTAGAGAAGCCGTCTGTGTGCTGTGGGGGTGTAGGGGGGGTTGAACTTTAAGACAGTGAAAGGACGCCACTAGGGGGAGCCCCGAGCTGAAGTTACTGAGTTCTGCTTAAACAATAAGACATAAGAATTAAATAATTTAAAAAAATGTACAAAGACAGTAATCAATAAAATGGTTTAAATTTATGATGCAACTAAACATTTATTTATATAAAATAACTTTATCATGCAGCCTCACAGAGATAGAGAGGGAGTGTGTACAAAGTGGATGAGACAGGTTCATGTTTCTATTGTGACAGGAAGCACAAGATGGAAACAAGTGGTTGTCTATCAGTTCAATAGCAATGGGCTATATGCACAACTCCGCTACTTCCTGAACTTAGTAGTGCTCCTTTGCTTCCTGTCTTTCATTACTGGACAAACCGATTAATCCAGGTGTGTCTGGCCAGTTACAGAGGTCAAGCACACCTGGATTAATCAGTGTGTCCAATAATGAACGACAGGAAACAAAGGAGCACTACTAAGTTCAGGAAGTAGTGGAGTTGTGCATATAGCCCATTCTACTACTACTGATAATGATGATAATAATAAACTGTATTTATATAGCACTTTCGATTTGTAAGACAGATCTTAAAGTGCTACACACTAAAAATAAAAAGCCAAGTATTAAATGATAAAAACAGTTTCTGTAAAACCACTGTTTAAAAAAACCACACACACACAAAATCTCGACATAACTGCTACTGGTCAAAAATAAGAGCAGCAACCTCCATCTGCTGCATTGTTTCTGGAGCAGGAATCACTGGTTGGACATCATGTCCTCTTGTCACCCTGTGAAGAGAATACAAAGCCACTGAAGTTCTCCAAGACCCGATGCAACTTCCATGGACGTACTGTAAGACTCGTGAACCCAGGAATTATGATGTAACATCTACAGGTTTAACCATCCAAGAAGACAAAAGACGAGCTGGACCGTGGACACGTTTGGTTGAGGAGAGGGTTTACCCAGGATTGTCTGGAAAACTAGTTCCATTTGGAGGACTATACTGTATATATATATATCTATATATATATATATATATATATATCTATATATATATGTGTGTGTGTGTGTGTGTGTGTGTGTGCGTGTATGTTTGTGTGTGAGCTTTATATCAGTCGTAATAAGGAAAAGATGGTTGATATTCTATTTGATATAGTTTACCAGGAATTGAGATTATGTGCACTAATACAGTCATCACCAAAAACACATAAGCAAATACAATTTGTATATGGAACCCCCCCCCCCCCACCAAAAAAACAACAAAAAAAACTTGCCTATAACTGCAAGAAATTTGTAATAACTACGTTTTTTCTGGCGGTGCTTAGCGACTGAAGCCAAGCTGAACCAAAGCTAAACTATAACTAGCTGGTAAATCACACAATAAATGGAAACTGGCCACATAAAGTAACACTGTTCACCATATTTGTAACAGAAGATTCAGCTAATGCCTCACAATGCCATGAAATGTTGTAATCTCAGACACTTAATTAACGTCGGTCAATATTGGAACTTTCGACTTTTTGAACTATTTAAAGACACACAACGGAACTTTTAGCAGTTTTCTCAGTGACGCGCCCCCTATCAGCGACTAAACTAGCAACCCTCTTGTATCATACCTGCAGCCTGATTCACTCCAGCCAGTAAAAGACCGTCTTATCTTGACTCTTGTTCTGTCCCTTTCTCTCTTCCTTTTCCTCTCTTCCTCCTGTAATGTTTCCTTACCGAATCCGACATGAACGGCGTTCAAAACACGCGCGAGGTTGATCCCTGGTTTACATCCGGTTGCTAGTGAGTGACGCGGTGCTGCAGCCAATAGTCGGCTGCAACATCACAGTCGCGTCCCGGATGGGAATCTTACATAGTGCTGTTTCTGAGCCCCGGGATGCCTCTGGGCAGTGACGGCTCGAAAATGTGCAAAATGAATGTTGGTGTGCCATCAAAACGAGTCAGAAACGCAGATTTTTAAGGTCTAAAAGTTACGTTGTGTGTCTTTAAAGCTCCATGAACCACGTGACTTCCGCATTCCATTCTTTCTATAGAAGTCTGTGGAAGTGTCACCGCTCTCAATGAATCACTGCTCTACAGTAAACATCAGACAAGAGTGCATCAGTTCCGGCACATAGTATTACTTATGCCAATCAGTCACTGATCAATCAGTCTTGCCTATTGGCTGTTGACAATTGCCCGTCAATCACTCCTACTACGGCAATAAGAGTGATTGATGAGCAATAGACAAATAAAACATGCAATGAGAGCAGAAATGATTAATGGATGTCTTTTAAGTCCCATTACTTTCACAGCTGATGTATAATAATATTTATATATTTAAAGCTTTTAGATAATCCTACCGTATGGGGCAGTGAACCCAATTTCATTGAATATTGTAATAATTATTCAAAGAAACATCTTATACATCGCCTTTAATGTTGGAGTTCAAACACAAGCATGTTAGGCTGTTTTTATTTTTTATTTTAAACTTGATAAGACCATGCAGGGTTGTTGGTATAATTTGTTTGCTGATGATCATATAAAGGTGCAAACAGCCTTTAGCTCAGTGAGCTCAAACTCTGGTCCTCCAGGGCCACTGTCCTGCAGGTTGAACTTATTTTTCTGCTTCAAAACAGCTGAATTAAATCAATGGGTCATTTTGCAAAACGTAGCAATCTGTTGGATCTATTTAATCTTAACCAGGTTTGTTGCAGCAGGGAAATGTCTAAAACCTGCAGGACAGTGAACCTCGAAGACTGAAGTTTGAGATCCGTGCTTAACCTGACAGCAGCTGAGATGAGTTTCAGCTCTGGATGAAGCAGGTACGGATGAGGAGTGAATGATTATTTCCCTTCTTTGGACTGACAGTTGTCAACCTACCCACCCCCATTTGACTTGGAAATGCAGATTTTGCTGCCTGCTAAATGTGATAGTACAGTCGTATCATGACTGTTTCATGAACTGCAGTGACGTGTTTCCCTATGTTGTCATTTTAATGTCTAGCTGCACAAAAAAGCAAAAGAAAAAAAATTGGAGATGATTTGCTGTAAGACTGGGATAGAAGCCTAACTTTTGCACAAGCACTAAAGAAAGCAAGTGGGCAAAAAACAGTTAATTATCAGTTCTCCCAGTCAGCACATCTAGTATAGAGTTCTTGCTTTAAATCTCCTTGCATAAAGGTCTGCTTAATCAAAGGTTCATTTGACACTTGTAGAAATAACTAAGCTCTGTTTTTAAAGATTTTGGAGAGACAAGAAATGATCACTTCAGTTTTGGCTGTCTGGTTGTGCTAATTGAAGTTTGCATGAGCTGCTAATTCAATTAAATCAACTCTGCTTTTTTTTTTTTTTTTTAACCCAGGTTTTGTTAACCCAGTACCAGTAAGAGGCAGAAATGAGTTATAGCATCGGTTGATCCCTTATTCCCACATGCTGTCAACTGCCCAGGTCACCTTCAAAGCAGAATACCCATCACAAATAGTTCTTTTTTCTCCCAGATATCAAATCATACCTTTTAGCTTCAGCTCTGCTTGATTCAAGGTTTTCTGTCTCATTTAACTTTCAGTAATTTGAATAGAAATATTCACAAAGTGAGCAAAAAATTTAAACAAAACAAACAAACAGCCCCACATACAGTATGATAGATCAGGGCTGTCCAATTTGGGGCCCAGGGGCTAAAGTTGGCCCGTAAGTTATTATTTTTGGCCCGCTTCCCATTGTCTTTTTTTCCCTTTAAATTATGATTTTCCCAGCAATGTGAAAAGTTCTTTTGATAATTATTCATCGCTGCACTTCCCTTCCTGACCACAAATTAGCATTGCATTACATTGTGGGGGGTGGCACTGGTTCGTTTATCAGCACAGATCTGGAAGCCCATGATCAGAGAATATGTGAAAAGATGCTGTTCAAAATAAAACCTCATAAGTAATGTGAAAAAAAAAGATGAACACAATAAAGAACAGTGTTATTCCTTTTCCACATTACTTTTTATGGGGTTTTATTTTGAACAATTACGCTGTGAGCTAAGCATATTGAATTTTGTTCACTGCAACAAGAATTTTTAGTTTTGGCCCGTGTCCTTCTAGCCCGAGTCATTTTCAGCCCTCCAATGTAAAAAAAATTGGATACCTCTGTGATAGATCATGTAGATGTCTTTTTATGACCCCTTATCATACTCCAGCAACTCTGGATCTTTTGTTAGTCCTTCATATCTGGGGCGCTTGCTCATCAGTCTTTTGTTTCATTGCTTTTATTACAATATTTCATGAAGCATATCAAGTAGAATTTTATTGTTTCCCAGGAGTGCATTGCAACAGTGACAACACAAGACTCAAAACACATGGGCAAGTAAATCCAATAACAGAGTATAATACTGTAGGAGTAAAAAAAGGAAAACAGAAGGACACATCCGAATGTAAAAAGATAAAATAATCACAAAGCAGTGCTCTTAAATGATCAACTCATATTCACTTTTGAGAATGGTGAAGCATAAGCTTTACATTGCACAAAGTCCTCTGAAAGAGCATTTCAAACCATATGAATATTACTTATTTTTATGTTAGAATATTTTGAGAGCTCTGTCACAAGAGCTTTGCAAAAGAAAGGATATCAAATCTTCCTTTTATTCCACCTCATCCAGTTGGAATAGGAAAAGCTTCCCCCTCTCTCTGCCTGCAGCTCCTGTTAACTGCAAGTCTGTCAGCACCTTTATTCATGGATATTTGCACAGCACAACAATGATGCTCTTATTGACTGAAAAGTTACAGCACAAACACAGAATGAGAGCATTAAACCTCACCGATAAAAGATTAAAGAAGCAACTATCTTGTTTTTGTTTGATGCCATCCTGCCAGGGACTGTCTTCCAACAACGCGAGCATCTCTGGTGCTTTATTTATCTGGCCATGTGTGCTCTGAATTCTAGATTAATCTGGCCCAATTATTCCAGATCAGGTCGAGAGCTTGTAATTGAAATGCCATTTGATTTGCAGCATGTCAGTCAATTTAAAATAAATATAAAGCACAATAAATGTTTGTGATAATGGAAACAATCATAAATACAGAGTAATCCCCCAAAAGCACATTTGTATAACACATTTTAACCCGACAGTTGGTGAACTCATGAAAAATATCCCCTTTTTGTGAATGAAGGGCCTGGTTTGAAGATGCTCTGCAAATCTGAATAATTCATGTCCAGTTTAATCAACTGCAGCTGTGAGAAGTGCTGCAGTTTTGAGAATTGCTGTGCACCTTCAGTGAGACCAAGAATGAGCAAAGTGAGCGCAGATTTGCTGTATGGAGACATATATCAAATGAATTGCTCTCAGTCGTGAGAAGAATTCCTCAAGGATGGATTTTATCTAATGGATTTTATGCCTCCAAAAACAAAAGGAAATTGACTAGCTCTCATTCTGTTCCATTCTTCACAATTCCATCAGGTGTCATTTCCCCAAAACAATGCATGAAATGATTATAATGCAATTGTTTGAGAAAAAAAAAGTATATAGAACCCCCCTCCCCCCATTTTCTCACCTTTTTCCACAAACTCACACTTATATACATATGTATACATAATTTTCTCTCATTATTTTCAAGAAAAATCAAATACTTCCACACATTTGCTTAGCTGTTTCATTATTTGTATCATTTCAGCTTTCACGTTTGTATACAATAGCAATAAAGAACAAACACGAACACGGCAACTGACTCATGAGAATTTCCTTTTTTGTATATTGTCTCTGAGAGCTTCTGATATGTACAGCACAGATTACCAGAGCTGCGATGACTGTCAGACAAAAAGCAATGAAACACAGAGCCACTGTGAAAACGAAACGATTTGCAGCAGAGCGACTTCAGAATGCAGTGAAACTGGGGCAAATCCCACATTACTGCCCACCACCATAACGTTTCGGCCAGCTGGAAATGTGATTTTCTCTTTTGGCAAGGCAGAGATGAAACTATTCCGATAGCCAGCAGCCCCGGATCAATACAGTCAGCATTCTTAGTGAGTTCATTATTTTCTCCTTCAATTCCTTCATCTTCCCAGTCAGACATCCATTTGGACCAGCACCAGAACGGGCGGTGCTTCAGCCACTTTGCTCTTCCGGCGCAACAGGTGAGTCAAGCTCCTGAAGGATGGGGTGGTATGGATAAGAAGCTCCTTGAGGCCTGCCCGAAACTCCCGGCGAATCAGGCAGTAGAGCACAGGGTTGAGGCAGCTGTTGGTGTGTGCCAGGCACACAGTTAACGGAAAGGCATAGGCCTGCACATTGTAAAAAGCTTTGCTGAATGGAACAAGGTCAAACTTTATGAGCACCCCCCAGAGTGTCAGCGCCTGATTTGGAAGCCAACACAGAAAGAAGGACAGAACCACAATGACAATAGATTTAGTCACTTTGGAGCGGCGGCTTTGACGGCCTTGCTTTACTTCCGGGCCTGCTGCGCCTGTGATGCGCCTGCTGAGGACGACGCGCAGAAGAAGTAGATAGCAGACAGTGATTATGATCAGGGGAATCAGAAAACCCAGCAGGACTTTTTGAAGCTGGTATAAACCCAAAAGAAGCTGTGGATCCCAGCTGCCTGAGTCTGGAAAGCGCACCAGGCAAAGTTCCTCGTCTGACACCTCAGCACTGGTGGAGTAGATGGCGTGAGGTAAGGTTGCCAGCAGGGAGACGGCCCAGATGCCAAGACTGGTCCACTTGGCCCTGGTGGCTGCTGCCCTCCGACTGTGCATCTTCAGGGCGGACGAAATAGAGTAGTAACGCGCTACACTCATAGCTGTGAGGAAGAATACGCTGGCATACATATTCATGGTGGTGACAGAGCTGATGATTTTGCACATCACACGTCCAAACGGCCAGCGGAAGTCCAGGGCCGTGTCAACTGCCCAGAAAGGTAAAGTCAGAACAAACTGCAGATCTGTGATAGCCAGTCCCATCACAAAGCAGTTGATAGATGACTGCTTCTGCCTGTGACGCGAGTGCAGCAGGTAGAGAGCCAGTGAGTTTCCTACCAACCCCAGTGCACAGACTATAGAGTACACACACGCTATCATCACACGCACCACTAAGGAGCTGTCTCCTTGAAATTCCATGATAGATTCCCTTGTGAGGAGCTGCAGCCAGCAGTGCAGTGACAGGTTGCTGGTGGAACCCACGTTGCTGTTTCCAATGTTGTCCTCTTGTAGTATTTGTTGCTCACATGGCTCTGGAGCCAGTGTTTGAACTTCAGTCTCATTCAGCTGCATGATGGACGCTTCCTCTCACATATCACCTTAAAGTGCAAAGTCAGAAAGCTGCTGTGTGTTCCAAAACACACAAGAAAAAGTTAGTCTTGATATCATTACCAGCATTCCCATCGTCTGTGTCAGCTTGTCTCCTACTGCGACATGGATGCCATCCTTTGATTATCCTCCTCTCATTTCTCCTCGCATCTACTCTCTTTCAGCGCGCTACACCCCGTTTATAGCTTTCCGCGTGAACGCGCAAAGCTCAGTCGCGTTGTTCTCACCTCAGCAGCCCGGTGATTGGAAGAGAGGAAATCCACGCTCCGCAAGCATCCACACCAAAATCTGAATGGATGTGAGGGAAGAAGCTTGATCACGCTCGTGCTGACTATCACGGAGCGTTTGGTGACGTGAAGACAGAGGCGCGCATGAAATATTCAAATGAGGATTTGCTGAATTCCGACAGACAGGATGCTTTCACATCTTGAAGAATTATCTCTTCAGTGATGGACATCTGTCGCGCGGAGATACGAAACACTAAATTGTTAATGTAGGCTACCCGTTTGTTCAGTTGGAGCTCGTTAAATCAAATTAAATCAAATAAGAAGTCACTATCTTAGAAAAAAGAATCGTTTTGGGAAGGGAAGTCTAAATATTTCTCCAAAAATTCACAATACAAGTCATTATTGTGTCTTTAAAAAGTTTTTTTTTAAAGATCATAATAAGAAATAATTGCTCATTCACATATTTTGCTTAATATGTGTTCATCTGACTAATTAAGTCCTGTGGGCTATAGAACTATTTATAGACGATACTTTCAATGAATATGAATGATACGCTGAGCAGGGCATGGACCGCGCCATGAGATGTGTTTATTCATAGTAAACTATTTACAGATGCTTGAATGTAAATGTAATCCGCGAGGAAAATTATTGAAAAAACAACACACAGTCAACTTTTAGGAACCTCCAATGAATAAATACACTGTAAATTCTAATAAGTTGGCTTTAATTAAAAAAAAATGAAAAATAAATGAAAAAAAAAAAAAAAAAAAAAGGGAAAGGGGGGGAATAGGAAAAAAAAAAAAAAAGGGAAAAGGTTGTAGAAAATTTAAAAAAAAAAAAAATAAAATTAAAAAGGGGGGGGAAGAATGGTGGGAAAAAAATATTAAAAAAATAAAAAAAAGAAAATAAGAAGAAATTTAATATAATATTAAAAATTTTAATTATTATGAATATGATTAATATAATTAAATTAAAAAAAGAAAAAGAAAAAAATAGAATTATTAATAATAAACAGGAAGAAAAATTAAGGTAAGAGAGATATAAATACAGATATTGTCACATCAGATGTGGCGGAGAGTAGGTGGTAGAGGAAGGAAGGAATAAAAAAGAAAAAAAAAAAAAGGAGGGAAGGGAGGAAATTAAATAATAAAAAAAATAATAAATTTATAATTATAAATTGATATAAAAAAAAAGTAAAAAAAGAAAGGAATATGGAAATCTGATCCTTCATTATATCTATTAATTAATTTTAATAAATAATAAATAAAAAAAAATTATATAACATATATTCCAAAAATTTAAAAAAAATATATAAAAAAAAAAAAAAAAAAAAATAAAAAGATAATAAAAAAATAAAAAACAAATAGCATTGCATTTGATAATCAAATTGATTCAATGAATGAATCAATGAATGAATGAAGTTAAAATCCCTCTTGGAATTGTGTCTGATCTGTTTAGCTGGCTGGAAAATTAACTCATGGAAATAAATTAATCAAATGAGATTAAGCATTTAACCAAACTTAATAACTACTTATGTTCTATGCCCAGTCCACAGATTCCTGACAGTCTAGTAAAGACAAATTTCTGGTTTGAAAAGGAGCAGCCTTCTGTAAAGTTAATGATTCCATCTGTTGTTTTGTGTTTATTTAGTTTATATCCATTTGCCACCTCAGTCACACAATCTGCTAATCATCTGTAATCAAAATGGACTTCTCCTCAGCCCATGCTATCTGGCTTCAAGTGGGGAATGTGCAGCGCCTTCTGTTATCATTTCTCCCAACAATGAACTTCTGGTCGATTTAGGGGCTATAATCATGCAAGATTCAAAAAGTACTACAATAACCATGTTCTGCTGTAGTAGCCACTTCCTCCATCATTTCTGCAAAAGTAATCCCTAGCCTAACATTTCTAAACAAATTACAAAGACACAAACCCACAATCTGCTACTTTTAATCCATTGCGACCCACTTCCTGTCATCTTAGCAGTTCTTAAACCTCTAAATGTGCAGGAAGCAACAGTATGCCTGCTTTAATGTTATGAGCATTCACATTTTTGATGATGAATAAGTGCACACACTTAGAAACCTGCTACACCGCGAGTCATCTCTGAAGCACCCTTCACAATAACAGGAGTGTTGATGGAACAATTGGTAATTGCTGTTTCAGCTGCAAACTTACCTGATATGCATATTTTTACTTATAACTCTATTCACTGCCATGCAAAGCTCACTGCCAATCTTTGTGGGAAAAATGAAAATGGAATAATTTGGCAATTCGGAATGAGCCATTTAACCCCCCACCCACCCACGACCTACCTGTGATTATGCTTGTGGCTCTACTCAATCATGTCCAACTACAATGTCATAAACTCTGCAAAGGGCACAAGAGGTGATTCAGAATGTGACTTTGGGCCAAGTTGCCTCTAAAAGCATCACTGAGTAGTACTGATGGTAGAAGACTGAATGTTCTTATGAATTAAACCTGCTCTGACTCTCAGCTACTATGAGTGGATGCATGTTCAAGGACCTTTAGTATCACTATACAACACGCACGGTAGCCCTGTGTGTTGTTTTGCAACTCATTTCACTGAAGAAATCCGATGAAAGTTAATCAGTCTTTCACAGTATAAAGCTGATGCCATGAGACCGTCTAATTTAAACTAAAGCCATGATGTTTTCTCTAATCGAATAGTTTTGGAGATTCTACACCTTATTGCCCCACCATTCACCAAATTCCTTCTTGAGGCTTTTAGTGTGTTTTGTTTTTATTCTGTGTTGTCAATTTTCTGTTTGTATAAAGCAGGATATAGACTAAACCTCTTTCAAAGGATAATTGAGCAAACAGAGCAACTGAGGTGGTCATATTTTGCATTCGGAGCAGTAGTGAGAGAGTTAAAACATCATGATGCAATGATGAAGCCATGTGTGAAAACACTGATGTCACTGTGCAGCTCTATGAGATAAGAAGATGAGATCATCTGTGGAGGTAGTCAGAGACATCAATCAAAATCTTTGACATGCCGGTAGTTTCGTTAGGATCTGTTGTTGAGGTAGGATGGCGGCAGCTTCATGTAGAAATGACCATAGAAAATCAAAGCTTGTAGTTCCTTGTGTTGTTTTTGCCACTTTAAAGGAAGTGAGTATGAGGTTAGAGTACAGGTTAGATGGCTCCATCAATCTCCGGATTGATTCAGCAAATTTGAACGCAGTAAGTAAGCAAACATTGCGCAAGCCAGTGCCTAAATGCCACAACTACTTCTTTATTACTGATGACACATATCGTACTGCATCCATGGCTCTTACCGATCTCCTGGGGATATCTTATCTATGTTCAGTCACCTATGTGACAGAATCATTAAGAAAAAGAAAGAAGGATTAGATGTGATGACATGGATATGTTTTAGATCAATGTGCTTGAGGTTCTTTCTGTTTGAATGAATGAACTGTTTACTATTTTCTCCTGCGGGGCAATAGATTGTACTCACTGAACACTGATGGAATATAAATCACTTGTTGGAGAATGTCAGTTTGTACAGCTGGTTGTCTGCAAACACTCAGGATAACCTTGTGAATGATTGGTATTCAAGGGCAGAACGAGAAAAGTTTCTGTGTCATCTGCTAGGCTAATATTTGGTGTAGGTTCTGCTCTGAAGTATGCGAGTTGGTGGTCAAACAGCAACTTTACTGCAAAAGCGATTTATTAATTTATTCTCAACTTACACCCTAAGTTCTCCCCAAGGTTTGTTCTCTTTCATTCAGAATACATAAAGGCACATTTGCCTGCATTTCTTCCTCAAAACGTCATGCTACTCAACAGTACCACCTGTTAATGATGCTGTAAAGCTTCTACTCTGGTTTCAGATTTTTTTTTTCAGGGTATGCTTTATTAAAATTTAGTTTTCTCTGCAAGTGTTTTGCAAAGCATCCACAAACAATTGCACTGAGGATCACAATTTACATATAAAAACAAATGTCTGTGAATAAACCAGTGAATTGAATTCAGTTTAGTATGCTTAACACAGTTAGTTCTTTTACGTGGGCATGTATGCATCCAGGTCATTCACTGTTTTGTGTTTTTAGTATTTAAACAAGTGATGAATGTAAAGTGCAACAGACACAATTATTGAGTTTAAAAAAAATCAGTTCAGTATCAGCGCTAAGTGAAGCTCTGGTGTGAAATACCGCCCGCTTATTAAGACTACTCTTTGTTTGCACAGTGTGTGCTTGTGTGTATATCTGTGTTGACTCATCTGCACCAGAGACCACCACATTTCCATCTAAATGTACTTTTATCTGGATGAATGAACTGAGGGGTAGTTTGTTTGCTTGTGATGGTTCACTTGCCCACAAGAAATCTGAAATGCGAATGATCTATAACAGTTCATCTCATTGTGTGCAATAAAGGTAAATGATCCACATTTATAGCATCTTTTATCATCACCTTGGCTCTACAAAATGCTTCACAATCTGTTTGTCGTTCACTCGACACTCATACAGGGCTTCTCGTTATATTTTCATAGTTTTTTTTCTTCACACTGATGAGCCTATCGAGTAAAACGGGATTCAGTGTCTATCTCAAAGACACATCCGTACACCGAGGAGCAACAGATCAGATGAATAGTTTTCCAACTGGAAAACAGCCAATCTAATACCCGAGCCACAGCCACCACAGAGGCAGGGCTGATCTTGATGTGGAATAAGAAATTAAAGACTAAATTTAAGAATCAAAAGAGCAAAACTATCCCTCCATGTATGATAAGCATATCCATATTTATGAACACTTCTTACTGCCAAAATGTTACGTATTTAAGTCAAGGGATGCAGCAGATAAACACTGCATCTAAACTGCAAGCATCATGCTGAGGTGACTGGATCCAAAGCTGATTAAAAATGCTTCCTCCTCACTGAGTTGACTGCCTTCCCAACATTTGGTAGTACTAACCCAGCTTGCAGTTCTGACACAGTGATCAGAGGCAGCAGAAATTGTAGTGACATCTAGACACTGACAGAGCACCCGTTCCTTCAGCTCACTTAGATTTCAGCATCCAGGCTAATATGAGCTTTAACAACTTTTTTTTTTTTTTTCAAGGTTACGATCTAAGTCTTGTTAAACGATCAGGGCAAATCTATCTTTTCCTATTACATACTGTATGTCTTTAACATACAACTTTAACAACAGCTCAGTGCAAAAAGCTCTTCCTGATGATGTTTCTGGCAAAATCACTGAACTTTGATGTAATTCATTTGGAGAGCACATGCTTGTTTTATGATTAGATGCGATTCTTGGTCTGTCAAGGTAAAGATTAAAGCCTGTCTGGCTCCAGACTGCTGCTCCCACTGTTTACAAAATGGAACCACAATCATTCTGACACAAACACAGCAAAACAACATGATGGACAAGTTGCACAAATTGTCTCCAGTGGCCTGAAACAAGCTGAGAAACAGATGTAACAATGTACACAAATACAATGATAAGCTGTTAGCCTGCAGAGATTTTCTGTGGCAACAAAGTGAATCTTTACAGACGCCGATGATGTGCAGAAAAATGACGAAAGATTGTAGTGCCACTTGCTTTGACTGTTTATCATATAATGATTTTGTCTTTTCTGTTAAAGTGTCAGTGTGTTATGGACTTTGGATGGTCCAAAAGCAGATTCAGCCACTTTAAACAGACTTAATCTGAATACCAGCCATCTATAATGGCTGATTTGTTGTGGAACCTGTGGCTCAGTTGATTCTGTTATTTAGTTAACGTTGATTAAATTCCAGCTAATCAGTCTGTGCAAAGATATTAACTTAATAAAAACAAGCCAAAGACTGAAACTTTTCCTGATTACTGTGTGGCAATCATGTTTAAGATGGGCTACGTAATAACTCATGCATAGTTAGTCTCAAGTTGCTGAGTGATTTGCCCAAACCTTATATTTGTGTATGTCATGAAGTAGAGGAACCTTTTTAATTAAACTTCACTAAAAGTCCACACCAAGGCAATCTAGGGTCATTTCATTCTGATCATCCTTTCTATAAAGGGATGAATTCCCTCCTATAGGAATAACGTGGCCTCACAATGTTAGAATCCATCTGTAAGCACAGCCTTTTAAAAAAAAAGTGATTTTCTTTTTCTTTTTATGCTTCTTCTCTTCTGCACCCAGTTGTCATGCCTTTAATGTTTTATGTAAAACACTTTGAATTGTTGTACACATGAAATGTGTTATACAAATAAACTTGCCTTGCCATTTATATATGTTTATATTCCTATTAATGCAATTATGCATATTAATGCTAAATGTTATGAAGTGGTACTGTAGATCCGACCACAGTAACTTTATTTCTAGTCTAGGGTCAACTAAAAGAAATAATGGAGAGAGTGGCTGGTTCTGGTTTTAGGATGATACTAATGAAAAGTGTGGCTAACGTGTGGGTTGGCATTCAGATGGCTCACACACCACCAGCTGCATATCTTTAACACTAATTAGATGACGCCTATGGTGTGTTCATGGCTTCAGGACACCAAAGTGCTGCTTTAAATGCACAGTTACCACATACATTGTGCTTCCCCCATGAAACCAGTCCAGACTTTTGAAAAAAAAAAGTGCAACCAACCAATTCTTAACATAAATATAAGTTTCATCTGAAAGTAATGCCAATCAGATACAGGTCTCAAATCGTATGTTAATAAATACTCTGCAGAATCCAGACTCCAGGCGAAGGTTTAGGCTGTAGTCTGACTTCAGCTGCAGTCTTACTGAGCTGAGATACTTTGAACTGTCTTCATGGATGCACCATCCACACGCTCAGCACTCACAGGGATTAGCTGAGAGGGGTGTGGGCCGAGACTCCAAGGGAGTAAAATTGCTCTGCAGAAAAAAATGAATGGTAAACAACCTCTGCAGTTTCGTGTTCTCTGTTGAACCTGCAGAAGAAATGGCTTCAAAGACAACAGCTTTGTTAGGTTTCTTTCTCACCGATTGTGTGTAGAAAAAATGAATATCTGGAAAAATGAGCTTATTTGACTTTAAACATGAGTGGTCAGGGCTGAAAACAAGAGTTAGCTTTACATTTGTTTATCACTGTATCTGGTGGATGTAATGACAATAAATAAATCCTATGTGTTGTGAAAAGATAACATTTTTTAGGTTTGAAATTTTACAGTTTTCTTACCCCAGCACATTTTGCCACATAGAAGAGGGAAATGCATATTTCATCCCTTACACACTTAACTAATATGTGAAATATTGATTGAATCATGAGCATTCGAACATGAGTAGGTGGTTATTTGTTTCACTTTTTGAGCCATCCTCTAAAATCCTCTGCAATTCTGTTAATACAAAAGTTTGGAGGGACTGAGGAATATGTCACCAAACAAGATAACACTCCATCTGGTTAAGCATTAACATCTTGAAAGAAAAAAAGCCCATTTGTAGATTAAAAAAAAAAAAAAAAAGAAGCTGAGGGGGTCACTTTGATTGACACAAACCAAACTCGGTGGGAACTGATGTGTCGATCCCCTTCGGCTCCATCGGGACATGGTTAATCAAAGCAGTAGGTTAAGGTTCTGATTAGAAAAGCTGATGCTGGAGAGACTTTCACCTTGATTAAAGACCAAACAGAACAGAGTCAAACGAAAGAGGGAAGGAGACAGGCGGAGATCAGATATAAAAAGACGAAACAGCAGGTCTACAGACACAAACATGCTCTTATTTATTACAAGTGTACAAAGTGCTTGATATTTCTTTTAACTGCAGTTTAAACAGGAGCAGGTTTATTTTATCTGAGTAGTTTACAGTAGAACGCAGGAAACTGGAATCAATTAATGAGGAAAACAAGCCCATAGCAAAGTCAGCAATTAAAACATGGCAATTAATTATCTTAGCCAGACAGGAAGAATTGAAGCTTCAGGCTATAGATTAATAGTAAAAAGCAAAAAAGTTTAAGGACTATGAGTCTACGTTTAGAACTATATAATGATCTTATTATAAATTCCATTTCGGTGCTTTTGGTAAAACAACAAAGTTATAGTTCTGACAACAGAAATCAACAACCCTTTTTAATGATTGGACAAGCTGTAAATGAAGTTACTCGTAGTTTATATAACAGGGTTTTGATCTTAAGTAAGACAAAAGTCTCAACAGCTGCTCCAAAATGACTTTGTCAAAGTCAGGAAAGTCAGCTTTGGAAGTGAGAAGCACAATTCCAGGATTATTCCAATAATAACACAAGAAAGCCTTCTCTCATACAATAGCTTTTAGAATATAATTCAAGCCGAATAGTTTCCCTGACATGTGAAATAAGCACAGACTCTCTGTATTTCATCATGTGGAGGAAGCAAAGTGGTAAAATTGGGTATTGACTGAAGCAACAGGCTTCTCTCCATTGTCTTGTTCCAACACAGTCAAGTTTGTAAAAGTGTCAATAAACATAATTGATTTGTTTTCTTTGTCATAAACCTTTTCTTTTCTGTGCATTGACACAAAAGCAGTTATTGGTCATTTTAACATCTGAAAACTACATTTCTTGTTGAATGTGGGAGGAATTATCTCTCTCTGCAGTTGCATATCACACATCTCACGTCTCTGTGAGATGTGTTCTGATGTCCCTGTATGTACTGTAGGACACGATGTCCAAAAACTGCTTTGCTTACAGCATGCTGAAAAAATTAAAGGAGGCCTATTTTCTGCTCATAATGACAACAGTTTCAGGCGAAAAGCAGCACTAAGTGGCAATGGTTACATGATAATTAATTCAGAATTAATAATTCAGAATTAAATGATTCCGAATTAAATTATTCTCCTTTGTGTTTACAAGGAAATAATAATTCCGAATAGAGGTTTAGATGGAAAACACATTTATCTAATTCCAATTTAGATCTGAGGGTTGGGAATGTTTACCAGAATTACCATTTTTATTTGGAATCCAGTGTTCACGTGACAGTGTGGGGTCCTGTCACTATGCTTCCAGCTGATCATGCGCCCTGGCTGCTTGGGGATATCGTTCTGGCTGACTGGTTCGTGCGCGTAACTCTCACCCGGGAATCTGGAGACTGAATCCTGTCTGGGCCCTTGTTGTGTACCTTGCCACATTTATAGGGTCCTTTAAAAGCAGAATTCACTTTTATTTAGAATTAAAGAGGAATTAAAACTTTCATGTAGACATGGCCAATGTCCAACCCCAAGTCCAAGAAATATAAGATCCTGAGTTAAAAACATACAGAAACTGAATGCAATTATTAGCAAATGTCATAAAACAATATTATATTCATGCCAACTTATTCAATACAAACATGATTTTTTTTCCAACAGACTCTTCAAAGGAAAATACAATTTCATTTCTTTTAACATGCCTGCTATGTTTCACACTGCAGTTCCAACTTATTACCAGAAAGAAATCTACTTTGTGTCACTTCAAACCTCTCTTACTTCCTATGGACATTTACAAGCTTTTTGCAACTTAATTGAATGAGGAAATAGCTACCCACTGACTTCGTTTTCATATTGCAATGTCAACACAGTCTGTCACGTTAAATGTGAAGGAATTCACCATCATTTGGCACATTTCTCTGAAATAAACTTCTAGTCTTCGTATTGCTGCACCCCAGAACTCTAGCATGTCTACAATGTTGCACTGAGATGAATGCTCTCCTTGTTCTAAATCTACTTCTGGTAATTTTCTCTTTCAGAGTTACAAATGTTTTTCACACAAGTTGATGTTTTTTTAAAAAGTGATTTTATGCAATCAACCAGCAAGTTCAAACAACACAGTAACCGGAATCTCCAGGCCCTCTGTGAAGTCAAGACTACACAGACTATGAAAATTTCCATGTTAACAGTTTCAGTCTAACTGGGCCACAATTTAAGAACACTGTGATCCCACCATTATGTGGTCAGGAAACAAGCAAGGTGTGTGTAAGTGGTTTGGAAACCGTTCCCTTAAAAAAGTGACTAAGTCAACATATCAGTCACTGAGTGCGAAGTCTGACTCATGAGATAAGAGGTCATCTGTTCCAACTTTGACCCAGTTTTCTTTTCTTCTCTCTGTGAATCCCATGTGCACTGACATCATACTTACCTGCAGTTGCACTTTCAGCGATTGCTCCTCTAGAAACTGGATGATTAACCACTTATACTTCAAGCCATTTACTATAGTTTTGGTTTCCCTTTTCTCTCTCTCTCTTTTTTTTTTTTTAATTTTAATGTAAAACTGCAATTAGAAACCCAGCCCTCTTAAAGGAATAGTACACTCACAGATTGATTTAACTTTATTTTCCACTTGCCCTCATGGTGAGCAAGGCTCTGGAGCACTTGTTTAATATCTCAAATGCAGCCGGTGATCAAAAAGGGTTGTCCTTTCCCCCCCAACTTTCATATAATGGAGTTCGCCGGGGTCCGAGCCAAAAAGGTCCATAAAAGTCCACAAAAACTTGTCAATATTCCTCCATACTGGTCGTCCAATGTAATCCAAGTGTCCTGAGTGAGTAGCGTCCATAATTTACTCGAAACAACATCATTTAGTATATTTTAGAGCCTAAACAGTAGTACATCTTACTTTCACGAAGCACACATATGCACGTTCATGAAACTACGGAAGCCTCAGAGTTCACACCCTACTCTGCTGATAATGCAAGCGCAGAAGAAGAAATTTGCTGTTACATTGTGCTAAGAGCGCCAGAGCTGCAGACAAACTGGGACAAACACAAGAGGGTCCAAGATGGGTTGGATATTAATTTAAAACAAAGAAAGAAAGAAAAAGAGAACGCGCGATCTCGTCTGCAGCGGCTTCCGTAGTTTTGTGTACGTGTATCGGTGTGCTTGCTAGAGATGCGATGTAGTACTGTGTAGGCTCTAAAAATATACTAAATGACGTCATTTCGAGTTAATTCTGGATGCTACCCACTCAGGACACTTGGACTACATGGGACGAGCAGTATGGAGGAATATTGACCAGTTTTTGTTGATTTTTATGGACCTTTTTTGGCTCGGACCCCGGCGAACTCCATTATATGAAAGTTGGGGGGAAAAGAGAAGCCTTCCTGATTGTCTGCTGCATTTGAGATATTAAACAAGTGCTCCAGAGTCTTGCTCACCATGAGGGTAAGTGGAAAATAGTTACATCATTCTGTGGGTGAACTATTCCTTTAAGCACAGTCAACAAACAGACAACTTTTTTTTTTCTCAGAACAGCTTTAATTGTTTGATTGTGAGGCTACAGTGATGTAAAATGAATGTGTTAAAAGAAGTAGCACCATAAAGGGCAACCAAAAAACAAGACAGAATTTATTACTAACTTTTCAAAAATAACACATAGGTAAACAAAGACGAGCCTTTTCTCATCTGCATTTTATTCTCTCAAGTCTTGGTTTTTGGGAGAAAAAATGTTGGAACTGAAACAAACACACAACAGTAACTATTTACATATTTGCCCTTTTTCCTCCAGGCTATTTGGTTATTTTCATTATCATTTACCTATTAGTCTCACAAAACCAATTCCAGCTCATTTATTGCGGCACTGTGCATCAAGAACAGCCTCTTTGCTTCACTGCAACCATAGAGGAGCATTATTTTCGTTCGTTTCAGACAGAAATATTGCTTTCTTGTCACTTGTTGGTCTTTGGCTACTCCTAATTGAGCGTTGCATCAATAGAACCTATCTATTTGGTTGAAAGTTTGACAGGAAGTGACATCATCCTTATTTCAACATAGTAGTGACAGCAATCTTTTTTTTATTATGTGATAAACAATTGCGTTTTTCTACAAGACTCATCATGGATTTATGATATAAAACTAAAAAAAAAAAAAAAAGCATTTTGTGGCTGGATTGCAAACATCAAGGTTGGAATTATCTTTCGCTCGTGGCGTCACTCTTCAGTAGCATGCTGACTCTGCCATGACGGATGTCAAAATAACGTCCATGAAGCTTGTCAAAAACCATGCAGGTAGCCTGATTTAACTTTTATTTTGCAATTATTTCAGTATAATACCAAGTGTGTTCTGCAGCCGACTGCTCAAACAGACAAGGATGTACACTGAACCTGGCATTTTACCTTTGATGAGGACAGAGGATGGTGATGTTAGTGTAGCACCTCGTCCCGGTGATCCAGCCAGCGACAAAAAACAACCAGACTTTTGTAGACTTCCAAGTCTGCTCCAGTGTAAGGAGATGCACTGTTTATGACATAATGGCATAGATCAGAGTTCTCCAAGTCGGTCCTATGAGGGCCTGCAATCCTGTTCAAACACACACTCAAATTAAAGGCGCTATACCTGATTTTGCACATTTGCGAACCGTGAGCGAGGTGAAGAGTGTATTTTGAACTGTAAGCCCCGCCCCTAACCGTTTCTCCCAGTGAAAAACGCTCCTACTCTCGTTTCTCTCTCCTTACACTCAACATGCACAAAATAACATGCACGTTTCATACTCGTGCACAAAGAAACTCTCCAGAGAAAACTTGCATCTTCCAGTGAAATTACTGTTTTGGTTGCAGTAAATGGCTGAGGATCAGCTAAATGACATTTTCTATCATAACCGGTAGTTTACCGTAACTACAGTTATGTACACAAATGCGCAGTTATGATGAGTTATGATGTCATAGGCGACATTACAACATGACAGTCTGATAAAGTTTCTAACCGGCCACTTCGAGAAGCACTGATGTAAAGCTTCGTCATGTTACGTTGTAAATATCATATGTATTATAAACGGTAGACCAGCAGAGGAAGCGCCAGCACCAGAGGATGTAAATGTTACTGAGAAGAAAGTTATTGAAAAAAATACCTGTCCAGGCGGACTTCAAGTCCACATTCAGTCCGAGGCGTCCAGCTGCTCTCTACCTTCAGTACAATCCACCGAGATTTACACGAACTTTATTCCTTCTCTGGTCTCTCCTGCGTTTCAAGCCTCTCTCCTCCTCAGTTTTGATGCTTACAGGCTGTTTTGCAGCAGTATTGCCACTTTACCTTTGGCAGACGCCATGCGGTTCTGTTTACAAGTGCTGCCGTGCACGCAAGAGAGGAGGGCACTTCTCGTTAGAAAACGCTGTAAGTGGCTGATTGGAAACAGAAACTTATGTAATGAACTGCATTGGCTTGAAGAGAGCATCACGCCATCCTTAGAAACCTAAATGAAAAAGGCCTGGATTCATGCATATACGCAATCAATGAGTGATTTATTTTTATGAAATCACCTCTTTTAACACATTATACCGTGTAGAAAGCATTTCTCTGAAAGAGATTAAAATAAAATCAGGTACAGGGCCTTTAAGTGGATCCAACAGCCAAAGATATTCAGAAAAATGACTAATTAATTTTAGTCTGGTGCGTTTGAGAAGAGATACATTGAAAATCTGCAGAATTGTGGTTCTTGTAGGACTGTACTGAGAAACCCTGTTGATAATGGGGCGTAAATTCAGGCAAAGTTGCCAATTTGATCAGATCAAAAACTTGACTTGAACTCGTATTCTTGACTTGAACTGGCCATGTTCTCAAAATAAGTTGTAAAAACTAGTAACAATCGCAGTCACAGATTTTTCTTTCCTGAGGTCCATCATGGCAGTCCCACGTGATTATGTGACGTAGCTGCAAAGGTCAGTAAACGTCTTGAAAAAAATCCATAGATCACATACAGGGTAAGCTATTAATCAGAATTTACCCCATAGATACACACTACCATTCCTGGGAAACTCTTGACAATTAAGACCAATGGTTCCCACCCTGGGATCCATGGATTCTCAGAGGCTTTGACTGTTCGGAACCAGTGTGACTGAAAATAAGGCCATGTCCACACAGAGATGAATTGAGGTGTGTTTGCTTAAAGGCCCACCACAGAACTTTTAGAAGTTTTCTCAGTGACGTGCCCCCTATTGACGGCTAAACTAACATCCATCTTCATCCTACCTGTACTGTGAGCTGCAACGTCACCTGGATATAAAACTTACATGTGCAGTTTTTGAGCTTTGGGATGCATCTGGGCAGTGATGGTTCGAAATGACATAATGAATGTTGGTGTGCCATCAACACAAGTCAGAAATACATATTTTTAAGGTCTAAACATTACTTTGTGGGTCTTTAAGTCTTTGTCATTTGGGTGTTTCATTCACATGAAAACAGCGTTTTGGGAGCCGGAAAACACAAAGTTTGTACTAATTAATAATGCCACAGGGCAGACGATTTTTCAGGTGGAAGCTCATCAGTCTTTGGTAGTTGGATGAAGGGGTCCTCTGCACTGCAAAAACTCAAATCTTACCAAGTATATTTTTCTAATTTCTAGTCAAAATATCTCATCACACTTAAAATAAGACAAAATTACTTGAAGAGAAACATTTCAGTAAGATATAGGAACTTTAAGACAATGCATCTTATTTCCAGATACCTTATCAAGAAAATTTTGCTTGTCCCAATTGCAGAATTTGTTTTGCTTATTACAAGCAAAATAAATCTTGGCCACTCTTAAAATAAGTTGATTTTTTTTTTTTTTGCTTGTAATAAGAAAAAAAAATTCTGCCAATGGGACAAGAAAAAATTTCTAAGATTTCTTGAAATAAGATGCAATTTCTTAAAACAAGTTCCTATATCCTACTGAAATGTTTCTCTTTTTAAGTGATTTTGTCTTATTTTGGGTGTGATAAGATATTTTGAAATTAGAAAAATATACTTGGTAAGATTTGAGTTTTTGCTGTGTGGGAAAATATGTTGGAAACCACTGATATAGGCGACAGCGTTTGAGGGTGCCAGCGATTCAGTGGACTTTTAAGGGTTGGCAAAACTATCAAGAGAGTTGTAGCCCCATGCACTTTGAGTGGCTTTTTGATTTTTAATAGACATGTTATAGCACTTCACAGTATTACAAATAATCTTTTGACACTTTTTATCTGATGCTATCTTATCCATGAATAAATCAAAACAGTTACAATCAAATCTTACAAAGAAAGAATGGTCTAAAAAAAACAAAACAAACAATTTAACCATACTTTTTCTAAATCATCCGTTTGAATCAAACTTGTATAAACCATCACAGCTCTGCCCAGATTCTAATGTGCCTGATTGCTAACATTAACATTGACATTTTCTTAACAAAGACAGGAGATAAAGTATGCACACTTCAAGGCAAACAAGCCATTTCAGCGTGAGATTTAAATCAATTTTCTAAAAAAACAAACAAACAACAAAAAAAAAAACAAACAGAAAAAAACTGTTTGACAAATGTGGAAAAGACTGCCTATGCATTAAAGATAAAACAGGAATAATCAAAACTTAATTTCCCTGTTTGTGTAAACAACACTCCCTGATAATTCCCTACTTAACCATTAGTAGGACTGATTTATGTGGGGTTAACATCCGCATGACTCTTACATGTCATCTGCATGTGGTCGTAATCTGGCAGAGCGCTGGGGAATCAAAGTCACAGTAGCTATGTGACCAGTAATTGGGTCTACATGGTAATGATTGTCTTCCTGACTGCTGTTCAGAGGTGTAGACTCCACGCTGGACTGTTCTTGTTTCACTCCCAGCGTCTCCATCAGTGTGGTGATATCTTCCAGCCCCTGCTCTCTGGAGAAATGCCGCTGCAGAGGCTCGGCGTCATCCTCGGGTGAAAATGGGGAGTCAATGACATGCAGCACACGTGAAGCCTGAAGGTTTTGCAAAGACCGTGACTGGACTGAAGGGAAAAGAAGAAAAAAATGAATGAGGTCAAGCCTCTGTGGGTATGAAGCTCTGCTTGTTATTTTATTTTGCCACATAAGCTGGCACTGTGGATGACAAACGCGCCTATGAGTGTATGTCTGTATTTTCATGGAAGCATTTAACAGCGTATAACATTAGAACCAGAAGACATTAAATACTTTAAAAACTTCTTAAAACTTGTAAAGTAGCCTCTGTATCTAGTCTAACCCCCGTGTATAAAAGACTTAACTTCCTCAGGGGGCGAAGGCAGTGAAGATAATATAGGTTTACCCTTTCCATCTGGCTTACTCTATTTTTTTCTTTTCTTTTTTTTTTGCCTCAGTCTCTCCACTCCGAGCTCCAAACCGGACCTCTAATCACTTTCACTTCTCCTTCCCCTGGGCCAAAACCACCACTTACACACAATTTTATGAACTTATTATGTATTTTGCTCCTGATAAAATACCTTCTTAGCAATTCATCAAGTTTTACAGCAAACTTTCAGGCATGCAAAGCAGGCTGTGAGGCTCCAGCAGTGACTGTGAATGCAGTTCTAACAACCTTCAATGCTGTGACACAGAGGAGCTAGATTACTTGGCTGATGGCAATGAGCTTTTTGGTGCTGAAGGTTACTCACTTCTGACTGGACTGAAGTCTCCTTGGCTGACCTTACTGTCAGAGAAAGGCTTGAGACTGGGGAACAGGATTAGGGAGAAGGACAGCAAGAGCACCTAAAGATAAAATGCAGAGAGGACAGAATTTGAATTCAATGTTGAGGAAGTGGTAAACTTTGACATGTTATGTCTTCTCCCTAATTATTATTATCATTCCACTGCACAGAGCAAATTCAACAATTTATTTTGTATTTCTGTTTGTGAGTGCTTCTTGTTGTGCGCTGTGTGATGTTTAGCCCTTTATAAACCTTTTATGAAATACCTGCATTTATTGGGTACTTTAACTTGTATCTTTTTGGCTTTTAAGTCAATTGAATTGTGAAAATTGTTGGAGTAGTTCACATGGTTCTGACACACATCACAAACACATACCAGTACACATGTCCCAGTCTGAGCTGGCTTGTTTGATGAATTCATGACCAGAGCTTGCAGCCTGCGCAGCTGCTCCATTAGTGACCTGCAAAGGGGAATGGAGGAACAAGGGAAGCCAAAGAGAACAGTGAGACAGAAATAATTGGTTTTAAAAGGTTTGAAGTAAGAGAAAGGTAAGGCAAAATAACAAGTGCAGTTTCTGAGCAGAAGTGATGTCATAACAAACTGCCACAAGATTACAGAACTGGATAAATGGAAGTAAAACGAGAAATGTAATTTAAAACCACTGACATGTTGCATTTCTCCAACTGGGACACTTTTCTCTGTAGCTCTTGATTGTGTGCGTTGCAAGCGGCCATCCTGGAAGGAATAATATATAATAGAGACAGCACAAGGTGAAATCCTTTGGAGAACAAATTATTGCAGACTTTTCATTGACAGCTAGTTATTAAGATGATGTTTAGCTTGGCAACATATATATTTGTCTACCTGTCAAAAACAGAAAAATACACAGTTTGTTTGGAAAAGTGTTAAATGTTAAAATGTAGTTATTGCCTGTATATTAGGGTCCATGTTACATGAATGGTCAAGTCCTTGTAATGTGTTTTTGTGCAACCCCGTCACAGTGTACCTCGAGATATTTAAGCTTGACCACATATATCAGGAGGGGGGTATAGTCTAGTGCTTGCCTTTGGACCGGCAACTGGTTCAAGTCACCAGCGTGGCACCAAGGATAAACCACTGTGGACCCCTGAGCAAGGACCTTGACCCCCAGCAACTGCTCTACCGAACGCCGACACCTGGCAAACCCACTGCTCTCTGGTTAATCCAGAGATGGGTAAAAATAGAGCCTAAATTTTTCACCTGGGAACATAAAAGTAAAATTTAAAAAGAAAAAAATATAGGACATAATTTATAAGTACTCTTATTTGCAGGTGAAAGTGTTGTTAAAAAAAAGCAGAATTTTTTAATTGTTGAATCTATGAATGTTTGGTGGTGGTTAGGCATGTGCCGGTATGAAATTCTGACGGTATGATCACCTTGAGCTAAAACATCGCAGTTTCACAGTATACCATGGTATCATAACTATGTTCTTAAATAATGTTTTTAAGTGTCTGGGTAAATAAAAACAACTTATTTTGGTTGAACAATGCCCTTTATTGGAACATCTGTACTTCTTCTTTTGATGTTTAATGGCGTTGGCATTGGCAACCGACGTAAATTTACTGCCACCAACTGGGAGTTTGCATCAGGACAGCCGGCGTACACCTGACTTGCACTCTGTTCCTGTGTTTTATAAGACAGAATGAAGTTCATAACGCGGTCAAGGTATGAAGGTATGACGGTTTTCATACCGCTACGCTTTTATACTGTGGTATACCTTGAAACCGAAAACCGGAACATCCCTAGTGGTGGTAAAAGATGCCATTGGCACGAATTGGCAGCCTTCCACAATCTTCCACTGGGCAACTTTGGCTACACATCTACCAACATCAGTGAATGATTAATGGATTCAATATAGAGCACTTTGAGTGCCTGAAAAAGCACTTTATAAATCTAATCAGTTATTATTATTCCATTCCATTATTCCATTCCTTAAAACATGAATGTTACCATTTATGCATGATTAGTGAGACATACAAACATAAAGAAACATAAAAAGACAGTTGAATAAATTATTACATTGATGTATTGAAACTAAATGTACATCAAAAACAGAATATAAAAGATATTGAAGTTGTACATTTTTTTTTTTTTTTTGCTTCTTTTGCCACACTAGTAAAACAGCAATATTTTGTTCTGTGGAGCAAGTTCATTTATATATTATTTCATGAGATTGGTTTGTGATTCCTTTATCCTTTAGCCTGTCATTTCCAAAGTTCTATATTTGTATTTATTTCATGTGTACTTTGAGCATTATATTTAACATTTAGTATCAGTTCTATGGCAGACAAGTCAAATTTTTTGTTTTGTTTGCACATGTTTTGCAAATAGAAGCTGATTCTGAGACTGAATACTGTGCAGTATTTGCCTTGTGTGATTGAGTCTTGGAAAGAAGTAAATTGACTGAAAGTAACTCACAATCTAGCAGAGAATTGCTTGCAGACAAGACCAAACATCAGAGACAGGGGTGTAATTTAGTAAAGTTATGTGCCTAAAGCTCATTTATTTAGGAGATTGAAAACGAGCTCATGAATAAATATCATTTGATCTTCTTTTTTTTTTTCAAATTTACATTAAAAAAAGTTTCCTGATTTTTAACATTTTTGGTTCTACAAAAAATTGTGTCCTGTTTAAGAAATGTAAGTGACCAGCGTTACGCTGATCACTCCTGCAGCTCTCATCTCTTCCTTCTCTGAATTCATCTTCTCTCATAAGAAAAGTAATCACACCCTCACCAAGACTCAAATCCTGCTTTCTACCACTTGCCAGCCATTTGTTGCTTCCCTGACCTGGAATTGTCCCAGGTTACATTTTTCTCAAGCCCAGAAACAATAGCCTACAGGAGGGGCAGAGGTCTACTTTACCATGTCAGACAACTTGTATTACAATAAGCCAAAAAATAATAATGAATGTTTTACTGAGCGCTGCCAGGTAATTACTAAGCCTTAACATGGAAAAAGAATGGATGTATAATAAGACAAAGGTCAGAATAAAATCACTGTCACACAAATTGGCATTCATGCTGTGCTGAAATGATCAGCCATGCGATGCTTTTAGGGTAAAATGGGAATGTGATTCTGAAAATGCTTTATGATTTAAATAGTGCTTTTTGAAAAAAATAAAATAAATAACAAAAAGTTGTTAAATTAAGACCTTACCTGCTCTCCAGCCCATCAATATACTCCTTCTTCTTCTTCCTGCTCTCCTGGGCAGACTGCTTATTGCGAATCTTTCTACGTATTTTCTTCAGGATCCTTTCTTCATACTGATGGACAAAGGCGTAAGAATTTACATTTTGAGCATCTATGGGGGAAAAAACCTATATGGGAACTCAGCTTTTTTCAGCGTTCAGGTATTGATAGCAAATTACCTTCGTAAGAGGTAGCTGGCTGGGCAGTGTGACCCCCTCCTTCGCTAAAAGCTTCTTCTCATCCTCATTGAGAATCAATTCTTGAATTGACTTTTGTGATGGCTGTGGGGGCTGTTGATGAGATATGAATACTAATATTGAAAACATCCCAATCTCAGTTTGATTACATTTGGTCTCTTCCCTCGCTCTTTCTTTAGACTCACAGGAAGCAGTTTAATGAATATAGACTATTGAGCCACATTCACCACTTTCATTTCATGGCCACTTATTAGCAATTATGATGTGATAATGTAAGCAGCATGCTGCCACTCTCTCCTACGTTTTATTAAACTACAGCGAAGACATGAATTAATACTCAGTGAGCCGAAATCCATTCCCTGCATAGCCAGCTTTTACTAACACTGACACATTATTTGGCCCTGATAAAATGATCATGAGAATATTTCATTTGTTGGTACAAGAAAACTTTTTTTCATGAAATCCAATTTATTGATACAATATAACTGCAAGGTTAAATAAAAAAAAAAAAATCACCTAATTGGGAAGTTAGAGATATCAATTTAGTCTTTGTGCTTTCTCTCTTTCAGAAAAGAGAGCTGACTTGCTGCACGCTCAGCACATCTTTCCACAGAAAAAAGTTTTTTTTTATAATGCAATTCCAAAGGCCCTTCCATGGGGTAAGTTTCTGATTTCTCAGAGTGCAGTCATTCACTCGTTATTACCAAAGCACACAGTCACAATTGTGTGCAGTCTAAACTAAACAGGTTCTGAATATAAATCAAGCAATCAACCACCCTTAAGGCACAGCTGTTTTTCTCCCTTATCACCTGTACAATCCCCACTGACTCTGCTAAACACAGTACAGATAGACTTACTGGTTCTGGTGTACCAGAGAGCAGCAGGTCTTTGACTGTCAGTGGGAAGCCAGAGGACAGCTGCGGCCTGTGTTCATCTGAAGGATACTTAGTAATCCTTGTCTTGCCTGTTGGGAAGCCGAACTCCCAGCCATCTGCATCCACAGGCACAATGATCAACGTGGAGAACATGCAGACAAAATACTGAATCAGTGATGGTGGTAAATGCAGATTTCATTTAAACTAATGAGAATTCAGGGGGAACTGAAGCCTTCATTACACTATAAGGTAAATTATTATAGTAAAGTATAGACTGGGTTTTGAAAGCACAAAAACACCATCATAACACATCACCAAAAATATTGTTATTTTCTTTCATGATAGCAAGAGGAATATTTATGATTGGTGATTCGGCTCCACACCGAATAATGTCTTTTTTTTTTTTAATTAATGGCCAATTCTTCATTTATTTATCTATAACCAATGAAAATGATCATTAGTTGCAACCTTTGATTTTACTCTGTCATGTCCTGAATAAATGTCACTTACGGAGCTCAGCATTGGCTTCCAGTGCTGCCTTGGTTTGAAGGTCTTGTACCAAAGTACTGAGTGTCCCCAGGAGGACTTTCAGGGCGCTGAGGACTGTCCATCTGGTCTGATGGGGGATCCTCACTAATCCCACTATCGCTGGGAGATGGAGACCACAGCGGTGAGGCTGAGGCCGAATCATTTCCGCTCAGAAGGGCATTGAGAAAGTCATCGTCTGCCTGCTCAGCCGCCTGCAGCATCTGTTGGGTGACAACCGTACGTGCTAACATTGGTTTGCCTTTGTGAGACTTTAACATAGAGAGAAAAAGAGTAACCTGTCAAAAGCTATGTCACAGAAACACATCAAGAAAGATGCATGCAGTAGGAGATTCTACTGGACCGTTTTTAAATGAAGTCAGAAATCCAATAGCCTCACTCACATTAGGCTCCACATATGGCCAGCTGTGATGGTTGCCATGGTTTCCAGTTTCCTCGTGACGGAGTATTCCGTCATTTTTATCAAAGAGCCAGTCAAGCAATTCGGTACAATCACAGCCCTGAAATGAGACATTACATAATAAATGATAGTATTTTACCTATCTTGTCATATTTTCAGCAGCTAAATTTAAGGTTCTTTTGTCACCAAGTTTCACAATGATTTCATCTGAAATACGGCATATGCCCTGTCTCTTACCTTATGTTTTTTTTTTCTGAATTCCAGTCCTAAATTAATGTATTTTCTATTTCTCTAGCAGGCATTTGTGACCTATAATCCAGATTTAGATGAATCTTTTCATTTACAGTCAAGCTTGAACTTTGTTCTGTGGGACTTTCCTATTTACTCTACCACAATGACTTCATAAACTAAAATGAAAAACCAAAGCTTAAACATTTACCTGATCTGGGTAGTGCTCCATGGTTTCCCTGCTTGGTTGAAGCCCCCAGAACAACTGAGCCCTGTCCAAAATATCTGATCTTCTGTGTTATGGAATAGCTCTTTGTGTCTCCCCCAACAAGTCTCCACTGTATCACTCGGCTCCTCTTCTTGGGTTCAAAGTTTAAACTCCAACGCAACACACCCAGCTGACCTGCTTGCTTTGTTGTTATTGGCTAAGAGAAGAGATACCAGTAATCTAATGGGCAACAAAGAGTACACAACTAAATAACCTCAGAAGTTGGTCTGTCTGGAGCCAGTGGACATGAAGTCTCTAGTATGATGTGAGACATCAAAAAGGGCAAAGTCTGGAGCTTCCCCTTATTCTTTTTTTCTTTTTGATAGCGTATTGACATAAAGATAGCTGTGACCTTTGGAATTCATAACACAATAACTTTACATTAGACAAGTTATTGAAGTGAATCATTAAGATTTGTTTCTTAAAATGTGAAGGGATGTATTCTAAACATTATTAAACCATGACAGTAATTTTTAAAAACTTTTTCCATACAATTATGTAGTGTATTTGCAATTAATGTAAAATAGCAATTCCAAAAACTTTGAGACACTTTGTAAAATGCAAGTAACAGAGTGCAGGGATATGCAAATCTTTTAAACCCACATTTTACATAAACAATCCCCCATCAGATGTTGAAACTCAGAGCTTTTACCATTTTGTTGAAAATACTGTAAAAACACATTTCAAAACATTTGAAACAAGGTCAGCAAAAGGCTGGAAAAATAACTGGCAATCAAAAACAACACCTTTGAAGAGGTTCTGAAATGTAAAGATGGGTGCAGTTTCACCAATTTGTGGCAAACTGCATATGAAAACTTCGGAACAATGTCCGGAAAATGTTCTTCAGTGTGAAACTGCAGACTTTGAAGATCCCACCATCTACAGTGTATAATGTTGTCAAAAGAGCCATAGAAACAGGAGGAATTTTAAAACTAGAAGAACTGGGTGCTTGTAATCTTCAGGCCATCAGACAGAGCTGCACTACAAACAGACATGATTCTCCACCAGATACAGTATTACTGCTTAGGAGCACTTCCAGAAATCACTGTCTGCACAGCTCATGCAATTCAAAAATGCAGATTAAAGCTGTTGCTGCTGCTCGTCATGTTTAACCATCAGTTGTCTTGCTTGTCTCAGGCAGTAAGTAAAGTTTGGAGTTTATTTCTCAGTTTATTGTGCCTAGGCAGTGCTTTTTGCAACTTTTTTTTTTTTTTTTTTAATAAAACCTTTAGTTAAGTTCACCTGCTACAGTAGCTTCTCATGCCAGTCATCATTTGGCACCTACCTCCATGTAGCATCTCCACGAACTATAAGAGACAACAAGAAGATGTAAAAAAAAGAACCAGAAAAAAATACATCAAGTATTCCATGAAGGTATACAGGAGCTCTTGTATATTTGTTAAAAGAATTACTGTTCTAGGTATTTTTTTTTAACCTTTTCTAATCAAAAACTAATATTTGACAGTATGAAATTATATAAAATAATAATACAGAAAGTTACATGGCCACAGGCTATTATGGAGGCTTCAAAACATAGTGGATTGTTTTGTGGAGGAAAACAAAATATAACTCGGGGAAAAAACTCTCACATTCACTTCAACACCAACACAGCGTGCTTAAGGGTGAATCTTTTCTATCATTTAAACTGAAAGAAAAGTTCCTTAATAAATCAATGTACAGAATCCTGAAGAAATGCTTAAAAATGTATTATTTTAAGAAGATGAAAACTGTGATCATCTGTGAAAATAACAGGAGACAATATAGAAAGACAGGAACAGTGATTGGATGACAGCAGCAGGTTAATCAACTCTGAGCTGTTTAATTTTATATTTATTGGTTAGTTCTGTGATTTTCTTTTATTAGCATTCACATAAACATGGAGAGGGAGACTGATGTTTCTGAGATGCTGTTAGGAAGATTTCATTTATTCCAGTCCCAACACATAAACTTGTAAATGTTACTGATGTTGTCATTCTACTTTGACCATGTTTACAAAATTGCCAATTTATTCCTTCTGATCTTAAAACCTCAGTGGGAAGATGTATCTTACCATCACATATTGGCCCTTGAAGAAATGTTTTGCACTTTTCCTGCAACATCTTGCTCTCACCTCCTTTCTGTGTTGCCATATAGAAAAAAATACAATGAGTCATTACCTCTAACCATTTTCTCGGTAACTGATGTCACATTGCTCTTCAAGATGGCAACAGTTATTTGATCTGGCGACACGAACCTGTTGTTTGGAATTGAAGCTTTCAGCTGCAGCCATGCAAAATAGACATGATAAATAACCTTGAGAGAGCATAGCGAACAATTTTCTCATCACTAACTTTGCAAAGTGACCTCAGCTGTCAAATGCCAGCAAGGGATGAGTTGGTGTAAGCAGCAGAGGCAGTTGGCCTGCAAAAGGAACTGTAAAAGTGAAGGCTGTCATCTAGTGCAGTCAGTTTTCATAAAAGGGACATTACATAATGGTTATTGCCTCGTTATCTGATGTATGATAGTTCCAAAGGGCAAAAACTTTGGAATTGCTCTCCAGATTTTGAAAACTTCAGCTTTACAGAATGTGCTGCGAGAAGTTCAACGAAAACACAAAGTGAGAGTGAGTTAGCAACTACAGTAATCATTTTCATGGCTCTTATTGTGGGTTGGTTTTAGCTTTCTCATATACAACAGGAAGGATGTGTCTCATGTCAAAAGGGAGTCTGATAGTCTCCCTTTTCCTGTTTGAGTTTTCACAGACTGCTAAATTTATTATCCATTGTCATATCATATCAACACACTGTGCATAAATGATAGCTTACACAAACCTTTCCCAAACTGTGGGGTACTGGTAAAACAAATCTGCTAGAATAAATAATAGTGTATTGAATGCCAACATTAATGTTATGATACAGGAAGATTAGAGCCCCCCAGGTAACGTGGCAATTTTTTTCTTTTGCATGTGCCCACAACATTTTTGTGTTACAACGCAGTACGTTTGCATGCGCTCCAAGGTGCAAACTCTGCTGGAGAACAGTGAAGCCCCTTCCAGGTTGCCCAACAATTTTAGTTCGCTCTTCTTCTGCTAGGGGCGGGCTGCAAAACAGATCAAATCCCTATAGATTCCCATATTAAAAAGACAAACTTCACTGAAGAAACTAGAAAAGCACTCGGAGAGCGCAGACCTCCGCCAAGCACTTCATGCCCCCCTCATATTGTGACTTACAACAAAAACTTGTACTCCTGCATTCATTTACGGTAACCTACACTCTTAGAAACAAAGGGTTCCAAAGGGGTTCTTTGTGAAAGGCAGAGGTTCTTCCTAGGACAATTTGTGTCTGAAAATCCCTTTTTCATTCTTGGATTCTTCAAGGGTTCTCTGCATTGAAAAGGTTCCTTTAGGAACCATTATTCTTACAGAGAACCCTTTTTTGGAGAAAATGTTCTTCAAGTCCTGTTGGATGGATGACATTATAGCAAAGTATTTGTTGTGCTGTGCAGGGCGGAACAGAGCGGAGTGGAGTATGTGGAATCTGGGGTTTCGGAGATCATCACGCTCAAATATTCAAGTTTTAAAGGTGTCATAACCTAGTGTTTTACATCCACAATCCTTCTTAAATTATCTTCAAATGCATTTTTAATTCTAGTTGGGTGGACGAAAATTTAATGAGCTCATTTTAACCTCTTTTTTATCCCCAACTTTTGTTTGTCGCGAGAACACGTACGAGAGTTAGACCTGTCTGTAAGCACGTTCACGAGGCAAGCGTCAAAGCCAAAACAAAGTTTTATCAGGACAGAGCAAGTGAAGGAAATGATGTCCCAGCAGAGAAAAACGTGATAAAAACGTAACGGTACGGTTGATAGAGAGGATCCGCTGAGTAAAAGGGCTGAATATAAGGAGCGGACGTCTGACGTGAAGTTAACCAAACAGTGTTAGCTTCTGTAGCTACATTAGCAGCTCGTCCGCTCGTCAACCACCGTTTACTGGTCTCTTACACAAAAGACAATAAGTTACACAAGCAGCAACACTTACCAACTGCACATCCTCACTGATAAATATAATCCACTGGTCCTTGGTAGTGCTGTCCCTTCTGTCCACTCAGGCCGACCACGAGCAGCTGTAAGGCGGACACGCTTCTGCGCAGGAGCCAGTGAAAAAGCAGAGCTCATAACTTTATTTCTGAACATCCGATCTTGGAAATTCCAAGTGTAGATGGTAGCTAGTGTCAAAAATATGAAGGGCACGAGGGTTGGAAGCAGCTCTGGGTCTTCCCTGGAAACCAGCAGCGAAAATCCCCCAAACGCAATATCTCGGCGAGAAACGCTTATACGGGCATTTTCAATACAGGGAGCCAGTTAACCATGCCTTTGTGTCTTGAATGAGGATGGATTCATGTCTGGGGCTCAGACACTATGACAGGCATCCACAAAGCTGGGCCTCTGCTGGCTTTTGCCACAGCAGGAGACGCAGTGTGACTCGCAACACTCAGGCCGACCACGAGCAGCTGTAAGGCGGACACGCTTCTGCGCAGGAGCAGGTGAAAAAGCAGAGCTCATAACAGGCTGCGAGCGAGCTGCTCTCTAGTTCACGTCATAACAGCTGGTCATAACTCCTCCGTGGCAGGTAGGAGTCATCTAAAAGCAGCTGATTAGCTGCTTTTAGATGGCGCTAAAGAGGCTAGCTTAGCAGGCCGATACAATTGACGTCAATGCCAGAGGCGGCAAATTGCGTGCTGTGGAGTGCGCGCTCTTGTGGCCAATTCTGGGATGAAGAGAGAGCTCAAGCTGAAAAACGAGGCCACTTTCACTTTCAGGAGCTTCTGGCACTTTTTTACTCAATTCCTACCCCAATACACATGAAAAAGTGGGATTTCCAGGTGATGACTCCTTTAAAAAGTATTTTAAATGCATGTGTCTGGAATGCTCTCATTTTTCAAAATAGTGTCCAAAGACTGGCCTTCAAACCCCAGTCTCGATGACTGACAACTGGGCTGACCAGTCAGCTGAAGAGTTATACCATGGAGCTGACATCCAGCACCATTTTTAAAAGACAGCCAATCAGGGCCACAGTGTACGGTAGATGACACAGTGGGGGATTATCACGCCTCCGTGTTCCGAACTTCCGGTTTGAAACAGTTAGACGGCCCACTTCCGGCCCAGTTCAATGTCCCTGCTTTACTTCATAGTTAACATGAATAAACGCCAACCCTACTGAAATTTTCACGGATTCCAGACTGAAGTGATACTAAGGAGGAAGTGGATCAAAGCGATTCACCAGAGTGAAGGGCCGAACTTTATAATAAAACAACGTAGCATGTTTGTTTGTAGCCGGTGGGGCACAACACCGGCATGCTAGCATTAGCCAGCTAGCGTTTACCGACGTGCTTAACTTTTTGCGTCTTAAAACACACCTGAAAATCGGGTCTGTACCCCCCCCCCCCCCCCCCCCCCGTTTCCAGTGGAACAACTGGGGACTGCCAAGAAAGGAGACGCTTTCAGATGCTTGTGTGTTTTCAGCCGCACAAAGTTATGCACGTCATCAAGGGGGAGTGGGTGGCCTAGTGGTAGAGTCGTGGGCTTTGGCGCGGAGGACCCGGGTTCGAGTCCCCGACACGACTCCTAGGTTAAACACTGTGGATCCCTGAGCAAGATCCTTAACCCTCCAAATGCTCCCCGGGCGCTTTAAGTAGCAGCCCTCTGCTCTCTGATACTCAGTACAGAGATGGGTGAAATGCAGAGCCCTAATTTCCCCTCGGGGATCATACAAGTATAACAAAAAAAAAAAAAAAAAAAAAAAAAAAAAGCTGGCTAATGCTAGCCTGTTAACAGTAGTCCGCCAGCTACTACTCTGTTAAACTTTGTAAATCGGATAAATGCCAATGCCAAGTTTTCATTCCAGACTGAAGTGATGCTAAGGAAGAAGTGGATCAAAACGACCGATTCGCCGCGGTGAAGGACTGAACTTTATAATAGAACGACACACGTTAGTTTGTAGCCAGCAGTCTGCACAGTCATGTTGGCAGGCTAGCATTAGCTAGCTCGATGACGTGCCTCTGACGAGCATCTGAAAGCGTCTCCTTTTTTGGCAGTCCCCAGTTGTTCCACTGGAAACGGGGGGTTACAGACCCGATTTTCAGATGTTTGTGTGTTTTAAGACGCACAATGTTAAGCACGTCAGTAAACGCTAGCTGGCTAATGCTAGCATGCTGTGAAGTGCCGGTGTTGTGCCCCACCGGCGACAAACAAACGTGTGTTTTATTATAAAGTTCGGCCCTTCACCGCGGCGAATCGATCGCTTTGATCCAGCTTTTGATCCAGTATTACTTCAGTCTGGAATGAAAACTTAAGTATGTTTGGAGTTTATACGATTTAAACAGTATAACAGAGCAGGAACGGCTGATGTTAAAATGGCCTGGAAGAGGAAGTGCCCAAATACCGGGAAGTTCCGGTAAGCGTGATAATCCCCTATGTAGGGTACATCGCTTGTACACTTACTTTCGCGGTGCATTGTGGGTATTTTGTTGTGGACGATGTAGTGGACGAAAAGTAGTGAACAGAATTCGAACAACACTACAAAATGGCGTGCTCATGATATAGTGCACTACATCCGTGATAGGGAGCGATTTCGAACACAGCTAGAGAGTCTGCATCAGTGCAGACTCGCCAGAATTTTGCAGTGGGTTCAACGGCTAAATGGAGGAGGAAACAGTCGTGTCATGCACGAGTTCCGCACGTGTCATGCATGTTTGTCCATACTGACAGAAAAATCATGAATGGAATTATTTTATGGGGTAAAAAAAAAAGCGATGACAGGTGCGCTGTACTGTAGGTTTCCTTCAAACCACTGGTGCTCATGGAAGGGAATGTTTGAGCAGGAAAAGAGGATTATAATTCTCTAATTGTTACAATAATAATAATAATAATAATAATAATAATAATAATAATAATAATAATAATAATAATAAAGGGATATTAATAATAATGATGATGACAATGATAAATTATAATTCATAGTAAAAATAATAATTTTATCATTTATTTAATTGTTTAGGATCATGATTATTATTATTTATTTAAAATAAAACATTGTTCTTCACGCATGAGTGTGAGTTAGTATTTCCACACAGATTTATTTGACATGTGGGTGTTTTTGTTGCCATGGCATGACTACTTTCCTTTTCCAGTTGAGGGAAGAGGGCGCCTCGTTCTCATTAACACCCTCCACCTGCAATCAAGGCGCCCTCTACAGCTGCGAGTGTGTCCCCCAGGGGTCCACAGTGGTTCAACTGAGTAGCATGTCAGGGATTTGAACCCAGGTTTGCCACACCAAAGCTGGCAACATAACCACTATGCTATCCACTCTAGGTGGGGGTAAGGTTCCCAACGCCTCATGGTAGCTTTTACTTTTGTTCTGTTCTCCATTTCCAAAAAGATATGCATCCAGTTTCCCATGTGACAAAGCTCAATTATGCCATCTATCAAGGTTCCACCAATAACCCTTGGTAAGGGTTATAGGTAGAACCACTTAATCATTCCAGGGTTTAGTGTAGAACCTTTCATGGGGTCCTGGGTAGAACCTTGTACTGGTGGCTCTGGGTGTAACCTTCCATGCAGGGTTCCAGTCAGAACCCTTTGAAAGGGTTACACTTGTAACCCATACAAAAGGGTTCTAACTTGCACCAAAAAGGGTTCCCCTACGAGGAAAAGCCGGAGAACCTAATATGGTTCTAGGTAGCACTTTTTTTTTTCTAAGAGTGTACATCATCGGATTCCTTGACTACGAAAACATATCAATAGCATCTGGAATCATGTTTGTATCACTATTGCTTCAATAGTAATTTCACAAAATTGATATTTCCATAATGGTGGTTTTATTTTGGATCTAACTCCGTTGCTATTGAAGATGCGTCAATTCTGTTGACATACTCCCTATTCAGCAGAGTCTTGGCTAAAATTTGGTGTTAGTTGCATGTGTGTATCTTCATTTGGTACCTTTAAGCATTAGAAATTCCAATGACTCCCTTATTTTTGTGTGTTCGGGATCATAGTATCCAGAAATATTTCTCAATCCTGATGAACTTTCGAAACATTATAGTACTCATTGACCACGTTTACATGCCATCAAAATTTGGGTTAAGGTCAATATTCCGGTTTCTGAAAGATCAGGAATAACCCGTTTACATGCGTGAGCAGACAGAGTTACTCTTGTATTACTGAAATCAATTGGAATATCCCGACCAAAACCGCGACGCACGGAAAACGTCATGATGATGGTGGATAATAAACCATCCGGAGCCACTGCGGTAAAGCCAGCCAAGTTTCAGAGTTACAGCCAAAATAACGCCGATTGGCTTGACCGCGGATCTGCGAGAGGCGGCGGTCTTGGCTGCAGTCCGGAGTGCTGGTACTGACCCACCAGCATTACTTGACGGATCATAGAAGGAGAGAACGTGTCCTGAAAATGCAGCTCGGAGCACATCCACGCTTCCCGTTTCCAGCAGAGTCCCCCGGACAGATGAAGGTCTCAGCCAGGACTGGTGGAAACGGTTGTAATGATGAAGTTAACTGACTCCGGCTGGAGTCAGTTAACTTTCCTCTATCACATCTTCACCAAACTTTTCCAGATGAGTGATGTAGCCCCGCGAAGTAACCGTTTGCACACCAGCTCCTCTTGGGATGCGTGTTGCCATGGTGATGTATAAACTAGCAAGCTGTGCAGAGCACTGTCTGATCGCTAGTACAAAATACTCCCTGTAATTTAATCAAAACGCCAAAAAAGCTTGCAGATAGAGCATGCGCAGAACACAATTAAATATTCCTTTCAATGGAGATATTCCAATAAGCGTTTACATGTCCAAATATTCCGGTTAGAAAAGGAGTAACCCAGGGGTAATATTCGGGTTTTTAAAAACCCGAAAATGAGCATATTCGGGTTTTTGCCAGTGTTTACATGGCCGTGCGCAACCGGGTTATTGCTAAATTCGGTTATGAAAGAGTTATGAAAGAGTTATTGGCTGCATGTAAACGCAGTGATTGAGATCCTTTCTGTAATTTTTTTTAAACCAAACACTCAGACCATTTGTATGTTATATGCAAAAATTCCAAATCGTGGCCTATCTCACCATAAGAAAGAATCCTTCAAAAAATTCCTGGATCCAGAAGGTGATCCGTATCACCACCAAAATTTAATGGGTTCGTTCTTGGGCTTAGGCCACAAGGCTGGTGAAAATTTCAGGTCAATCCATCCAGCCATTTTTCTATTAAGTTGCTGACAGACAAACGATACCAAAAACACAACCTCCTTAGTGGAGGTATAAACATGTTTACAGCCTGGTTACAAAAAAATCATTTTAGGTTTAATTGGTCAAGTTTACTTTAATGTCAACTGTGAGAGGGGTGATCTTTTTATTATTTATTTTTATAGCTGATCCATTTGGATGTTATTTAATCTTGAAATTACACATAATGGACTATATGCACGGTTCCACTATTTCCTGAACTTCAGACAGCACCTTTGTTTCCTGTCTTTTTATTATTGGACAAACTGATTAATGCAGGTGTGTTTGATCTCAATAACTGTCCACACACACCTGGATTAATCAGTTTGTCCAATACTGAAAGACAGGAAGTCTTAATTGACAGCACTAAGATTAGTCTGCAAGGTTGATGCATTTATTTTCTAAACAACTAGCCTACACTACAACACATGACATACTGAAAATCCCTGTTTGGCATTTTCACATTAAAAGAAGCTGATTTTATGATTGTAGGTGTTTTGATGAAATGGTGAACCACATCCGCAAAAAACACTTTATCCTCATTAATTAAGAAGCTTGTGATGTCTTTTAAAGCCTTCCGGCCGATTTACATCAGCTCTGTGTGCGCCACGTTCTGGTGTCCGGTCAAAACGTGGTACTTTTGTTGCACTGTGGTTTTGTTCCAGCTCCTGCAGTGCATCATCTCGCACCGAGAGGGTGTCAGAGGCACCACCTTCCTGCCCAATGTGTCCTTGTGCAGAGCAGATGGCTGGGAGTGGAGTGCTGCAGGTGGAGGTGGTAATGCAACTTCAATTTAGAAATGCTGATGTTGTCCAAGTGAAACATTTTCATTCTGAAGATGTGGAACTGACAATATAACTGAGGCAGCCGCTGCTGAGTCAATGTAAAGGAAACACATCCAATCCCTGATCAAGATGCAACAACCGATTCCGAACGAATCCGTGAACGGCCCCAATTTCTGATCACGTGTTGGATTGGGACATCCCTAGTTTGAATTAATGCAAGGTTAAGGTTAAAAAATAATATATATTATCACAGACTACAACTACAGACTATTTTAATGGTGGAATGTACCATCATCATGCTAACACACAAAACTCCTTCTAAATCTTGGTGATTTTTAAGTCTGGGTTATCAAATGACTAAATGTCAAATGTAGATAAATATGTCTTAGGTGCAGTCTCTGATTAGATTTGGATTGCACATCTGTCCCAAATTCCTGTAGAAACTTCTGCATGGTACCTTAACAGATATACAGCACACTAATGTCATGGCCACTGATGACCCCATGTCATCACAAATGCTACCATTTGCACCTTTTGTTAAAAACAATCTGAACAGTCTTTCATATCCTTTGCAGGGACCACGTGTCAGTTTTTTTTTTTTTTTTTTTTTCCAAAAACAGCTGAAAGTTGGATTCATCTTATTGCAGAACACGTGTCCACTGTCTTTCTGACCATCTCAGAGGGTTTTTTGGTCAGAATGCTCATTTGGGCTGATATGCAGCTTTCTCCTTGTGAAATAAAGTTTCAGGCTACATTATGGGATGCAAAACTTCTGACTGACAATGTTTTTTTTTTACGTACTCCAGTCTCAAGGACATACACAGGCAAGAGCTATTGTTGCCCGGGCGACAGCTATTTAAAACACGCCTGAAGATCCACTTTTATGCCCTGGCCTTCGATCTAGCATCAGACTATTGTTTCATTGTGTTTTATTTCTTATTGCTGTATTTTCATTCTGCGCCTCTCTAAATGCCTCATGGAGGTATTATTATTTTTTTAATACCTTAAAAAAAAAGTGTCATATTCAACTTTGTGCGGGGCGGAACAACCCCCCCCCGGCCGGGGAGGGGGAGGGCGGGCGAAAGGAAAGGTCTTTAAATGAAGTTGAGTGGCTTATAAGGTCAACAGTACATCAAGTGAAATCACCATGACACCCAAACTTTGACTCATAAAACTTTTTGATGAACATGTCTGGGCATAAACTGGAACTCACAGCTGCATTATCTGGCTCAGAGCTAAAAAAAAAAAAAAAAAAAAAGCTAACATGTAGCACTGCTGTTCACAGAGAGCACTATGAGCATTTTCATGTTGTGGAATGATCACTAACAAATGGTATGACCAATGGGCTGTTTGTGAATAAACAACCTCACACATAGTTCTTAACAACATGAAATAGTTTTCTTGGTTTATGTGAGGTCACAGTATTTCCTTTATATTTGCCTACATGCCACCACATGAACCTGAGCTAGCTGATGGATAGCAAGATACCTTCATTTCTGTTATGACCATTAATCAAATACAACTGCTGAGTTGTACTAGATAAGAAATTGTTTACAGCCAGAATGAAGCCTACACCATGTGATGTAAAACTCTCCTGCTTCCTTATTATTGAACTTGCTTTATGTCAATGTTGTGGTAATTTTTTCCTGTTAGCTGATAGAAGTAGCTTTACTTTCTGTGAAATGGCAATTATAATAACAACAAAGTAGTAATTTTTTGGGGTACTTACAGGTTACAATTCCTATATATATAGGCATAAAAATAAAAAGCTGAAGGGATACTGTAAAGAGCATTGCTTTTTGTAAAACGGTAGAAAACAGGAAGTCTGTAGTGTAGGTGAAGCATAAGTGTTAAAAATGTCAGAAAACCCACTTTGGAGAGAGAGAATTTTTTTAAAATAAATAAAATAAAAAAAAAAAATTTTATAAAAAAAATTCATATGTTAATTCTGGTGTAAAATATAGAGAGCCATGACATATCTGCTTGAAAATTATAGAGCTTTGGTAAAAACCCTATTTTTACACCCAATGCGCTCTATGCACAGCTCCACTACTTCCTGAACTTCAGGTAGCTCCTTTGTTTCCTGTCTTTCATTACTGGATGAGCTGTTTAATTCAGGTGTGCCTGACCTCAGTAACTGGCCAGACACACCTGGATTAATCACTTTGTCCAATAATAAAGGACAGGAAACAAAGGCGCTACCTTAAAGCAACCCTTACCGATGTTGCATTCTTACACTATTTTTCTAACAGGGTAAAATGCTATGAATGAGGTAATGGAACTCTAAAATACAAGACAGACCCACCATTAATCAAAATAAAATATTGTTCCAATCTCTAAATATTCAATGAAAACTCCAACCAATCCTTGAAGTGGGGTGCACCTCTAGGATTATCCAACGGACCTGCCTGTCAGACCTTTGATTCTGCATTGGGAGGTGGAGGGAATGAAGGGGTGTGTCTTAGGAGTGAGGCGGGACTGTTTATATTAAAATAATCTTGCTGTGTTTTCTGAAATGCAAGATCGGTAAAGGTTGCTTTTAAGTTCAGGAAGTGTGGAGCTGTGCATCGAGCCCATAGCCGCATTTGGACAGAAGTTCTAAGAACTAATCACCACGAATTTTGTTTGATGAACTACCCCTCTCCAGGAGAAGTGTTTCGTTTTGCATTCGCACATGAGTCTGGGACCCTGCTGGGGATAAATGAGCTGGGGCCTCATTTATAAAACTGTGCGTAAGATCCTTACTAAAAGTGTACTTACGCCCAAAACCAAAGTTTGTGTACACCAAAAAATATTTTGATTTATAAAACCGTGCGTACGCACAAATTCAAATTCAAGCAATTTCCCTTTTATAAATCACACTCTTCCTGGAAGTTTGCGCAGGTGAATTTGGCTCATATGCCGCCTCCTACACGCCCACATTCTTTCATAAATGGTCAATGCAAAGTACCTCATGGATGTTTCTGCATATAAATGAGCCAGCTGATCTGAGGCATTTAAAGCTTAATCCTGGTGACCGAAAACAGAATAAAACGCAATTTTGTGGAGACTGAAGTGGAGGTGCTTGTTGGTGAGGTGGAGCCTCACAAAAACATTTTATTTGGACGTCACAGTGAAATCACAGATAAACTAAAGTCTGCTGAGTGACAGCAGGTTGTTGTGGCGGTGAATGATGTAACAGAGGTTTGTTCCAGAAGTCTCACTGTGGAACTGTGGAGGAAACGCTGTGTCAGTGCGACTGTGTGCAGAAAACAGAACATCTTTTTGTATTGTGTGGTGCAGCGATGCCCCCCCCTGCATCTAAACACCTCAGCCGGTCTTTGGTGAGGCCACGACGGAGCACGCTGTGATCAGCAGCTGCTGATGCGTCGGGGTGGGCACGGTTTCAGCAGGGCGGTTGGGTCCAGTTCATAGACAACAGCGCTGCAAAAGCACATCTGCTTAGTAGCCAGTCATCCCTGAAAACGCGTTCCCTTCTAATTCTCCCATCTGTAGGTCCTCCAGCAGCACCGATGCATCCATGCGCAGCATTACGCACAAGTGTCCCCGGAATTAATATGCTTAGATCAGTCAGTCTGACTGCTGCACCTTGTCACAATCTGTGTATTAATGCGGTAAATATATCACCCTGTGATCGTTGGGTAGAGGAAGATGATGGTGAGAGAAAACTTTGATGAAATGTTGATTTAACATATAAGTTTGCTTACGGATCTTTTTATTTATTTGAAAGGTTCTTATAGTTTCAGCTCACCTGTGCAGCATAAATATCGCTGCTGGTTTGAATCCTGTAAAGTCAATCTATGATAATAATTTGATATGAAGGGGGAATTAAATGTTTGAGAGTGACAGGACATGCCTGCACAGCTCGATCCCCACCCAGAGGAAAATTTTACTTCTCAAAGCTTTCTCTTTTGCATCTCAGGAGACAAAAGCAGATCTCATCCCAGCCTTACAGTATTCAGGTTTCACATCGTTCTCATGAATGTCTCTTTTGTTTCTCCTAAAATTCACCAGGAGAAATCGTCTTATTTGAGACTTAATGCAGACATCCTGAGAATTATTTGAGAAATGACTGAGATCTCCTTTGGAACTGGAAGTGAGACTAGGTTGAGTTTTTGTGAAACTTTTGCATCTGGAGACGAGGCTGAAAAACAGGAGAAATGAGACATTGTCTCATTTAGCTCACATGGATCTCACATTTGTCTAGAACAGGGGTCGGCAACCCAAAATGTTCAAAGAGCCATATTGGACAAAAAAAAACGAAAAACAAATCTGTCTGGAGCCGCAAAAATGTAAAAGTCTTAAATAAGCCGGTCAGCAACCTGTTTCAGCCAAACAGCCTTTTAGACCCGTTTCCTACAATAAATAAAACACTGGAGCATCAACTGACTTTTAACATTGATAATTAAATAAAACTTTAACGTTTAATGTGTTGCATTTAACATAAAAACGAGAAAACGAAATTACATTTCTGCATCCAGCAAAAAAACATTTTAAACTAAAAAAAAGAAAAGACGTCGGGTTGAAGGTCACTTAAAAAAAAAAAAAAATCAATTTTATTTGTTGTATTTATGTAGGATGGAAAAAGACGCACGCTTTAATAATCTACCAGCAGCAAACCAAACACACTGTCCTGTCTGTGCCGTCATGCTTTTACTGGCACGTGCAGTAAAAGCCGGTCTACCCGAAAAAATGAAATTACTGTTTCACAAACTATGAACATAGCTACGCAAAATAATCTGGACAGCAGTGAAAACAAATGAATCTGCCCACGCAGCGCTGAACATGCTCAGTGCATCAGACACTTTTCTTCTCCATCGTCGGCCTACCTGCTGGAGAAGTGATCAAAGCGCAGCATGGCAGGGTCGGAGTGGACAAATAAGCTTTTGCTCGTTTATTATTTACTTTAAATGCCAGAACTGCAGCAACAGCACAACAGAGACGCTCCGCTGTGAGGTGTTCGTGGGATAGTGCGCCAGGAGGAAAGTTCAGCGCTCCGCGGCACGTCCACACTCAGTGATAGTCTTTTGTTCCTGTAATTGATTCCGCTTTTTAATGTTTAATTCCATGATTGCTGATTTGATAGGGCTGTATCATGCTATGCTGCACAATAGCGGCACGTGAGCATGAAGTGCAGTTATTAACACTGATTGGCTGCGTAAAGGTTTGTGAGACGCATAGCATGCTGGACTGTTACTCGCCGTTTCACTGCAGTTACCTGCTTGTTGCACCTGACACTCAATGGGCTGCTTTACAAAATGGTAAAATATAAATCATGTCTTTATTTTAATAGTTGAGTTGGATTTTATTTCACGTGCTGCATTTGCAGTGCTCGGAGAACTCGGGAAAAGTGCGCAACTGTACATGAATCCCTCAGAGGGATCATCATAATCCTCAAATTTAGAATAAGATAGGAAACTGTATTGTCTCTCAAGGGGACATTTGTCTTGGTCTTTTAGAATCACATTATTAAAGTGAACCAACCAAAATACAATACACTTTAGTAGAATAGTCATTAATTCATTTTCCAATGCCAGGGAGCCGCAACAGAGGGACTAAAGAGCCGGCTCCGGAGCCGCGGGTTGCCGACCCCTGGTCTAGAAGTAAATGAGACCTTTATGAGATCTCCTTTCCAAAACTATTTTCCTCTGGGTAGTCTCTGAAATGTGCGTAAGCAAGGTCTGTAGTTTGCTTAAAGTTACGCACATTCCGAAGCTATTTTTTTTTCTATAAATTCCAACTTTTGCGTAAGAAGTTGCTTACGCACTTCCTAGGCCAGTTTTGTGCGTACGCAAGCTTTATAAATGAGGCCCCTGGGCCGTAACCAGGGTTATGAAACTAGTGAGGTACAAAACCTTGCGAGCACGCAATGCGTGAGCAAAAATAAGAATTTGATTACTTATTTATGAATAAAAAGTAAAATGAAGTGTGTTTTAAACTGTGCAATTACACAAATACACAATCATATAATATTGTTGACTGAGTTTTTATTAACATTTACACTCATATAGCCTAGCTATAGCTATAGCCTAGAGCTAATGCTTCATAGTGAATCAGAGGAGCCGGCTCCCAATGTTTTTTAGGGGATCACAGTACTTTGTTTTGACTGGCCACTAAAGCCCCGTTTCCACCAGCGGGTCTGGGTCGGGTCGGGCCGGATCGGTCCACGTTTTTTTGCGTCTCCACAGATAAAAACTGGGACGGGTACCCTTATATCCGACCCGACCCGGACTACTTTTTTGGCACCCTTCGGTAGGGGTACTGATCTAACCGATCCGGACCAAAGAGGTGGAGCTAATACACAGCAATCAGCTGATTCATTGAAAAATCCGCCACTTCCCGCGTGACCCAGCGTAAAAACAAAGCCGGGGTGACTCCTGTCTGTTTCTGTCACGTGTGGCGCGGTGTTTTGGTTAAACGGCGGTACACGGCGAATGATGCTGCCACAATCACGTAGCAGCTGCCAGCTACTTCTCCGCCTCCAGTACAGGTTGCTGTGGGGACACAGCGTGAAATCAACACATCCGTACCCAAACCCACCCGATCCGGCCTGGCCCGGCCCGACCTGACCCAGACCCGCGGGTGGAAACGGGGCTTAAGGAGGCCATGCTGCGAGTCACATTTGAGCATATAGGTTTGTACAAATATATGAAAACAGAAAGAAAGGCTATGTTCCATTGCAAATGAAGACAGGAGTTAGTGGTGAGGAGTGCATGAGTGCATTGCGTTGTAAAATAACCATGTGACACCTTAAAGTTTAATTTTGTTGTTTATTGTATTGTGTATCTTTTCTTTACTTGCTAAGGGTCTATTGATGCAAATTAGCTTGCTAATGCTAATCCAACATGTTTAC